>JAEUYN010001743.1:0-377988 GCA_018257835.1 Euura lappo
CGTACCGAAATTTTGAAATATACACCCCTCGACGATACTGCGCGGCATCAGAGGGTCCTACAAGTACGATGTAGGATCGTGGGGCAGATATTCCCTCACATGGGTCGCGAATAACTATTTTTTTGTACCGCAATTTGGAAATATCCACCCCTCGACGATACTGCGCGGCATCAGAGGGTCCTACAAGTACGATGTAGGATCGTGGGGCAGATATTCCCTCACATGGGTCGCGAATAACTATTTTTTCGTACCGAAATTTTACGATGTAGGATCGTGGGGCAGATATTCCCTCACATGGGTCGCGATTCACAATTTTTTCGTACCAAACTTTTGAAATATCCACACCCGACGATATTGCGCGACAGCAGAGGGTCCTACAAGTACGATGTAGGATCGTGGGGCAGACATTCCTTCACATGGGTCGCGAATAACTATTTTTTCGTACCAAACTTTTGAAATATCCACACCCGACGATATTGCGCGACAGCAGAGGGTCCTACAAGTACGATGTAGGATCGTGGGGCAGATATTCCCTCACATGGGTCGCGAATAACTATTTTTTCGTACCGAAATTTTGAAATATCCACCCCTCGACGATACTGCGTGGCATCAGAGGGTCCTACAAGTACGATGTAGGATCGTGGGGCAGATATTCCCTCACATGGGTCGCGAATAACTATTTTTTCGTACCGAAATTTTGAAATATCCACCCCTCGTGAATACTGCGCGGCATTAGAGGGTCCTACAAGTACGATGTAGGATCGTGGGGCAGATATTCCCTCACATGGTCGCGAATAACTATTTTTTCGTACCGAAATTTTGAAATATCCACCCCTCGACGATACTGCGCGGCATCAGAGGGTCCTACAAGTACGATGTAGGATCGTGGGGCAGATATTCCCTCACATGGGTCGCGAATAACTATTTTTTCGTACCGAAATTTTACGATGTAGGATCGTGGGGCAGATATTCCCTCACATGGGTCGCGAATAACTATTTTTTCGTACCGAAAATTTGAAATATCCACACCGCGACAATACTGCGCGGCATCAGAGGGTCCTACAAGTACGATGTAGGATCGTGGGGCAGATATTCCCTCACATGGGTCGCGAATAACTATTTTTTCGTACCGAAATTTTGAAATATCCACCCCTCGACGATACTGCGCGGCATCAGAGGGTCCTACAAGTACGATGTAGGATCGTGGGGCAGACATTCCCTGACATGGGTCGCGAATAACTATTTTTTCGTACCGAAATTTTGAAATATCCACCCCTCGACGATACTGCGCGGCATCAGAGGGTCCTGCAAGTACGATGTAGGATCGTGGGGCAGATATTCCCTCACATGGGTCGCGAATAACTATTTTTTCGTACCGAAATTTTGAAATATCCACCCCTCGACGATACTGCGCGGCATCAGAGGGTCCTACAAGTACGATGTAGGATCGTGGGGCAGATATTCCCTCACATGGGTCGCGAATAACTATTTTTTCGTACCGAAATTTTGATATATCCACCCCTCGACGATGCTGCGCGGCATCAGAGGGTCCTACAAGTACGATGTAGGATCGTGGGGCAGATATTCCCTCACATGGGTCGCGAATAACTATTTTTTCGTACCGAAATTTTACGATGTAGGATCGTGGGGCAGATATTCCCTCACATGGGTCGCGATTCACAATTTTTTCGTACCAAACTTTTGAAATATCCACACCCGACGATATTGCGCGACAGCAGAAGGTCCTACAAGTACGATGTAGGATCGGGGGGCAGATACCCTAGCAGATTCATTTACACCACTTTTCCTGGTGCTATTCTGGTGTATTTTTGGCGTGGTGTTATTTTGGTGTTATATAGGTGGTATTTCAGTGACACACTGTAATCCGTCTAAAATTACCCCAAAATTGCACGGTGTGGTTTTGAATTTTTCACACTACTTTCACAGCAATTTCACACCAACTAATTTTACACTGGTTTTACGCCCGACCGATTTTTCACCGATTTTATACTAATTTTTCACCCCACCGATTTCACACCGACTTTACACCGATTTTACATCCACTCATTTTACACCGATTTTAGACCGATTTTACGCCAATGGCACACCTTATCTATTTAGATCGAAGTGTACTAACTTCTTTGAAAATGGAAAATCAATCACAATCATATCAAAGCTTATGAACCTAAAACTTGGTTATATCACTATTATGAAGTTCCGTAGCTCAGTCGGTAGCGTCACTGCTTGCAAATTCGAACGACGGCGGTCGATCTCGACTCAGGTATCCCTTTTTTTTCTCGAATATCCGTTTTGTGTGAAATGGATGTAAAATCGGTGTAAAATTAGTCAATTTTAAAATCAGTGTAAAATTAATTGGTGTGAAATTGGTGTGAAAGTAGTGTGAAAAATTCAAAACCACACCGTGCGATTTTGGTGTAATATTGGACACAAGATGGTGTTTCACCGTAATATCACCAAATTTACACCATTTTTAACTGTGTATTTTCGGTGTATTTTTGGCGTAACCGAATCCGCTAGGGTACTCTTAGAGCTATTTTTCCCGCGCGAAACTCTAGACGCTAGGCAGTTCGGGATACCATCGAAGAAGTTGGTTACTACCTAGAATAATTATTACTGTATCATTTACGAATAATTTTGTGTGTAAATCTAATCGTGGACGGACGCTTGAGTCAAGAGACCCAAAATTCGGGGGTCCTTCTGCGGTTTGTGAAGACGAGCAAAAATAGCTGTACATATACGCGGAAGAAGATCAGTGACCATTTCTTGACAGTCTCGTGCAGTCTCTTTTTATGTGAATGGTTGATTTATGAAACAAACTTCACGACGGCTTCATGGCATGTGCTTAGATCGATTCTGTCATTGGAGTAAAAATTTGCCCATTTCCATCACGTAATCGACTTTGTAGGTTAACTATGATAACTTAGACTGAGACAACTCATCGATTGAAAAGCCAAATACAGATACAGTCGTCAGAATGGCCTCGGTTCAGGCATTTTTAACCACCGAAGTGGATCTTTATAGAGAAATCAAACGCAGAAATGACGTCTCCGAATCGTCACGAGTCCACGATTTCGTTGCAGCTCGCAAAATTCAAGTCAGCACTCCTTCTGTTATCGATCAATCTGAACATCATCTTATAATATCCAGCCACGTATGTGTATCGTTGTCTCTCACCTCAGGCCTGGTACAGGGGTCTGCTTACTCGAAATCATCTAAGAATGTTGCACAAGTCAGCGACGATAATACAACGACACTGGCGAGGTTTTATGGCTCGAAAATTAGCCAAGTATCGCCTGAAGGATCAGGTGACGAAAATGTGGCGAGAATACCACGATCGGTGTGCCACTAGGGTACAAGCCCTCTGGCGAGGTTATCGATCTCGTAAACAGGGTGTCGATTTACCAAAGTATCGTCAGTGGTTGCGGGCCGTCTCTGACAAGAATGATCAAGCTGTAGCGAAGATGAAGGAGTACGGGCCTTTTCATCACCATTTTTGGGATTCCTGTGGTGCATTAGGCCAATATTCTAATAAAAATTGGTTCGTGTCAGGTTACGGAATTCGGAAGCCACGTACAGGAGGGAGACGATGGAGCGCGAGTCGATGCTCTGGATTTTATTCATTCTCTTCAAGCTCCATCACCTATTGCGCACCAAGTGTCAACCAGGTGTCTTAACCCGGATTGATAAGACGCGGTTCACGGTGATTGAAAAAATGATGAAAAGCCTGGAGTATACTTTGTACATGGAGAAAAGGCACCGTGACAAGTGCAACCAGCATCCACCTGAACAGGAACGGCTACTTTTGGAGGGAACTTGCTTCGCACGGTGTGAAAAAGAGATTCGAAATTTCGAGCGAAGTATTGAACTAGGAAAAGTTTCCATTCGCCGAGGTGAATTGAATTTTCGATAATGTTTGAACGTGAAGTCAGCAACATTCACACATCAGCCTTGATTACCGCAGGTACGCCCTACGACGAAAAAGAAAATTTTTTGAAGAGGGTCGACGATCTCAGGGAGCAATTGATGTCTCGAAAGTTGGGCAATCTCCCGTTCAGGACTGTCACCAAATGCAGGATGCCGTGTGATCGCGGTGACTCAGCCATTAGAGTGACGATCGGTGATTATAATCCCCAAAAAATGGGATTCACACCGATCAGACCTCCTCGTGACAGGTCAAAAGAGCTGCATGGTGACTTCAAAGTCGTTGTCAAACCCAACGAGCTCTACGAAGCCATAAACGATATCGATTGCCCATTTGGTCACCTTAAAATGAAATGTCCCATTCACGATGTAACATAACCAACGAAGAATATAATATTCTTGAACGATATCGTCATGTCTTCGATTCCGATGTTATTGACATTTGCTGAAAATCGCTTCACCGATGGAGCCAAATGAAGAAAGTGACTTGGTCGGCTACCGACGTCGGTATCTTCGTGTCGGTACAGACCACAGTATCGGGTATCGCTGGACGATCATTGCATAAGACTACCGAAGGGTGCCTGAAAGATACGCAAAGCCATCTCTGGCCAGAAACGTTTCTTGGATACCCCTGAAAAGTTTTTAACGGTTATATCGAACTTGCAGCGTGTGCTGTATGCCCGATCTCCAGATTACAAATTCATGTCTGATTTCCCCACTATTTCATGCCATGGATAGTATAAGACTTTCACCTAAGCCTGACACATGGTTAGAGTTCTTGAGAGTTGGTGTGAGTAGAAAATACACAGCTCAGGAACACACTGGAGGGTTCTACTGTATGTACCCAGTCAATTCTCGGGTCACCGACTTCACGTGTGTCCTCAGGGTACTGACTTTCCAAATTTCGCCCCGCCCCTTGACCATGAACAGACATCACGGCTTTAGCATGACTTCGAGCTATTCAATATTCCAATTGATATCAAAGTACGTCTCGCAATCGTGTACGTCGTGTGATTGATGCTTTACTGTCTTTCGGATCCCATCGCTGAAGACTTCTGAAAAGAAGCTCATGATGAAGTCAGAAAAAAAATTATCCCTCAAGAAGAACAATGCTGCAGAATTAACGGACAAAAGGACTCTATGATATCAGCAAAAATTGTATAGAAAATCTGTTGAACCATCGATTACGTTCTTTCTCTTCCTCGACGATTTTGGACATCCTTTGACCAAGGAGCTAGCCTCTCAAAGGGCTCACATTGTCCTGCAACCAACAACGAATCAGATTTCATTCGCTGCTTATGTCGCTAGTCTCAGTTCTAACGCGGGCAATTGAATGTCAGGGTTTCGAAAACGTACGAACTAAAAAAGAGAGGTTGATCGAGAATTAAAATGCTCCGCTGTGATGAAATGAAAAAAAGTTTGTTGTTTGTGAGCCTGAAGACATGCAACCCTCCGTGCGAGAGACAGCAAAGTAACCCGGGCTGCGTTGATCAGGCGTAACCGGTTTCTTCTGGGTTTTTGGGGAGTGTGTGTCCATGGGTGTACTATGAATACATAAGATTATCACGAGGCACAGATAATTGTACTGGACCGCGTTTTTGTCTGGTGGCTGCTGCTCACCTCTCGCTTCTCGCCTCTCGTCTTGCAGCAACGACACCGAAACAAAAACCAGTTTGGTCCCACCCGGTTTTTTATACGTGATTACAATAGCGTACTCTTCGTGTAACGGTACTAAAAAAAAACTACGAGCTGAGGTATAAGGACCCCAAAAATTGGAGGGAATCCATACGTCAGACTGTCATTGATGTTATAACGAGAAAAATGCGACGAAAGGAGCATGTAGAGGATATAACGAGAAAGGAAAATAACGAATGGAAAGAACGAATTAACATTCCTAGAAAGTTACACACATGGATACTACGAGAGTCCATCAAATAATTACGACAAACTAGCTGAATGGATTAAAAAACTAAAAATTGTAGACCCCATTTTATAATATTAACAAATCACAGAAGAATCAAATATTGAAAGACTCACGTAGTGGAATAATTTTAATTAGTTTAATTGTTATGCTGAAGAGATTAGAATCGATGTCACAGTAAGATAGGAAGAGACTGAAAATTCGAAAATTAAAGTGTGGCATAAATTATTAATGCGAAGGGAGTTACACTTGTTTTCATAACGCAATAATTCTCGACCATGCAATTTGGTTAAGTGATGACGAATAGTGTTTTCGTCGATAATTCATGATGTTAAACAGCTGTATGTTGTTGAGACAGTTGAGACAGTTATCAAGATCAATTTTCATCACAATGAGTGACTAATGAAACGTGATTCAACGATTCAAAGTAACGCGAATAATTATCGAATGTCCAATTCCCTAAAAATCTACTCACGCGAGAATAAATTTCAAAGTATTTTATTTAAATTCGTCCCAACGTTTTTATAAACCATCGCGTGATTCAAACTCGGTCTGGGTTTTTTTCTCCTCTTCATTTTCGCACTGGTTACTCGTATCTCGTGCAGGCTTAGCTGCGTACCTCGGGCAGTTTTTATATCTGCAGACACCAGAGCGAAAACGCGGCGAAAAATGTTATTCAATTCTGAGGTAAACGAACATCGGATGCTTTTGCTGATCGTTTTGCAACGAGGCCTCTAAACGGGTCTCGAGTATGTTCTTCTTTGCTATGGATGACAGAGAACAGAAACAGAGCCACTTTACTCTGGATAATGTCCTGTGGCTCTGTGCAGTCAGAGTCTTGACTAATAATCTTAGGGCACTCAACGCCAGATTACGTTCGGTATACGCTGCAACGCCGATGAAAATTCCATTTACGGTCAATGCTCAGGAACGATAAGAACTGATCCGAACAGGCCCAGGAGCAGGCGAGCAGAATGAACGCAGCCCTCGCAGTCCGGTAATTAAGTGGATAATAAAACTGATTCACACTCATTCCACTGACTCAGTGCTCAGTGCTGCTGGGATTAGAGCAACGAACCATCTGTCGATGCGAACCAGACAATTTGTTGTGAATTACTGGAAAGGTTTTGTTCGAAAAATAAACTGTTATTTGAAGCTGAATGTGAGGATCGTTCATATTCACCCCTCACTTCACTCCTCGGTCCTAGGTGTTGTCTGTAAAAATTCTGCCTAGATAAGAGCGTCACTGTCAACAATGTTCAACGGTATACTTAGTTCAGAACATCATCTCCGCAACGTATATTCTACGTATGAGCTATATTTTCAGACGAAACTTGTATATCTCGTGCCACGATAACGTCGTCTTCATCTACGCGCCTACCTCATCTTTTACGCCAGTGTTCACAGCGTTTTGTTATCATGATATACGGTTCTGAGAACCTTTCCTAACGTATTCCCTCATTCGAAGCTTCCTGTGTTGTGCTCCTTTTTTCTCTGAGCGTATCAGAGTGCGATTCGATTACAAGCCTGCGAGAAGATTCGCGTACCTCAGGAATTAATCCGTTCGATGGTCCCATTTTTAACTTTTCCGTTTCTCTGTTTTCAGAGAAAATGGGAACTTATCGTGATTACATGAAAATTAAAAGTTGAGTTTTCATTGGATCTCCAAGTTTTCAGGTCCAGAGGGTTTGACGTCTGGGTGTGTGTATGTACCAAATTTTTGTCTTCGCGTTATCTTGAGAACGAGTGCGCGGATTTTGATCAAATTAGGCTCAATCGACGTGGCTTTCCTTAACTTAGAATTGATTAGATTTTGGCTCGGTACGGTTTAGTACTTTTTAAATTACTCAAACAACTTTCCAAAAAATACTATAAGAATTACGAAATCTTGAGAACGGATCAAAGGATTTGAATAAAATTCAGTACCTCATGGTTTTTTGTATCGCTGATCACGAATCTGAAGTCAGTTTTGCAAAATTTTGATTTGGCGTATCCGATATGCTGCCAAAAAAAAAAATAAAAACATTTGGATTTGGACGAAACTTGGTACTCGAACGATTTTCGGGTCACTGATCAAGAATCTGAGATCAGATTTGTATAATTCAAAATAGCTGAAAACAACATAAATATAACGGGAAGTTCAAAGGCTGGTTCATATAATCAACCCAACCAGCTTGTTATTCGTCTGTTCGGACAACGGTGGACAGAAAGAGGACTAACAGCGGGTGAACTGCGATTGTAAAATGAGAAAAGAGGAATGAAAAAAAAAACTAACAACAACACAGCAACAACTTCCGGCCTCCGATCGTGCAGCGGTATATAATCCAAGGTTCATTTTTGGCGCGTATTGTGTGCTTCATGCCCTTCAAATTTCCGGTTGGTTGTATACATGGAAATATACCTACGTTATGTAAAGTTGTCACTCACAATCAGCGAGAGATGATATTATATATCACAGAATTATGCCCTTGAATTTGCGATAGACATTCGTAACTTTTAACTGCCGATAAACAACGTATCTCTGTTTATTCAATAACGTCAGAAATTTCGAATATAATCTGTGTGAAAAAGTGTGATAATCTTCAAAGTTACCACGAAAAGACCGGTGATAGCCCAGTGTTCCGAGACCGAATGGCAGAGAAGCTGCACATGGCCTCGTATCGATATATGAGAAGTTTAGGAAAAATCCCACGAATGCGAGTCTGTAGATCGCCGACACCGAACAGAGCGAAGAGTCTGGTACTGAGGTACTTGAGAAGTGCGGAATGTTCACAGCACGGACTGGGATAAAGCATCTTCAAAATTCTTATCCGATCCCTCGCACTATTCGTATTTATGAGCCGGTGCCGATGGATATCGGTCGCGATGTTGGTTTTGAAGTGGTTCAAATTCTTTCACCGCAGTTAATTATCGCCACACATCAGAACCAACTTCCACGGTCTCGAAAGTCTTTCAATGAAACCGATTGAATATATTTATTTATAGAACCGCGTGGCTATAAATAACCGAAGCATATCGCCCAAACGAACAGTGGGTATATCTAGGATTATAATGTATATTATCACAGAAACGGACATACAGCTGCCAGCGTTAATTGCTTCATTGCGGTTTGTTTGAATCCCCTTCGGATCAAGTTTCACGCGTTTATGTATCCCCACCGTGATAAAATACTCACTACTCCATATTCATTAGTCTCCTATCGTCGATCTCTGACTGTTATACTTACGGGGATGAGTAATTCAAGACATCGAAGACTGAACAACAAGAGTATCGAAAAAGAAGATGATAGCATTGAGCCATTAGACGATCATCACGTCATAAGTGACTCGATTACCCTTCAATTAGTTCAGTTGAAAAAGAGGCAGGTATTTTTCATCCAGAAGCGAATCAAGAAACCAACTTTGACTCGGTAACCCTTCTGGTACAGAGGTGAACGTGTACGGAATAAGAATATGGAAGCAAAAGAGAGCTTCTAGCAATGTACACAAGTTCGCGTATACCACAGTAGGATTGGCAGTCTGCCATATATATTCTCCGCTAAATCTTCATCATTTATCAACTAAAAACCTCTACTTTTTTATTTTTCTTTACCTCTCCTGCTATTCTTATACCATAATCTTACTCCAGACATGTGACACATATTTCTTTGACTTGACGTAAAAAAAAGAAGAAACAATTTTCTTGCGTCTATAATAAAAACAATCTAGTTAATTCAATTGGGTCTTTTCCCTGGTTATAATTGTTGTGTATTTGTAGTCTTTACTACAAAATTACTGAACTTATTAATTTTACTATAAACTATGATATTGTATTTTGAATGATACTAAATTATCGTATTATATTGTGAATTGAGAGGGGTCAGTTAAAAAACAAATCAAAATTAATAGAATAAAGTACTGTTAAGTATATAAGAACTCTTCAACTGTTGAAATCAACGTAAAAGCATTATTTTGAGAAACTATAGAACAAGGAATTCAAACAGCTTATGGATGATGAGGTCAAAAAAGAAGATTTACTTACTAAAAATGGTTTTACCTCCTTTCGCACTGACTGTCTCATTTAATCGTGCTGAAATGTATCAAAAATTCACCTACCCCATTTATCCACCGTGTTTTTATAGTTCTCATTACTTTGTACGTCTTTTCTCTCCGCATTCATTTTCTTTGCCTCGAGCTTCTAATTATACCGCGACTATCGCCTCAATTAATCAAATGACTAAATAAATAAATATTCCTGAAAAAATTGAAATAAATGTGAGGAATTCCAGGTTAATAACAGTTAATGCACCTACTGTACAGACCGAATCCCGATTCTACATACCGTCGTTGAAGAGGCCACTGAAAAAAAGTACCTACTCCTCGAAGGAGGTCCGCTCCGGTCGTATTATACCCTTCAGGTATAAGTGCAGGTAAATTAGTAACCTGCCTTGGGGGTTTTGGCCCCTTCGGGGCTCCGAAGAGCTGCACCAAACCGCCCCACGGTTGTTTACGTTCTATGGGTCGACCAGGTACGCCAAGTCTCAAGCTGGGAGTTACGGTAGGATTCTAGGATTGGTATTCGGCCCGAGGACAAGTGCGAAGAAAATTGAGCCGTGAAAAGAAACAAAAACGAGATTCTTTCCATGAGGACTTGGTCACGTAGCGGAATATCGTTATAAAAATTGAACCCGGGGATGTTCGAGCTTCGAGATAAGGTTGAGAACCAGCCTGACCCTGGATAGCCAATTGCGCAGCCTGTGGCCGCAGCCATCTTGCGCGGCTTAGCGTTTGAGTCGCGTGGCGCCCATATGGGCTTCAGTATCCGTAGACAACCGGCTGACGAAGCATGGGCGTCCTCCACATTTCAGTGAAGCAATGTTCTTCCCGGAGTGACGTTTCGGGGTTTTGAATAATTCCTCGCGCCAAAAACTCTACGGAAATCAAATAACCCGCCTTTTTTCTTCGATAACAAACATAAGTTCAAAAATCTCAATGCCGATGGATTTAATTCTACTCGTTAAAGACTAAGCACAGTGCGGGAGTGACAGTTGACCTGCTTCTAAAAACAAACGTTGATTCATTCGGAGGAGGAAAAAATTTTAAGATTGCTCCAAAATTCAATCATCGAAGCTTTTCCTTCTCTTCGGAGGATGTCAAATTTTTTAGAGAATCTCACTGACTGAAAGTGTTTACTAATTATCAGAGTGCGTCTTTGGATGAAACAATACGCGTTGTTCTGACAAAGGATTAAATATCGCGAAGGACACTGCGAAGAGGAAATGAAAGTACGACATTAAGTCCTTCGATCCAGAGAACATCGGGAGGTCGAGACGTCGAGCGTGGGTCTTCCTTGTGGTCGTAGGACTGCATCCGTGTCATTTTTATTCTCGAGAGGTAAGAGAATTCAATTGTAAGTCTCTGATTTTGCTACAGCAGGATGAAAATTCGATGACGATTCCATTATGGCAGAGTAACCATCATTGACTTGCAGAGTCGCGATAAAAATTGTAGTGTGAAATTTTTGCTGACTATGCACAGCGAAATTACAGCCTGTGAGACAAAATGAGTTGACGCGGTCAAGTAGGTCTGCCATTACTTCCGCGCGAGAGAAACTTCCTGTTTGAATGTATTCGTGTGGGTATAGGTGTCGAGGCACTTTAAAACCTCTGTTTTCAGAATCCAGGAAAGAATCTTTGTACTCTGGTAAATTCGAGTCACATAGAACCGTCAACTTCTACTTTACCTCAATAAATAAAACGGTATAAACGTTGGCAGTGACATTGACCGTCGTCCAACGTTCCACAAGGTTATGCTAGAAACGCTGTTCAGAAGATAAATTCACTCGGACGTTTTCTTGCAAGTTTAAGTTATAATCTGGACATTTTTTTCCCTAATTATTCTCACGATCTCGTGTCAAAATCGTATAATTTTTTTCAATATTCTTGAGTGAAGCAGGAAGACTTTAATTTTGTCAAAGTGTTGCTAATTATCGAATAAAACCGATCACTTAACACAGAACTAACATTTCTTTCACTAAACTGTGCACAGGAAACAGCAGCGATGCTGTAATACGAATCGCGCTCTTTCACTTGAATTGGATAATTGAAGGTTGTATAATACGGAATGCCTGGATGTTTGAATGTTTCGAACAGTCAGTGACCAGTCACCGGAAGTAACTTGACAACTGGCTCACTCGAGTACGAAATGTAATAATTACCCGTATCAAGTATCCACATTTTTTTGTAGCCTCATTTCCGATGCAGGGTAAGATGTGTAAGAGGACCTATTTCAAAATTGAACTGTAATCAGTTTTACAAATCGACAGTATCCGCGCGAGATATCGATCGAAAAGTTCGAAAATTGAGCTACAGAACATACCTCTAATTGGTATGTAATCAAGCATCTTTCACAAGTCTGTACAGTGGGTATAGACGGTGTGTGGCAATTTTCCCAAAAGCTGTAACATTCGAAAGGCTCCATTACAGCCATGTCCGTAACAATTACCCCCATGTGGGCAATAATTCTCTCAGGTTCCCATAGAATCGTGTTTCTTTCTTTATTGTTTTCTCCTATCACACACACACACACACACACACACACACACACACACACACACACACACACACACAAAGTTATGTATGTACCAAGTCTGTGCAATTGTATGAATTTCATATGAATCATACTGTTGTGTGCTTGACTGGCGGTTATGTTGTTACGAGTCAACATAGAGTTTTTTTTTTGTCATTAAGCTTCTCTTTGCGGTGACAATAAAACTCGAATACTTGAGGTATGCCATTACCTACGCCAATGAAAAATGAGAAACGCATTATTAGAGTATAGAAGCAATACCCTCGTCCACGATAAGAGAAAAAATGTTAATTTCAACTTCAGGCTAGGACTAAAATACTTATTTTAGGCTTATCTAGGATGGAACTTGGAGAAGTGGTTTTGGGTGCGGTTGCCTCACGACCAAACCGGCATGAATCCGATTATAATTAGGAAGTTCGGAATACGTTAGGGTTCAGAATCTCCCATCATAGATATAATTTATTCGGATTACTCCTGACATTTCCTGCCCATGTACTACTTCTATGACCCTCGGAAAAATTCTTCGTCATTACCATTCACCGCACAGATATTAAAGACCTACTCTCATTTTTATTATCGCTGAACTCTTTCAACGTCCATAAAAAATAAGGTGATAAAAAACCTCTAAAGCTGAACACAATGCAGCTGAATCTTAGACGCTGCGTTCAATGCTTTTATTTTTACACCTTATCGCGAACTGCTCGACGATAACATTGTATAGGCGCAAACATTTTTACCTCGTGTCATTTTTATTTTCAAACAACATTTGAATCTTTGTTTCCGATTGAACAATTTCAGAGCCTCTGGATTCAAGTCGTTTTAGTAGTCGAATTTTTTTTCTCTAAAAATGAACAATGCGAGTGCCGGCTCGATCGTACGTGAAGCGTATAAACTCATTTAGGTGTATACAGCGAACGATAAGACCAGCTACACTAGAGGTGCTCTACTTTCCAAACAGGCTCCTGAGTCACGGAGTAGCCGAGTTCAGACTCTTTATTCCAAACTCCCCCGCACGGTTACGTCGAGAGCGGTCCCCTAACACAAAATAAGCATACAAAATAAGATATGTAACTCCGATCCTCGTATCGAATTAGCCGCAAGGTCTCTTGGTTCGTTTTTCATGAAGTCGGAGGAAATTTCTTTCCATACGTTCATCAGACGCTGTATTAAAAATAGAATTACCAATGCTGAATTCTACTCAATGACATTGTGACACCGCATGCATGTGGATGTAGTATAATGTTGTAGCCTGGCTGGCACGTCACGGATGACGACCGTAACTGAATTCAATAATTCTTTGAAAAGTGTATTTATACATATTCGCCTATTGTCATCCAAACCAGACAACAAACATCGGCGTCGTTTTTTGTGGCTAAAAAAATAAAATCGACGTTTCAAGAACGAATTTATAACGTCGAGCAGAAAATATGTTATACTTATATTTTCTGCAAAAATGAAAAAAGTTCTCAAATACTGATAATTTATTTTCATATAAACTGACATTGCCTCGGGAAGTATAAAAAAAAAAAAAAGAAAAAGAAAAAGAAAATAAAAACGTGAAATCAACGAGTGTTGTTGCTATTGTTGAATTTGAATTCTCTTACAAATGAAACTGAATCCAAATTTATTTTACGTCTTCCACTTGGCTAAATATTATTTGACTACAGGCGAGCTTTTACGGTCTGTTTGCGTTCGGAGAGTGAAAATAAAGGGGTTATATTTTACGAGGAGCAGGTTTTCTCGGTATAAATCAGAATCAAATTTCTGATATTCAGAACCGACGACTTTGGGCAGGTTCTTATCTCACGTGAAAAAAACCGGATTAATATTCGTCAGAAAATTTCCGCGACGTGTTTCGAAATTCAGTCAATATCCAATCAATTCGAGAACCTCACGCTTAAGGCAAAGTATTATGCCATGTCGCGGAGGAGGAAGTCGAAAATTATTCTTCGGCCTGAGCCCGGGGCCCGAGATTGTAGTGAGATTTATCTTACGACTTACAACGATTAAAAAAAAAATCCTCTAAAAACGTGGACCGTGATTAATAACCGCGTGTAGCCGTACGGCGCAAAGCTAATTCCGTGACCATGCATAGGTAATTTCATTTTATCCGTCCACTATGCATATAACACCTTTTCGTTATTTGGCACGACCTCCAGGCTTTGTGTGAGGACCAAAAATAATCCTCTATGTCATTTTCGTTTCGGATAATCCCGTGGAGGTTGAAATGAGACGAGACGAGTTTATTGTTAAATTAACGCTTTGATAAAAAAAAAAAAAAAATAGTTAGAGAATCGTTGAAGAACGAATTTATACAGATCTATCGCTCCTCATAATTTCAGTTTTTTTTTAACCTAATTTAAAACACTCGTCTTCGGCTGAGATAAACTCTTTGACCTCAGCTAATGTAAAGCCCTTCGAGCTTAGGAATGATTGGTGGCATCCAGTCTTATAATCGTAGGTTTAGGTCATCAGAGCGTCTGCTGGTGGCAAAAAAAACCCCGAAGTGATTCCTGGGGATGAGAAAAGAAGAAAACATTATCAGTTCCTGAACCCAGAAGTGGGCGGAAGGAGGTAAGACGTATTGCCCGAAGGATTGAAGTAAAAAAGTGTGGATATCGCGATAAGCGTGCTCCACGTATCTCGACTGTGTTCAGACTATTTTTTGCGCCGCTAAAAAAGCCGGAACGGTACCCAATCTTCGAACATCGACCGTGGTAACGTTTGGTTTGATGTATGTACGTACCTTGAGCGCGGTGCGAAAATGTTTGGACACGAAGCCGTAGAGTATCGGGTTAACCGCGGCGGATAATTCGACGATCAAGTGGCTCCCGTTCAGTACAGTTTGCGAACAGCATAACGTCGGAGATATAAACCGGACCAAGGACACCATCCGATACGGAGCCATGCTGACATAGAATACCACAGCGAGGGCCACTGGAATATATATGAAAGCTCGCAGTCTTGCAATGGCAAAAGGGAAAAAGTCTTCCGAACCGACGAGGACTCACCGAAAACCTTAGAGACGTCATGCTCGACGTCGTTCTTCAGGTTCCTCGTGTCGAACAGGATGAACCCGACCAGGGCTAGGATCACCAGAGTGGGAACCAGCAGGAACATCGTGGTCGACAGGATAAAGATGAGGGCTTGAGTGTCCGGCAGGAAATGTAGGTTCAGGTTAAGTTCCAGGGCCGGGAACGTGGCGGCCATCGACCAGATGATCAGCACGCTTTTGAGACCGTTGGAGAATCGGAAGGCCCGATGATCGTCGAATTTCGGTGAGCATAGAGCGTCGTATCTCTCGAGTGTGAATACGACGATTGTTATAATCGAGGCTTCCATGGTCATGCAGGCGACGTAGCTTCCGTCAATTCGCAACGAGAATTTGAACCAACGTGTCAAAACGTTCCACAGGACGTCGGCGAGGACGATGAAATCTGATGTCACGATGCTGAGGATGTAACAGTTCGGGGCAGTATGCATTTTTCGGTTACCAGCTAACACTGTCGCCACTATCACGTTCGACGATAATCCAACAAACACTAGAACAAGGCGAAGTATAGATAGGTCACCGCCGAAATCGCCTCCGTTGTCGTAGTAGGTGACGGTCGTGTTCGCGGCATCGAGTCTTTCCAGAAGTTCAAACTCCAGATAGACTGGCATTTTTTTTAAATTTTATATACCGATCCAGAAACACACTCGACTGACTTCCGCTCCTGATCAAAGCTCTCGTGCTTCTAACACAGTGGGTGTCGTACTGGGCGATGTGAATTCTTATTAATTACATAGAGGAGGTAGGTGGTGACCTGCGCGTAATCAACTCAATTAACATAATTGAACTAGGGAAGGATGCCCATGGGTGCGTAGTCGGAAATTCGTTGAAATTAGTGCACTTTGTCTCATAAACATCAGACGGGGAGTAAAATTGGTAAAATCGATACTTTTTACACTGCAGCGATAAATTTATTTACGTAACGCGAGTACCATTGCGCGCGTTTCCCAGTGGTTGTTTTCCGTACTCAAAGTAGCCGTTTTTGCAACAGCAGGACTGTGTCTGCGAATGTGTGTTTCTACAATATCGAGCACTTCTTGGTCCTAGGAGTTAAAAGTGGTTCAAGGATTCGTATCACTCCATTTTTTCTATCCATTCGAACTTCTGGAAGTGAAGAAGATATCCAGGGTGAAAAAGACTGGGAATGAGCCAAGGTCATAAATCAGAGGAAAAAAAATTCAATTCTTAGATTGGCAGTGCAGAACGGTATTTTTGTTTTCTTCAGATGTGGAACACGTACGTCCCTGTTTTAAGAGGTGCGCCAATTCCATTCGTGATAATCAAAACGTTGAATGAGTCAGGAATTTAAAGATCCGTTGCTAATTGTACAACGTTTAATATAATCAGTAGCTAAATGTGAAAGAGTGGTTTCCCCGAGTGACGAGAGTTAATTGCGTTTCGCACTTTGATTCTGAGACCTTGTTAGATAATATATCGGCAGTTTGCATCTATAATAAATATCTGTAACAACATTATACAGAATTTATAATCGTGGGAAATAAATAATGGGAACGATTGACAGGAGAATAAAAAATCGTTGAAGTTTATCGTTTTAACGGTTCTGCCAGATCGTATTAATCCTTTGATTGGAACCGTTTGCTTGGCACCTTAAAGAAAACCATATGTCCACCGATATCTAGACCCAACTGAACCGGGTGCAATGCGCCATTGGCAAATAGCCACGGGCAAAACTATCGGTCAGATCAAGTAATTTATATTACACACAAACGTATATGATGAAAAAGTGTGCTGGGAATTCATTCACCATATTCTACACACTCGAGATGTTACTACGTTCTGCGAAAGTTGATCCACTTCGCGCACGTCACGTGGGACTATTCTCCTTTCATAACCACAGATTGCTATTACCGTTCCGCAGATATCTGTGGGAGATAATGAAACCTTTTTATTTTTCTATCTTAATAATTAATTACGCTTCGCCTCTCAGCTTCTCCACGTGTTCTCACATATTTCCTCAAAGTATCGCAGGCTACAAAGTCCGTCCTGCTGCAGCCACGATAATCCCGTGATTTTAAGGCTCCGGGCGCCCTCGGACCGATTTTTTTTCTACACCTTTTTTCCGATACCCTTGGCCTCGGCCTGTGTTATGGGCGACGTAGTCTCGAAAGACGAAGAGGTCTCGGCCGCACAGAAACTACCATTGGGCCCCCGGCTCCGGACCGGTCCATCGCTCCGGGCCCATTACAACCGGCCAAGAGGCAAGAGGAGTTAAGGAGAGCAAAAAGGAGCTGAACCATGGGCGCTATTATCATCTTCAGGTTATGTTGGCCATCGAGCGACTGGCCAGGGTTGCTTTAAACACCAGAGGCGGACCAGAAATTCCTTTCGTTCCTGAAGTGGTAATGGTTCGACACCAGGACTGAATTCTGATCGTCGGTCTGCCCCAGGGAACAACAGGCCATAAGTCGCACCAGAAATTTGTTACACGTCAGAGTGTTGAGCCTTGTCACATTTTTTCGCCCCAATAATTACTTTATATTCCTGAGGACTTCTTGGCCGTGGTTCTCCCTCGGGGATTCGCCGAGCCTCTAATCCCAGAATTTACATGCAACGCGTCGGTTGATAAGGTTCACTTCATCTCACTGTCACTTAGGATCTTTCCGTCCGGAGTTTTGGCTCCCTCGAGGACACGGTATATCGGGAAGTAACTTAGCAGGGTTCGAATCGATCTCGGTATGATGTATACGGCGAGAAAAAGCCGCGGGAAATATAGAGAAAGCACAATCTAACGGGATGCAAGTTTCTGCAAACTCGTTGAAAATTTCCTACCGTGTTTTCTGCACATGGAATGACCCGAGTTGAATCGCTGCAGATCAACAGCCGTAAACTCTATACACGTACCCACTTCGTGTCTTGGTTTACTTTTTTGTAACGCTGGAACTAAAGGCCCCAAGAATGCACGTGGAGCGGTAGAAATTAACGCGGGTTATAATTGTCGGGGTAGAAAGAAATATTACTCCCGAACGATTAGGCCACTGAATTGTTCCACTTGGCCATAAGAAACTCGACAAGAACTGTTCGAGGCATGGCTTTGAGAAAAATTTCTCTCGCATCATGCTGTTCATGAAAATTCCATCATCTATCTAAGAAACTCGTGCTTCCATCTTGTCTGAATAGTCTCATCGCATTATTCAGTATAAGGAAAGAGAAATCCGAAACGAATATGGGTCCACATCGAGAAGAAAAAGGCATAAAAAGTGCGGAACTCGAAGGTAACAAAATCCGTACTTGAACCTCGCAATAAGAAAGGTGAGGATCAGGGTCTTTGCGGTTCTACCTGTAGGGTTAAATACCCTCTCGGAGTTTCACTACCACGATATATTTCTGCAGTTACTTCTATACCACGGCTGAATGTGAGCGAGGAAATTCAATGCCTGACCAGTCCTAGGGCACCTCGAGATTATCTTGAAACCACAAATGGCGCACGAGCCTTAGCGAAGACTGGCATACACATATAGCGTACAAGAATTTTAGCCAGGATCATCGGCATTCGATACCGAACTGCGGTCCGAAGATTGTCTTCGCAGTCATAACGATTGTAACCTGTCACAGTGTTCATGGTGGATGTAACAACACTCGAAGTTTCGAGGACCCGAAACCATCGAGGCACGTAATTCCTGGATAAGAATCAAGCTGTGTAAGCTTAACTAGGTGCTCGATCGAATCTTGACGAAGTTATCAACCGAGTCATGATCGAACTTTGCTATTTTGATTTTGCGTGCTGTCCTATCGAAAATCTATATCTCTGAATTCCGCGTGGTATTCGATGCACGTGAGTCAGGGGGAGGTCAGAGGCGAAGAGATGGGAATAAGGAATTTATTGGATATTGAACAGCATGCTCGAAAGCTATTAATCTTTTACCACAGGACGCGTAGGCAATGGGTTTTCTGGCGATTCCAACCAGCCCCAACCCAGCATCCCCTGTCTGAGTTAGGACCCGGAGGTGGAGGAGATGAGCCATTCGACAATGTTTCTTGCCTTATACTTTTTACCGCCGAATCGTTGAACGAGGAAACTCACAGTTTTCGACATTTCCGTTGTTCGTGCTTTCTTGCCTTCTTGCTTCTTTGCTTCACAGTTTCAATTTCCACCTAATAATTCAAGATTGTATCAAATTTTTATTCCACTCGGAGCCCGCTTCAAGTGGCTGCGGGATAACTTTGAAGAATTGTTTTCCATCGTGAGCTCAGAAATATGAGGGGGGAGGGTCGAGAACACAGGCTACGGTTTTGTGTGTGTAGTTTATACTTGAAACTTGAAGGAGCTCATCAACTCCCATACCGAGTACAGAGCACGCTCTTGTAAAGCTCTGTCGCATAAGTTGTAATCCAGGAAGCTTTTACCGTAACTGCCTTATATAAGTGGGAATTTTCAAGACGTGGAGAGGGTAAGGATTTGGTAAGCCTGAGCACTTGGAGTACAGTACTGTCTTGACAGTCTTAGAACCGAAATAATTATCTCATAAGCCTGTACACAAAGGCACAGCGTAAACTTAGTTCGTTATTGTAGTAACAATTACTGAGTTAGTTCGAAATCAAAAGTTCACCATATTCTAAGAGCGAAAACAATGAAGTCTGTTGTTCTTGTTTCTTGGATAGATTCTTTCCAGAAACTTTTCAATAATCGTACAGACAGAACAAAAAAATGTCATCCTTTAGTGATTTATTACCACTAAAAATGGTAAAATTGCTGAAAGTAACTTTTTTCTAATTGATTTCAATACAAAAAAATCAACGATTTCTTTTCTAAAAGATCTGTACTACGATATAACGACTCTTGGAAGCAAATTCGCACAAATCTTTCATCGGTCCTACGTGAGTCTCGTGTTTTTGGCAAAAATAGTTTTTTCTTCTTCACGTGTCATATTATTCAACGTGATCTCACGTTGTTTGTTCGAGACGATATTTTCAAACTATTATGAAAATAGAATTTGGAAGAGGAAAGTATTAATAGCAGGTATAATTATTCTATTGAAGACAGTCAGAAAAAAAAACCAACAACAACATATAATGGCAAAGAACCAGCCTGCCGCAAGCTGAAGTCATAAGTCGATCATGTGTTATTAATAATATTTGGCGCACATCATCATCCTCTAAACTTTGCGCGCGTTGGTTATAACCTTTCAAAATATATTTTCGTATATTTACGCAATATATGTGTTAATAAACATCAGCTTTCAAACTTCTCTCTCTCTCTTTTTTTCTCTACAATTGAACTAAAAATTATTTCTCAGATCTCGAGTCATATTTAACGTCATATAAGCAAAGTCAAAAATAAACCCCATCAATATGAATAATCTGTTCAGTCTGTACAATTTTTGCGACGTTAGTCGGCATCGGATAAACGGTACATGGAACAGTCGACCATTCAGTCGATGGCCACTTTATCCACGTGCGTAACGTTACTATAGCGCCTTGCCAATAATGTTTTGCACTCAGCGATCAGGGAACAAAAACTCGTTTGTACGCCAATCAGAGACGCGTCGAATACCAGCCATACATTCGGTTACTCGTTTCATTAGATTCGATTTTTTTCGCCTCTTCTTTTTCGCAAAACACGTTACTTTTTTTTATAGATCGAAATCCGTCATTCGGTTCTAGGTCGAAGACGGGACGCGTACAAACGTCGCGTACGGAGTTGTGGGCGTCGTGGCGCCTCACGTCTTGCCAGATGGCCCTAGTTTTGAACGTCGCAAACGGTGTGCGGTGTACAGAAATAACGTAAAAAAAAGGAAAAAAAAAAAAAACGAGAAGAAACTAAAAAAGAAAGAGGAAAAAAAATTGCTACCTCGCGCAAACTAACTGATTCCTAAAACCGTGTTGTGCAGCACGAAGCTAACAATGGCCTCCGCCAAACCACCGAAATAACTCGAGTGCAACATCGTGGGTGCGCCCACACAAACACGACAGTGATACACGCAGGCGAATCATATGACCAATTTAAATGGTCAATTTCAACCAGAAAATGGTAAATCCATTGTATTGAAACTCAAAAATTCGCCTCGTTTATTATTTCAGGTTCATTATAGGTTCATTTTCGGTTTTAATGGTCAATTTGAACCGGAAAATGGTAAATCCATTGAATTGAAACCCAAAAATTCGCCTCGTTTATTATTTCAGGTTCGTTACAGATTCAATTTCAGTTTCAATGGTCAATTTGAACCAGAAAATGGTAAATCCATTGAATTGAAACCCAAAAATTCGCCTCGTTTACTATTTCAGGTTCGTTATAGGTTCATTTTCGGTTCTAATGGTGAATTTGAACCAGAAAATGGTGAATCCATTGAATTGAGACTCAAAAATTCACCTTGTTTATTATTTCAGGTTCGTTACAGATTCAATTTCAGTTTCAATGGTCAATTTGAACCAGAAAATGGTAAATCCATTGAATTGAAACCCAAAAATTCGCCTCGTTTACTATTTCAGGTTCGTTATAGGTTCATTTTCGGTTCTAATGGTGAATTTGAACCAGAAAATGGTGAATCCATTGAATTGAGACTCAAAAATTCACCTTGTTTATTATTTCAGGTTCGTTACAGATTCAATTTCAGTTTCAATGGTCAATTTGAACCAGAAAATGGTAAATCCATTGAATTGAAACCCAAAAATTCGCCTCGTTTACTATTTCAGGTTCGTTATAGGTTCATTTTCGGTTCTAATGGTGAATTTGAACCAGAAAATGGTGAATCCATTGAATTGAGACTCAAAAATTCACCTTGTTTATTATTTCAGGTTCGTTACAGATTCAATTTCAGTTTCAATGGTCAATTTGAACCAGAAAATGGTAAATCCATTGAATTGAAACCCAAAAATTCGCCTCGTTTACTATTTCAGGTTCGTTATAGGTTCATTTTCGGTTCTAATGGTGAATTTGAACCAGAAAATGGTGAATCCATTGAATTGAGACTCAAAAATTCACCTTGTTTATTATTTCAGGTTCGTTACAGATTCAATTTCAGTTTCAATGGTCAATTTGAACCAGAAAATGGTAAATCCATTGAATTGAAACCCAAGAATTCGCCTCGTTTACTATTTCAGGTTCGTTATAGGTTCAGCTGCAGTTTCAATGGTCAATTCAAACCCAAAAAGTCAATCCATTGAATTGATATTCGCAAATCCGCCATGTTTATTGATTCGGGCTTTTTTCAGATCCAGTTTGAGTTTCAACGGTCAATTTGAACCAGAAAATCGTAGATCCATTGAATTGATATTCAAAAATTCGCCTCCTTCCATACTTCAGGTTCGTAATTATAAGTTCAGCTTTAGTTTCAATGGTCAATTTGAACCCAAAAAGTCAATCCATTGAATTGATGTTCGGAAATCCGCCTCTATTATTGGTTCGGTTTTTTTTTTCAATCCAGTTTCAGTTTCAACGGTCGATTTGAACTAGAAAATAGTCAATTATAATCGATTGAATTGGAATTCGAAACTTGGCCATTCTTATTTATCCAGATTCATTCAAGGTTCTGTTTTAACTGATAAACTCAAATTGGCCTCGAATTCTGTTACTTCAGGAGAAAAAAAGAATTCCCATAATATAAGAGTCATAAATCAGTGCTTTTGAAGATCCTGCCGGTGTTTCATGAATTTTTTGTTTTATAGTTTTGATCCCGTGTATCGTTTTTGAACCTGGGTTCATACACGGTGGGTATAGAGTCTGGGCGTCGTTGTAATTCCGTGCAGCGAACAAGCGTCGTGGTCGTCGAGTCTCTATGCCGAACACGTATGACGGTCGTCGACGATAGGAAAGTGTACAGAGGGTCCAAAACGGCGTTTCTGTTCTTCCCCGTGTTGGTAAAGCTTCCCCAAAGTCCTCCGTGTATATTTTTTCATTAGAAAAGTTCGCGTGTCTGTTATATCTTCTGGGCCATTATTTTCAGGCTCGTGAACGCCGAGGGCTAACGGAGTCTTGATTGGCCGTTTATCTCACCTCCAAATATCAGACGAGTTACAAAAATTTATGGCTTTTGGGACTGTAGAAGATAATCCAAAGGCATAAAAAACGGATTACGAAACTGGCTGGGTAAATCTCAACCTTCTCGTAACAAAGAAGCTACATACCTCCAGCACTGATACACCGATGACGCAGTCTCTGCTTCAGCTAGCAGGCTTGACCTGTTATATTATTTCTTCAAGGCAAACTGCGAGTGGAATTTGTTATCTGCGTCTTACAATGAGCTTTTGAGATACCCCGACCTTCCGGTTGGGTCCAGGACGCTGTCAAAGACACAGGGCTTTGTTTCGGAGACAATGATCATCCGCTGTTGTAGATTTATGTTCGTTTGATTAGATGTACAGGGTGACAGAAAATAAAGAGGAAGAAAGGATAATTCTGAGAAGCGAATGAAATCGAAACGATGACAAAAGGTTCATTTTTCGGGATTTTTAGAAGGGGATACTTTTGGGGAAAGACTGTGATAAAGAAAAAAATACTTATTGTTAGATACAATTATTACATTCGGTTTAAATTCATATTTCGTTCAGGTATTAATTAATTAATGTTGATAATTTTATTGTTGGAGTATGAAAATTTCACTGTTGTAATCAAAATACAAAAAAGAATCCACAAATCATTCGAGAAATTGATATTCAAGTTGAAAATCGTTTTTTCTCCTTCAATCGTTCGTGTCCAGATGAAAGCTTTCCTTTTTTCAAAACGGTCTAGTCTTTTTTTTCAAGGAAGGGGCTACTCCCTACTATTTACGCACAATTGCAGATCAACGGTAAAAATTGTTATAAAATGGAGGAATCGTACCTCTGACAATGATCGATGCCATTGTATCGCCTACAGGCACTACAATCGTATGCATGTAATACACACGTAGACGTCGTTGTAAAAGAGAATCGCGTACAGTCGTGAGTCGTGTTTAGAAGCCTCGAATGAAACGTGCCACGTGAATAAATTGCTTGAAGATATTTTTAGGTGCGGCAAGAGAATACGTATCGGGGCCTCTCTGCGTGTGTGACGATTGCGATTCATTGATGCTGTGAAAAGCAAGCGACACACACACACACACGCACGTCCTACTTCGTCTCAATCTTCTTGTCGCTATTACTATCAAACCGTAAATCTGGGATGAACAATTTATACTTTTTTTTATTTTCAAATAAACTCTGCACTTAATTACCAAAGATTTCGAAGATCGAATGATACCGTGAGCAGAAACTACAGTTTTTCTGTTATCGTTTTGAAATAGTCGGTGCTATCTTCTTCAAATGATCAAATGATGGTGGGATGAGTCCTTTTTGTCTAATTTCAAGGCCTTAAAATCGACTTTTCAGAATAGAATCCTGTAAACTGATCTTCGTTTCCGTTTTTAATGGATTTGGGAAATTATGTCTAGTCGCAAAAATCCTGCAGAATATTTAACCGAGTGTTAGACACACTCGAGTGTCTGGACTTTGTCCCGAAGTGGCCTAAGGCCGGTTATTCGAACGACCAGTACTTTCAAGGCTTCGTTATTTTTATGAGCCATGTGCAGCGTTGTTGACCTCCCCTTTGATGACCGATAAATGCTTTCTTTTACGGAGCAAGTGATCCTGTTACCCTTCATAAAATTACCGAGGCGCCGAGCGAGGACTGGGACCGAGAAACAAAAGTTTCTTTGTAGGATTCTCAAAATTACGTCAAGTATTTGAAAAAAAAAAACTGAAACAGAATAACGTTTCCTAGCCACACTCGACTTTCACATAACTTTTAATGAGAGAAAAGATTCTTACGATGGCTAAGAATCGTCGAACCATTGTCAAAAAAGTAAAATAAAATGTCTGCAGTTTCTCACGACGTTAAATAATATCGTTTTCACCGTTTGCGTTTTTTATTCACAGATGCGAAACAAGTAGGAGATTGTAAAGATGGCGTCTGCTATGGGGATGCAACAGCAAACTCTGCCTCAGCAGGATTCCGTCGTTTACAATGGGTACAGAGGCTCCAACAAAAACCAGCATCTCGCGAAGCAGCCTGGACCGGAGAGACAGCAGCTTCAAGGTGGTCAACAGACTTCTCCCGGTGATCACAATGCTAGTTTCACCAGCACCAAGGGTCTCCTCAACGGACCGGGACAGAATAATTGTTTCTTGAACAGCGCTGTACAGGTAAGATCGTCACTAATCAACGATAATTGGAGATGAGCCGTTTAACCAGTGTGAAAATTGATACCAACGGAGGTGTTAGCCGGAGCAGCGCCTGACGATCGGCAACTGAACACGCGTCCATCAAACGATAATAAATCTTTCGATTTAATGAGGCAGTTTTTTTAAGTCTAGCCAGTATTTTTAATTCAACCACTACGAAACTGAATGAATAAACATTTGGGAAATTATAGCGGAAAAAATTAAGCATCATTGATAGTTTTGATCAATCGACATCCGCATGGAGTCTGGAGAATTGATTTTACGATCGCGTGAGGGTTTTTTCTTTTCTTGAATCGTTGTAAAAATTAATGCTGTTTGCTTTTTCAATGTTTAGATACTTTTTTTATTATGGCTCGTTCGCGACTACGTAAAGTATAAATATTCATGGGTTAGAGTAAGGAGACATGTCAAGGACCTCATTCACCGGCACCTTCGCACCTTCGCTCCACCGAGACTCGACTCTCCCATCTCGTATTTGTAGCCTTGATTTTAGCTCCATCAAAGCGTGAAATGCTCCTCAATTTCTTGACAAATTTCAATATTCAATATTCCAATAGTGAAGAAGTTTATTCTAGGTATTTATTTGCCACATACTTCGCATCACGAATTACCAACTGAGATCGAAGGAACTTGTTAATTTGACGTGTCAATAGATTGATGGAATCGGAACTAAAAAATTATGGTAAATTATTTCAAATCAATCAAATTGAATTCGCGTAAATTATCGTGTCTTACTCAAAAAGAAAATCGACTATAGAAAATTAGATTGATCTAGGAAAAATGTGTTTGAAACGATAGAAATTAATTTGAACTGGATTAAAGAATTTAAATCAACAGAAAATGTCATAAATGGCTTGACAGTTCCAAAAACTCACTTGAATTGAGGTGAATTATGAAAAAAAAAGAATCGAATCGATTAAATTAGGGGAAATTGAATCGAATGATCGAAATTATTGTGTCACTCAATTTATTGACACTACGATAAAATAATACCAGCATCAAAACTGAAATTTGGGAAAATCCTCCGATATTCAAAAAATCCCATCCGATATTTCACGACCCTCGATCTCGTCTTCGAGAAATTGAATCGCGCGAAGAAATAATGCGTCGATTGATAGATTGACTGTACAGGGAACGTGGTTCGTTGTCCCGAGACAATAGAGCCCGAAGTGAGTGACGGTAAAGAGTCAATATAAACGAGAGTCAAGTCTGTGGGGTGAAATATATTTGAAAAAAAGAAAAAAAAATGCTGAGCTCTTCATTTGTTCGACATAAGGTGGTGACGGTGGGGTCGACGTAAGACGCATTCCTCGTGCCTACAACCTCGACTTCTTACTCTATCGACACGAACATCACGCAGCTCATAGGCAGCGGTGTTACGTGATACGTGATACGCGATACAAGCAATTCGGGTGTGGTAGCTATACTTCAACCTCTGCACGATTTTAGTATTCCACCACTGTAACAATCGAATAAAGAGAGGTAAACGATTCTAGCTCGGATTCTACCGACCACATCGCGGCGATAAAGTAACGAGATGCAAATTTAGTGATTTCTTGTACCTCAACCGCCTACCTCAAGGTTTTTCAATATTTCGAGGATATTTGGAGAAATTAAATGCAAGAATTTGACTTTGTTGGCGAGAAAACTCACGAATTCTTCTTCTTTTTTTTTTTTTTTTTTGATATTCCGACCCCATCAAGGATGTTGTTGCGGTTTCAAGAGTCAACCAAAAAAAAGTGACAAATAGAAAAATTATGTTCAGAATTTGATTTGATTTTATCGAGCGTTGATAAGTGTTTCGGAGAAGGCTTCATTGTTTCAAACGTTCTAAATACTTAAGTGTCATTAATAGGATTGCAGGTTAACCTCCTTCCGGAACTGGGACGAGAAACTATCTCTTACTGTTCAATAATAATCAAGTTTTTCTCGAAATTGAAGCAAACGAATTCCTGTACACTTTTTTCTTTCTTAAAAGTCATACTTTCGAGGCGATATCCATGTAAAGTTGGTAGTTGTACGGAAAATTGTCTTCTTCCCCTAATATCTCGGTTCCTCTTGATTGTACGGTAAAAATGTACGAATACAAAATTGAAACCGATAAAATTTCCAACAAACAAAGTATCACGCATATTTTTCGTAGAAGCCATACTTTCGAAGCAATAACCATGCAAAGTTCCCATCGTGAATCTGTCAGGGCTCATCAAATTCCATTTTTGCGGATATCGATCTGGTACATCAGGATCATCATTCGGAATATTGATTAGCACAATTTCAGAGCAATTATCGCTCGAAATTTGTAATCAGAGTGAAGAGAAAAAGATAAAAATTCTTCTCTGTATGTAAAATAACCGCGACAGGGGATTTGATTTACAAAAATCGCGCAAGCAAGCAAGTAAAATCATAAATTTCACGAACGAGGGAATTCGATCTACGAATGTTGGGGGAGAGGGGGATGCAGATTCAAATTCGTCATAACCGAATGGTTGCCTCGGGCAATCGCACCCCGCAAAATAAACGCGTAAATTTCGCGTCGCGACGTCACCCTAAATTTCACCCTCGAATGCCCTCGCGCTTAACGCACACGCCGACGTCGCCTGCGTCGGTGTAACCCGTCAGAGATCGGAGTGGCGGAGTCGCAGGTTCAAGGCCTCCACTGCACTCCAAGGTTTGACTAGCTTCTTTGTTCTCCGGTGTTACTTAACCGCTCCGCCACTGCACCGGCTGCAGGTTGACAATTGCATTGAAAAACGCGACGACGCCCGGGCCATCGATACTCGACACCCATTCATCGGGCATATTTAGGGAAAGCGTCGAGCATGCGAGTGATAAAAACACGTGTGGATGACTCACTACGTCGATTTTACACCGCAGGTTGCGTCGAATACGACCCTCGTAACACCTGCTACTAGTCACACAGACGCACACGCACAGCTGCGTGTTATACTACACAGACCATTTATCGGAGTCACTACTACAAAAACCGCTAAACACTTACCGGAAGCTACTTCTCGCGGCGTATGCAGACCCGCTTCAATCGATCATTATCTCTCATTCTTACTTCGTGATGATGTTGATAGTGATTCAATTCATTGAATTTTTGTCAAAGTACCACCTACTCAGAAAAAGCTCATGGATCATAATTAGAGTGACTGTCGTCCAAAAGGAGTGCAGAAATCTTCAAGTTTGAGGAAAAAAATTTACTCCCAATTTTTCGGAGGGACTTTTTTTGACTGGCACGCTTTCTTCACTCCTATATGGAAATCGTATGAACTGAAATGAGATGAAATAGTATCCATCACCAATGTGGGGTTGATGACAACTGCACCAAAAAACTCTTTTTCAATTCTGTCTTTTTTGTTAAAAGTTCTGACTGCGTTTCCTCAAATTTTCGGTAAAAGAGTTTTCAATTTTTGTCTCTTCGTCATCCTCTGAATGAAAACGGAAAAGGGCTAAATAAAAGGACAATAGAAGAGACAGCATTAGACATGCAGACAGTATCCCCACCTGTTTTTAAGTCTGGACTGTTTCCCTCTCTGTTGCCCTCATTATATCCCCCCGTCTCTTATCTCCCTCTGATCACCTGTCCAAATCTAAAGAAAAGCTTAGGCGTCTCATACATATATACATTACCTATACATACGGTGTAAGCAAAGGATGCGCTGTGTAGCAGGTGCATCAGGGGACTCTGCCTCGACGTCGAAGGCATACTGCCTTGCGCCTTGCAAGCATCGAAAAATGGTAGCAGGTTTCATCCTCTATCAGCACGTGGGTCCCCAAATGCACTCTGGGACTACTTTTTGTAGTCCGTTTCATTTGGTCCCGGAATCACGGGCCAGCGAACGGTGACGTCACCTCACCTAGGCCTACCCACTTGGCTGCTATATTGTAATGGTTACTATATTCCAACCTTTCTTACGGTCACGTTGTTTTACCCAAAGGATATATTCACCTGACCGCATCAATTTATAACTGCGTGTGGATCTAGAGAAAAAAAGACTCATTTTTCTTGCTGCAGCACATATTATTAAACCAGGTGACATGCAACTATGGTGAAAAAAGAATGACGTCACGATTCAGTATGACAAGCCCGCCATCTAGCGTCTCTTAACTCAACCCCTTCTGAAATTCCCAGTTCTGAGGATATACTCTGAGTTACTATTTATGAATATGGCGCTTAAATAGTGAATTCTGACGTCACGATTCTGTTCTGTCAAAGCAATCAGTTCCATAAAGTTTTAGCTAATCGTAAGAAAATTGTTCAATTTTTTCGGACAAGTAAAACACACGAGTCTCCAAAAGTTGAGGGAATATAATAACTAATAGGAGAGAAGGAAAAAAAAGAATTTGTATTCCGCACGTGCCTCCCCGCCCTCCGGGTCGTATTGGGTTCGAAAAAAGGAATGGAATAAAAAAAGTTATGTCTAGAAGCTATGGTACAAGTATGGTGAAATAAAAGAAGGAATATCCTCTCATCTTTTCGGGAAGATTCAATGGCGGCAGATTGCCCGGTAAGTGATCCTTGCCCTGACCAGGGTCCTGCTAGATATATGCCATATACAGGAGCAGCTGGCCGTCAGGACCGCCGCCCCGGGGCACGAGCTCTTCGCTCGGTAGAACAATTTTCCATTGTTCCTAGTAATTTGTGCAATTTGCCAAAAACCGGAGATCCTTAGCTCGGCATCAACGACGCGCATGCTGCATCAGGTGCGACCGACAGGTGATCAATCAAGCTAGCAGGGATCTACCTCTCAAATTACCAAATATTGTCTCAAACTTAAATTAATAGTAGTAGATGAAATGTAGAACTTTAAGTGACAGAGGAAAATGGAAAATGGGCTGCGATTCTCCTTTCATTTCATGATTCAGAAAAAACGTAGAATAAAACTTCATGGATCCGAAATTTTGTTTAAAAAAAAGATCTACAGTTTTTTAACTTCCCGTTTCTCTGTTTTCAGAGAAAAAAGGAAGTTATTGTGATCACCCCGAAAATGAAAAGTTGAGTTTTCACTAAATCTTCACGTTTCGAGGTCCAAAGAATCACCTCCGACTATTTTCAGTTTGACGTCTGTATGTGTGTGTGTATGTGCGTGACCACATTTTTGTCCGCGCGATATCTCACGAACGCGTGGTCGGATTTCGATCAACTTGGGCTCAATCGACGGGGCTTTTCTTAACTTAGAACTGATTAGATTTTGGCTTCGATCGGATTAGTACTTTTTGAACTATTCAAATAACAAAATTCTGAAAAACGCAACAAAAATGACGATATCTTGAGAACGAATCAACGGATTTCAATGGAATTTGGTACCATATGGTTTTTTTGATCGCTGATCACGAATCTGAAGTCAGTTTTGCAAAATTTTCATTTAGCGTATTCGACATGCTGCAAAAAAACTAAAAACATTTAAATTTGGATGAAACTTGGTACTCGTAGGTTTTTTGGGTCACGGATCACGAATCTGAAGTCAGATTAGCGAAATTCAAAATGGCGAGTCCGATTTGCTGGAAAAAATACTAAAAACATTCGAAATTTACGGAAATTTGTACTCGAAGGTTTTTTGAACCGCTGATCAAGAATAGAGGTCAGATTTACAAATTTCAAAATAGCTGAGAACAAAATAAATAACGGGAAGTTCGAAGGCTGGCTCATAGTCAGCCCAAACCAGCTTGTTCTTTTCTATTTTCGGTTTTTTAAGGACAGATTTCGTTTGATTATCGACAATTTTTTCTACTTTCCAGTTATGAAGGGGAAAAAGCTGTAGCAAAGCAATAAAAGTCTTGCTTGAGAGGGATGATAATTTTTGTCTTACCCTTATAATCTTCCATTTCGTATTTTCAGCCACGGTGCCCGTTCCGCTTTGATCTCTCTCGCGCATTAAAGCCGGGTAAAAGTGGGCTTCCCCCTTCACTAAAGATCGCTTCACTCGTAATATGTAAGAAAAGATAAGAAGAAAAGGGAGAAGAATTACAAAAAAGTGGTCTACACGCGGGTACCCTACTAATTATAGTTAGTTGGGTTTGTAGGTAGCACACATAGTAGTTCGACGTAGGTGGGACAGCCGCGATTCGTATCCCATATACCTTGAGCTACTCCGCATGTACGTACACGTATCCGCGTGTACGTGGTGCTGGGGGAGTTTAATGGTAATGGTAATCGCTTCATGAGTGCTGCTAGTCGGAAAGAGCGAGAGCCCGGTAAACTCCCACCATTGTCATTTTTCTACAATATTTCCCACGTGCCCCTCGCGGATCTCCTGTCTTACCATATCCTTACTCACGTTCAGTGCTCGACTTCTCAAACTTACTACGCGGGATTTGAACCTTGAACCGAGACCACGACCCGAGTTTAGTGGACGCAGTGGGTGGAGCGGAACAACAAACCACGCTCAGAAATCAGTAGACGCGTTTCGTTCTGAAATTAATTTTTTTTTCTTCCTCTCTTTCTTTGTCGTTTGCGAAAATTTATACACTTTAATTAAAACGATGTCGCGATCTGAATGGTCTCGAGTCGTCAAAGGAACTTAATTTTTTAAACCCTCTATTCGATGCTGTGTGGATAGATTAACCGCAGATGTCATTAAGACCGAGTAAACTAGAAAATAATGAGATGAAAAAAAATACGGTTCGTTAAACTGCTAATTGGCAATTCAAATCCACTCACCTCACAGGGGCATTGGGTCAATGCTTATTTCGTAATAATTTTTTTTTTCGCGTCAAGCAGCAGCGACTAGTCTTCTGTAAATTAATTCCCGTACATCTGAAACTGTTCTGCAGTATTGAAAGAATATTTTAATCATTCAATTTTCGAAAAAAATTGGTTGAAACGTGACGTCAGAATTCAAAATTTCAGCAACAGACTTTATTCAAGTTGTATAATTATGTTCAACGTATTTTTTTTTAGCGTGGTTATACTTGTCACCTAAGCTAGTATTTCTGTCAGTATAAAGACAATTAGTAATAAACCTCATTATGAATCCCCAATTTGCATCGGGTCCCTAACTATAATGAGAGACCTTTGCACTTGATTATACCTTGATACATTTTAAACTTTAGAGCTACTAATTCGTCGAGATAATTAGTAGCTAATTAAGCAATCGTCGTTTTCTGGCGTGAGTAAGCGGGAAGACCCGGTAGAGTAACTGCGGGGCATTAAATTTAGTAGATACACGACTGCAGATGAAGATTCTTGTAAAGGGTTGAAAATTAGGGTTCAAAGGAAATAAGTTAGTTCCGGCGTATCGCCTCCTCACGGTGTTAACTCGCATGAAAAAACTTAGAAGATAAGATTACCAAAAAAAAAAAGGAAAAAAAACTATGCAAATCGAGTAGCTGCTTGTGGGAAAATGCCACGATGCGAGACCTTCTTATATGCATAAGTTGCGCGGCGTCTAGTCGCGGATAGGGTCTTACCCCACTGGTTGTCTTAGGGTCGTAATAGGCGACCACGCCATCACAACAAATTATAGTAATTGGCTAATTGCATGAATGCAAGATCCACAGAGGAAAGATCCTTTGTGAATACGACTCAATTCGCGAAACATACTCGTATGGTATTCACTCGCAATTCATCACGCCTTTTCTATAGTGGCCTTCAACAGAGGCCAAATCGTTATTTCTCACAATAAATGCGACAACCGCCTCTCGTTCATTGTCAGACCGATTATTTATCTCTGTTGATTTCAATTTGCATCAGGGCTACGTTCTAAATCAAAGAGACCAATTGAGACCAAAGAGACTGATTTCTTATCAGCTCATTAGTTTGACAATTTCAACAAATTGGCAAAGTTAAATCTGTTTTTCTCGTTCTCGATAGACTTGTACAATTACAATTGTAATCGATTTCTTCCGCTTTCAATCACCCAGCTTTCCCTCTGTGCTATATGCGTATCGAATTTTCGGACGTGGTCAAATTTTTCACGGTTCAAAAATATTTTTTCAGGTGTCGTTAATTCTATTTCGACGAGGCTTTGATCATTCCTGGAGTGATCGCGCACGTCCTTCAATTACTTTCACTATCCGAACAATGGACTGAAACGACCGGTAAACTGGGCGAAATTAAGGATGTATAGGCTATACAATCTCAACCAAAAGTGAGTCTCGTCGTCAATATTGAGTACTTCGAGATGAGATAAAAATCGGATAAAAATCAACCACAATCAAGATGATAAGAGTATTCATTTTCAATAATAATAATGCCCAAAAGTTATCAACAAATTGTTTAAACAAATCATTGTTCAAAAAATTTCCTGGTGACGTTATTTTTTTTTCATGTCAAATGAATTCGTTAATCTTTCCGAATACACATGAATTTTTTCAGAATTTTGTAACTTTTTTTAAATTTCCGTTTTCGGAAATTTCTAAAGGCTGTATTTACAAAACTATTAGTTCCACGCTCCGGAAACTTTGGAATTGTAATCTACATCGTTTCCACAATGACATATCCAAAATTCAGATTTTTTTTCTCCATTTTTCAAAATCGAAAACGGAAATTTAAAAGAAGTGACCAAATTCTGAAAAAATTCATGTGTATTCAGAAAGATCAACGAATTCATTTGACATGAAAAAAAAATAGCGTCACCAGGAAATTTGTTAAACAATGATTTGTTTAACCAATTTGTTGATAACTTTTGGGCATTATTATTATTGACAATGAATACTCTTATCATCTTGATTGTGGTTGATTTTTTTCCGATTTTTATCTCATCTCGAAGTACTCAATATTGACGACGAGACTCATTTTTGGTTGAGATTGTATGGCCTGTACATCCTTAAATACGACCTGAAACAAGATCGGAAGTAGTTCAGGAGTGAACCAAAAATTCTGATTTAGTGAAAAAATTTTTTGAATACGTTGATAAAAAAAGATTGTTCATCGATGCTCTTTATAGTCACAATCGAGTATCTCGCACTTTTTATGGTAAAAAAAGAGAGATACTCGCGCGGTTCTCATCTTAGGTCACAGATATGGTTTCGTTTGACTGATCCTGAACAGGTCTTCGATATCCTCGCTATATTTATGTGTGTAATATAACTCGCATATAACGTGAGATCAGTGGGATTCGAAGGGAGAGACGGTTATGGTCCGATACAACTGAACGAATCTGGAATACAAAAATATCGAGAAATAGATAGATGCTGAGGAATCGACGAGACGGTCAGAACTAGATTTAAAAAAGGGGGTCTTCCACCCCAATCAATCGGACGATGCAAATAAAAGTGTAACATTATAAGAAATTTTTGACAATCTAAAAATTATTGTAGAGTCTCGATATACATTTCTTAGTAAATTTGATTCAATGAAAAGGCTAATTTTGATCAAACTATGCCGAGATAAATCAGATTTATAGAATATTCGAGGATTGAGAGTTCCAATGATCAAAGTTAATCAACGGTAATCAAAGCTGAAATTAAGATTACTTGTAATTGGCTGAATAAGGTGCGACACAATTTTAGCACAATGAAGCGAAAAAGCTGAAAGGCAATCGATTATGGTTATTATTTTCATTCATTTTACTCTCAAAAACACTGATCAAAGATAATTTTCTGACTTGCGATTAAAAAATACTGAATTTTGTGTCATTTTTTTTTCAATACTGAAAATAGGTTTGAGATCAAGGACTGAGGTTTTCCTCAAATTCTGCTAATAATTTTTGAAAATTTGAATATTACGAAACTGAACGTTAAAAGTGAAGAAAAAGTTTAGCACCGAAGACTGAGGTTTTCTTTAAATTCTCAAGATATTAGGAATCAAGTGAGTCGTGAGTAACAACGACCTCTTGATTCTCAGTTCTTGTCTTCGTACAGATACGGACACGGTACGTGAACGACGTGGGAGCTGGCGCCTCCCAGGGTATATACCATCCCACAGGAGTCAGCAGAAGCTGATACGCGATTCACACCTCTACACATAACCCACACCGCGTTAACGTAACCACCACATGATATAAATCTAGCAGTAAACGCGTGCGTGTGATACACGTGATAATATATACAATAAGAAAAAAAAAAGAAAAAAGTAATGATCCACTTGCACACGTACAAATTTATCCTATCAACTTCGCTTCTAGCAGACACAACGTAATCATACTCTTCATACGTTGCACGATTTCTTGAGAATCGTTTCAAAGACGGTAGAAAAAATTGTCCTCAAGACTTGAGGCTTCATTCATTGTCAGTAGAGAAGAAAATGTTGAGATTTTAATTAGTTTTTTATACTCGATGCAGATACGAATAATCCGAGGTGATAGATAAAATCGAATTACGAGGCTCACGAGGCAGGGGGATTAAAAAGATAAGGGATCTTCCGTAACTTGGAGATATCTACAAATGTCGATCGTGATCATACTCTCGGCTGAACCATGACACGAGGAGTAGGTGTACGTCTCTCGCAAAATCGTTCTCACGTGGTGTACCTACCGTGACCATCGCGTTATAAGCCTAGGTGTACACAGGTGTACCGGTTGTGGTAGTAGAAGTAAATTTACTATGGGAAGAGGGGGAGATAACAGGAAGTCGACGCCGGAACCTCGTCTCTTCGTGGCGGGCTTAAAAGTCGTTACCAACTTTCTGATGGTCAGGGTTTGACTAATTGAACGGTGGAAAAAGCAGGTGCGATTTCTTCGTCAAAGAACCGAAAGATCGATTCGAATTCGATTAATCCGAATGATTGAGCGTCTTAGCGAGCTTTTGATTGCTTTCTGAGCGAGAATCCGATCATTTTTATTTCGACTCTCACGGTCAAGCAACGAGTCTCAAATTTGCCTTTGGTGCTTAGAAGACGCACTTGAGCAGTAAATTGTGATTCCAAGAGTCCAGAGTGTTGGACCCTCGAAATTTCGTGAGAATTTACGCGAACCACCCACCCCTGCGACGTGTAGGCTTAAAAATCGGCGAGTAATGGTGCGGAGTAAAAATCTATGGTGCGTGTAAACGGTTTCACAAGCTGAATAAAACTCTTTTTATATTCATGATTTGGGTATCCGGATATTCATGCCGATTTTTGTGGTATACTTATCCTGGGAATAATTAACAGAAACCAGTTTTGGATAAAAAGTTATGGAGAAATAATTATTAGATCGTGCGGTTTCGTAATCCTTGAGACGATGGATAAATAATTACGTCTCTAATTGTTCTTATATGTGTATAAAAGTACTTTATCTTTCCTTTTTTAGTACCCACTTAACAATTAGTAAGTGGATATGCTCGAAGGCTCAAACCATATGTAACCGTATGATAAAGTCTGTTGAAATTTGCGTGTTAATAGTTTATATTTATTTAAACTCGCCTATAAATTATAGGTACCACGTTTTTTCAACATTATCATTACACGTTTATAATAAAAAAGCAATAAGGTTAAGGATTCTTTTTTGTTCCAAAATGCCGATTTTCTATTTCGTTGATTGATTTTTTTTCTATTGGTTTCTTCGATGACTCAATCAAATTCAGTTTAAAAAAAAGATTAGGTTAGTACCTACGTGTCTTAATGAAAAATTCAATCTCCTGCGCCATATACACTTTCGTCGCAGAAGATTGAACTTTTTCAACCTGTGGTGTCCCCCGATTTAACCTCCGAGACTATAATCTTGTGGCTTTTGTTTCATAATTCCCGTAATCGAATGTGAGAAATTGTGTCCATAAATTGATACCATAATTTTAGACAACGTTTGTTCGCCTCTTTCAGAGAAATTAAAAAATCTACTCAAATTTTCGTGATGATTTTATTCCGATTTTGTATTCATTCAGTACTTCTTTCGTTTGATATGTCGATATACAACATAGAAATTTACTGTTTCAAATAACAGAAGTATCAAAATCGACACTAAATTCTAACTGGTATTTACGATCTTTAGTCTGTACACACGAGTCTAGCAAATATTGATATCGAGGGTGAGAGGTCCCGGGAGTGTAAAATCAATCCAAATCTAATATTTGTTTCCGTGAGTTTGAAACAAAATCAAATAATATTCAGAATCGGATGTATCATCGTCTATAGTCGATCTCGAGGCTGATTGCATCGTAAAACTTCCAGAATCTTATCGGATGAACCAGAAATCAAAGTTAAAAAATTCCGGTCTCTTCCTTTCAAAAAGACGAAGGTGTGAAATGTAAATTCGTACCCCCCGGGGCAACGCCTGGTCCAAATGTTATTCCTCGCTCTCATAATCGGATAATCAATTATATCAACAGTATCGAGGCCACAGTCGAGCTCTACGCTGTAAGGTCATGATTCTTTTGATCTCTTTGATCCCTGGAGTCTGTGCTAGTTGGTCCCGAACCTCAAGGCTCGATCCAAGATGGAGTCGAGTCAAGATCCCCCCGACGGTTCGGTAGTTTGAATCTTCAATCCAAACCGTCGGTTGGGTTCACGAAACTCCCGCCAACGCTTCACCGCCTCGACCAATCCTAAGCTTCTTCCGGCGACGCGCAGTACGCGCGCTTCCATTGTTTCAGGATTTTTTAAATTAGGATCCCAGGATACGGTGGCCATTTTTCCTACCAACGATACTTCTATCCTCGTTCGATCTTCAATTCTCCTCGATTTCATCGCAGGCTTCTTTTCAGTCTCGTTGAAGCTTGACAATAAACAATCGAATGGATTGCGATAAACTTTTACTCCAGTTTGAAACTCGGAACCGGTTCACTCGTAACAGGGCTGAGTACCGGGCTGCCCCCTTCCGATCTTCGAGTCACTCGGATAACCGGTCCTTCTCCATCCTCCTTTTCGTGCTCACTTTCCTCCTTCGCAGAGTACTACGAGAGATCATGGCTACCCTCGCACCAGGCCGTCGGAAGACCGCAGGGTTCGAGGCTCACCCATCCTGGCCTCTGCTCCTCGAACACGAAGAAGAAGAAAATCAAATCCACCGTCAATCCGCAAATAAAGACTGAAGTGGAAGACAGACTCTAAGATCGAGGGAAAGAGAAGAAAGACCGAAAAGCAAAAAATAAGTTTGTCCTCGAAGTTGTACATTCTGCTGAAACTGCGCAATACATAATTATGTTACGGTACTCAGAATATGAGTACTCGGTCATCAATTCGCAGATTGAAGGTGGGAAGAGGATAAGAATGAAATGAAATGAAATGGAACGAACAAGAAATCGACAAGAATGTTGTTAATTATAGGTTAGGTGGATGATATGTGCTACTTCCATGTGCTATCGCACGCGTGGATGTACGAGTTATGTGTATGCTGGATGATCGCGGTTGCCTTCGGGTGGTGTGCGTGTGCACATCGTACGTTGATGATTTTGTGGTTGACGGTGTTGGAGAATAGGGAGGAAAGAGTATGAGAGAACCAGTTTGCGTCGTTACTTCTTCTTAACATTTTATTTTCCTGTTTTTTTTTTTTGTTTTTTTTCTTCGTCATCTCCTTCTTATGTTGTCTCTGTTGAACTGCGCACGTGCGCGCGGCACTTGGTGCGAGCTAAGACGCAATCTATTCATCCTCTTGTGATCGTAAACCAACCGAAGATGAGAGGCCGTGGAGTCGTAGACCTGGGATAAACTATGAGCATAAACATAGAGAAAATTATAAACACACTTCCACCAAGATTTTTTCTTTTGTGTGACTAGGAAATTCAAGAGTATAGTAGGTAACGAAAAGCTCTTTTTCCGCTGATTCTGATAAAATACAGTTTTTAGAGAAAATTTCTCCACAATCAAATCAAGACTTTGATTCGAATTTGAATTCAGACATTTCTTATACTTTCTTTAGAAAGTAACAGTCTCGTTCTCAGCATGTGATATTACGATATGCCTCTTATAGACTAGAGTAACACAAGACCAGGAAATAATTCGTAAAGTGATAAAGTGAGCTGATCTCAGCTGTTCCGATTTGATCATAGTAATTGCAATTCTCTCGCTCTAATCGCGATATCTTCTATAGCGGTACTGGTTTTTGGATAGCTGCTTGCTTGAATAAAATTAGTCGAACAATTGTTTGAGGCTAAATAGCGATAAGTAAGTAACTGCGCGTATGGTGTAAAAAATATATTGCGAATCGCTTCAATCTCTACACTCGGGCTATATGTAAATTTGGATAACTACTAATCTTATTTGAATATACCAACCCAGGTTCAGCCTTTGCTCAAATATCGTACAGATAAGCGACGGAGAGATCAAACGGTACTTATTTAAGCACAATAGCAAAGTCAACGGTTCTGTTGTTAGATTGACTGACTTCCTCCTAAAACTCGATTAAGTCAACTATATGCACATGTAATTGCTCAGTGTATTTCCCTACTGCAATTAGCGCAATTTCGTGAACATATATTTTTGGCAACTGTAAGAAGTCAGGCCACGGAACGATACCCACCAATTCTCAAACACCTTTTTGCATTTCAACTCTAAGAGGCACCCTTTGTGGTCTACCACCTGAACACCGCGATGTAACGATATTTTAACCTATTTTGACTTTCGAGCTTGTTTCTCCCGAACGAACAACCCTGAGTGAAAAAGTGTAATGAGCTTTTTTGCAGAGTATCATGGAAGCTTCAAGGTTGGTCCTATTCATTTTGCACCTGGGACCAACAGAACGTGAGATATGGGCGTACCAATTCGTTGTCCAATGTTTCTTGATTAATTCGCACTACACACAAGGGACTAAAATAGATCGATTGAATAAATTTTACGTAATGAAGGGGACATTTTAATGCTAGAAGCAAACGAGTGAATTTTCCCTTCTAAAACCCAGTTCTGGGTAATTTAGGGGGCGCATGTATGACGCCGTAAATTAGTACAACTGATAGGTATATCGTATTCAAAGCAACCCCTAAGGTCTGAGCGACAAAGTGGGTACGTGACTGTAGCGGTATTGGCTTTCAATAGCCTCTAAGCCGAAACTTTGAACGTGAACAGGTAGAGGTAAGGGCGTCTCCTCAAAAGACTCACCCCTGTAATCCCCAAGCCTCATGCCAGCACAGGTCAACCTGTCGTTGGGTTCGTGCTTAGGACCCTGAAACAGGTATGGGGCGTATTTATGTGTACCCTTAGCGCCAGATATGGGGGCCAGAAAGGCACCTTACTCGGCTAAAGTAAACCGGCCTAAGTAAAGCTTTGAAAGTTTGTCCTGGATGCAGGTGCAGTTTTCTGGTCGTCAGTCCAGAACCTGACGTATCTCGACTTATCGTTAATTATAATGAACGCGTAAAATAGTGTAATAAAATAGCACGGATGGAGAAACTGCAGACTAGGAAGATGCTCCTCTGCCATTTACGTAACTTGTATCGTCTATACGATCATTGGATAACATAAATACTAAAAGTTCCTTGTGCCGATCGTTGCGGAATAATATCGCTTGAGTAACGACCGAATAATAAAAGTAAAGGCTTCCATCTCCGGGACGTTATTTCGCAAGAACTGGATATATACCTAGAAGATGCGCATCTATCCGTCCATTGACTGCTTAGGCACGCGAAACCTTTCCAGCCTTTCGCCACGAGTCGCGTTCTCAAATAATCCGAGATGCGGGATGATGATTGCGCAGAGAGGCTCAAACGACAATGGTCAAATTAGGGATCGTAGCTTTGCGGCTATACCTACGCGACGAGTTATGATCATTATGTCCGATAAATTATCAAAATTTATCGTATGAATTAATGGCTCCGGTAAAGCGATTAACGAAAGAAAGATGATTTCCTGCGACATGTTACATTTCGGGTATGAGATCTGACTAGGTTCAATCCCACGTGCGAGTAGGCTGTAATCTTCACACTGTTTCTCACGCGTGCACGCATAAACGCCTCTTCGCTTCGCAACGGACCCAATACGGAATTTCGAGTAGGTCTTTGGGTCCTACGGTTTCATAGTAATGAAAATAGAGAGTCGAGCGAAGCACTTGAAGAAGTGAATGTCAAGACCGGGCTGGCGCCTAGGAGACCGTTTCTGAAAAAAACGTCTCAATTTTCCTGGACCATGCATCACATTTCCCAGACTCGAGATATCTTCTCATAGCTGATTATTGTTCGCTCATAGTGACACTAGGCAGACTGCACCGGTTCTAGGAAGCCTAGCTCTGGGGGGCCTCAGGGTCTAGGGGTCCCAGGGTTCAGGTCGATCTTTTGCAACAAGTGGTGGAAGGTTGTTTTTTCTCGAAGATAGACTGAAGTTCTTTATCGTGCACATGATATTGTGGTGGTATTTGTATAGGAATCAATTAATCTAATAGACTGACGTCATAATATGATACCACCGCAAAAATACTCTTACTACGAACTCCCCAAATTGCGTAACAGAATTAATAATGAGTCGATGGTGGGCCTAGCGTGAGAGGTAGCGTAAAAGTGTGCCCCCTTGCCCCCCGCCGTTATAATATCATCGTTTGTGCCCCCACCCACGCTAGAGGTCCCCGTAGTAAAAATGGCCGGCGTGTACCGGGCCCGGTTTCCCCCCTGGTCCAGGTATAGTACTATACCAGTTGTAGTAGTAGTACAACCGGAGAAGGAGACGAAGAAGTCGTCGCACTGGTTTGTGACTATAGTAGAAAACCGCAGGCCCACGAAGCCTGGGTTCACGCGGCACAGACTGTACCGAGTTTTACTGTAGTTATTCGATAGTTCCTCACCTGTCCGCCGGGGAAAAGGCGCTGCGATCGTACCTGCGGCCTGAGACCCAACCCCGGCATTGTTGTAGTGACGCCCGCGCCAGATAGAGTCTTCGAGTATTGTTCATTGAACGGTGTTTATGCCGTTGTTATTGTTGTTTAACCGTTAATCAAAATGAAAATTATCATTTACGGTTGTTTTTGAGGTGCGACGAGGTAGATTTTTTTTTATCCTCGGAATATCATCGCTCCACTCTATACACCCCAAAACGCGGTAAAAATGAAGGATGAAAAACCACAGGCGAGGAGACAAGCGCTCTTCCAGATCGCAAAGGTTCGTTCTTTACAACGTCATTTATTTCCACGATATCATTGTTTTTTTGTTGTTAAACTCTTGTTCTTTTCGTAAAGAACTGCATTGCCGGAAACTGCTGCAGGGATATTGTGCCGTAGCCCTTGACAGAGAGGATGCAATCACTTACCCATTTCTTTATTGTTATCATTAACAATTGACAAATTCAAATTTTTAACCGCGAACTCACTTTGATTCCCTTCCTTATAACATGTTTCTACATTTCAATTTAATAGTGGAAGCCTCATATATTGATCTGAGTTCGACGTATTCAATGCTAATTTAACACCATTTGACGATTGACATTTTTGCACACTATTTGATGCTAGAATTTACATCGATATTTAGATCAAACATTTGCATAGTAGAATCGATACGTTAATTGATTCTTCGATTAGAAAATTCGCCGTATTTTATTATTCAAGCTTATTGAATACTTTGGCTCATGATTAATTCTTTTTAGATCGTTTTTTATGTTAGGAATTAAACTAGTTTAAATTGATTATTAAATGTTGCCCATGAAAGTCCTACTTTCACCTCCTTTAGAACCGCATTTTTTCGTATCGAAGGATCAATGAGTGGCTTACTGTTGGATGTGGTTGTATGAGGCACTACTGTAATAGTACTTCAGTGAGAAATTTGTCAGAATTAAAAATTTAGGAAATTCTGGGTACCAATTGTGTTCTGAGAAAATGGAGAAAGTGATTCAAAGGAGAAACCGAAAGCGAGTCATATTTTTCGTTGCAAATGAGAAACTGAACAAATTATTGTTACCTTACCGAAAGTTGAGCTCTTGAATGTCTCGATATCGATAAAGCAGGAAGCATATTACTCATTTTTTGCAAATGTATGTTCCTCAATAGATAGCATAATTACGAATATGTATCTTGAAGGCTTGTAATTATGCAATTTCTCCGCAGAATAGACAGATTTTCTGAACACATCTGACAGATTGGCTAATGAGAATATAATAACGGTGTCAGTCAATATAAAATCATGCGAGTACAATATTTTGCCCGGTCCTCTTACTCGACCCAGAGTCCCACATCCGAATCTTTGATCGTTAAATCAAAATATTATACTGTACCAGAAACTTGATTAGCGCCTTAATGAATCCTCTAATTCAAAGTATATCAGTTGGTAACTTCAAGAATTAACTTTCTGTGCACTAAAAAAATGTTGTGCTCCAGAAAATTCAGTCAAGTATTACATCAATTTTAATACCTGGTTAACCTGAAATGTACGAATGTATTTGTTGTATTGAATGGAAGAAGTGGTGAAAGAAAACAAAACAAGATCAATGCAAAAAAATGAACCAATTTTTTGGAGCATGAATGTAAATCCAGCAATTGTCGGAATTTATCTGACATTCCTTTTCGAATGAATAGAGTTCCACTTTTTTTTTTGCATTCCTAAGCAAGGAAGAATTGAATTGAGAATTTGAGTTTCTTGGACCTTTGAATAGTTTATTTTGTAACATGGCTTCAGTTCGTTGTAATAGAAATGAGTTGCTGGAAGTGAACATACCGAGAATTACCGAGTTTTGCAAATAAATGTCCTTCGATTGAACGCAAGATACAATCTTCTACGAGATTCCAACAGCGAAGAGTTACGCTCTAGAGAATATAGCCAGACGCTCTGTGTAGAATCTAGATAGACATTATCTCAATTCTACACACGTGAAAGACACTGGTGAACGTGAACGTGCGGAATATAAATATCTCGATGTAAATGTGCGCGTGGACCTAGTTGGGTACCAAATAGAACGTGTATGAGATACAACGCATGGACTATAGCTGTCCAAACGATTGGTCATCTAACTACTTAACTAACGGTTCTTCTAGTACAAGCGTATATCCACGAGGTTTCGAACTTGGAACCTCCCAACGTCGTGGACTGTCCCCCAAATTCGTTTGCTCGATTCAAAATAAACTCTTAAACATTCTCAATTAGCTTCTCTTACGATCATTATTCAAGGTTCAGCAAATGACAGAGCTGCACTTATACTTTGGTCAGTCTCATAGACACTAAATTCTAATGGCTTTTCCGGGGATCGAATATAACAAACAGTATTTTACCCAAGATATGAATACGACAAGGAGATAATCGTCTAATCAGCTATCAGTGATCAGCAATTAGGCTCTAAACGGTCAGAAAGGTCTCCATATTTTGAGGCGACGTGCCTTACTCGGGCGTCGAAATCACCGGTTCGCTACCGTATTGTATTTTTGGTAGCTAACCTTCCGTCACGTAGTACCTATCCTTGGGTACGGCCCTATGGACGCGCCTTCGATCTTCCGGCGGGGTAATTTTCTTTGTTTCACAATTGTGAATAGCATAATCACTCATTGAAGGGACGGAGGAAGATTCATTGTTTCCTTCTTCCTCGAGATTGTCAACGCTCCGACTCCCCTCCGTGTCTAAATACCAATGCAGGCCAGCCCAGGAAGAAATGGACGCCTTGAAAAATGATGCTGAATATTTTTTGAACTTCCACATTAATTGTTCAAGCCTGTAATATTTTGTATCTTATGCTTGTTACAATCTTTCCTGAACAATTTCGACAACAGATTTTAATTCTCTGTCTTTTATCCTGTTTCAGGTCTTGTGGCACCTCGACATCTTTCGACGAAGCTTTCGCGAGCTATCCGGACATGCCTGTATGCGAGAGTCATGCATCTTCTGCGCTCTCAAGGTAAGAAAAAGTCACGTACGTAGTATAATGAGAAAATTCTGAACAAATTCGACGAACAGTGTGATCTCATCGAGAATGCCACCTCCATTTCAGATTCATTGAAAGAATCGTGTATTTAGTTGTTAAAATTGGAAAGTGTTCTTTTTTTTCTGGCGAATATCAGTCTCATAAAAATGGAAATGAGTCCAGGAAGAAGAAAAATAATCGAGTCAAAATAGGATCCTCGGTGTTGAGATGATCTGAATCAGTTCTCTGAGTCATGAAACAGCTTTGTTGAACCTAGAGCGAACGCTATATGCTCGTTGGATTGTTTCGTGTCGAGGTAGGTACAATACCATTGAGCTAGGTATACTGAGAGATATGGTTACTCGGAGCTACACACAGGTATAGTAAAGCCGTAGTATTAAAGTACTCGAGATTATTACATCGATAGGAAGTTGTAACGGGGCCTCAAGCCAAGACCGACTCCTTTCTCCGCGAGATTCTCGGCTCTGGGACCCTGGAACCTCCAGGTACCCGGGACTCGGGGGACTATGGCCGACGCTATTGGTCGGCCTATCGCCGCCGGCTCAGAGTCGAAGGTTTTATACAGAAACTCACGTCACGTTGGACCTGGCGATGGTCCAGCGACCAGGCCAGCAAGCCGAGAGTCTGAGCCGCGTTACGGCCTGGCGGTCTCTCCGCGACGAGTAACACCGCCTTTTTTACCTTCCATTGGCTCCGAACCTCGTCCAGGTATCCCTTTGTTCAGAGTTTGATTCCATTTCGGGGATTCTGGAGAACAGAAGGGTGAAAGTTGATCATCCACGAGGTTTTTTCCTAAGGTTTTGACCAAAATAAGAAAAAAAAAAGAAAAACAGTAAACCGCATCGTGTGCCAAGTGATGGGTAAAAGGGCACCTGCAGCTACATCCTCTACCACTGCACTGAAAAGTGGGTTCGAATTCTACCTGCAGTTTGGGGCTGTGTAGACCTGGATGACTAAGGGAGGCAGAATTTTAGAATGCCCGTGTTTTGAAAAGCGATCACTAAAAACGTGCGAGAGTCTTATCAGTGCAGGTGAAAGAATCACAGCCCGTAAGTCAGACAACGATTCTATGAGGGACCGAATAGCGATCCGAAGGGTGATAAGGAATTGCGGTAATTGAGGCACTTGGCATAACCGAAAACGGTGATTCACGGTGAAATTTGTACCTCGAGCCCAGAAACGAAGAGTCGTTTCAGTTCCCTTCAGTGGCCCTTCGTCTTCAGGAGAAAGAAAAAGAACCTTGGTCCATTCGAGTCCTATTCCACTGATTGCACCGAAAGCAAAGCGAGGTAACATTTACTAGACTTCACTCACTCTCTCAACTCTCAAGTCTCATTCTCCCCGCGTTGTAAATCGCCATATGTGTGTGTACGAGAGAACGAAAGTGACGTCATCCACTCCCAAGATCTATTGCGGCGGTGTGCAGGGGGCAGACAGGGGAGTAGATCTCGAGTCAGTGGCACGAGGGTGGGGACACTTGGTCGGCACTCCGCAAGCTGCTGCCACCAGGTACGCGCGCCCGGAGTGCTTCGACTGTCTGGTGACTGAACCTACCTGCTGCTGGACACTACAGGCCAACTTTGTCACAAGTTTCACTATCAACGTTATACGGTGTCGTTTTTATAAATCGGAGTGATCGATGCTTTTTTAAAGCTCAAACAACCTGTGAATATATCGTTTCGCTTTTATTTTCGGAGTGAAACAGTGTGATGCAGTGTCTTGTTGTTGGATAACGGTGGTCCAGCTAGTGCGAGATAATCCTTGACTAAAGATCAAGGGTACAGGTTGCATAGTGATGTGGAAACAGGAAATTTACATCGACTGGAGACGCACTGAGTTAACGTAGTGGGCTTTTTTGTAGAAACTTTACGCTCGCCTCGTCTTATCCAACTCGTCTTGTATCGCGGTGCAGAGAACAAATACGAAGCGTTCAGATAAAGGAACGTGCTTTATGGTTTATGGTGATACTCGGGTTTGAGCCAACGCCAGAATCCGGTGTGTGAGGAGGTATTCAAATAACGTTATCAACGAACGTGCGACATAGGTGTGACGGGAAATAACCACGAACCCGCTAAACCTTTGGTTGAGTTGAATTGTGTAATTAGCCAACGGGGTTTACCGCTCGCTTAATGTCATGGCGATGTCTTCGGACCATCAAAGGTTTTCGCTGTATGCGGAAACGGAGTGTGGTAAACGATTCGAGGAGATGACGTCAGAAGTCGAGTCACCGTGAGGATTTTTTGTTTAAGTAACTGACAAACAATATTGTGATCGAAGAATTATAAACAACGTTTCACGATGTTGAAGTGGATAAAAGTACGTCAGGATTCGGGCTCCCAGTCTGCGACCACTTCGACACTGACCAATCAGTTGAATTCCAACGACAATGATCTATGCACTGATAAGATTACAAGCTTAGCAAATGTGAGAAAAACCGAAGAAGAAGAGGACAGTGGAATGGAGCGAGAAGATTCACCTCAAGCCCTCGACCTAAAGGATTTGAAGAAAGTAAGTCGTTGGTGATGATTGCGATTCGTCTGGCACACGCGGAAACCTTAAGTATATAAAACTACGTGCAGAAGGAAACGTGATACAAATCCTTAAAAATGCACGTGCCTTAGAGCAGAAATTGAGATGACTTGCCACGCAGATGTTAGGTGTTCTTGCATACCCTAATCTCGTAACAGATGAGCACCAAATCTCTGTGAAGTATAGGATACACAGTTTTTTTTAATCAAATATTTCCTCATAGGTTCTCAGCTCAATGTCCAGGAGCGAGATGAAAGATTGTCGAACACCCTGTATACGTGTGGATACATACTTTCTACACGTAGACATATTGCGAAAGAGCCTGTTCACCAGTAGTCATTCAGATAATACCAATGAATTTCCACACATTAATCGAACCCGATGAATGCTCATGTCAGGGCTCTTGGGGGAATGGTAGTACCAACACCATCAGTCCGAGTCCAAGAATACGTAAATGGTGATAAACCGGCGAAAATCATCTCCTAGTTTGAATGCTGGAATTCTAGAGACTAGGGCGAAAGACCAGAAAAGGTTATTCATTGATTAACGAAAGTTTAGGAATGCCACTTAGGATCGAGTTCGCTGGCGATAATGATTACTCGTACTCTCTAAGTAAGCCCTGCGGTGGAAGCTAATCAATCAGTTACGCGACCGGAATTCTTCGGTTTTCTCATTCTAAATAAACTGCAGCACATATCCGCTCGGGAAAGTTAACTTATGCAACATGTTCCCGGTATCAATGAAACCTTCGATAATTAATCAGTCCCCCTTATCTGTTTCAGGATCTATTTTCACAGCTGCAATTCTCACAGGAAAGCGCTCTACCGCCTGATGCCCTCCGCAGAGCACTCGCAGAGAGTTTCCTCGACCAGCAAAGATTTCAACTTGGTTTCATGGACGACGCTGCGGAATGTTTCGTGAGTATTCGATCAACACTTTCCACAATTCTTGTTACATTTGTGAAAATTATACTACGATAGACCGCATAATGTATGAGCTGGCTTCAAGATTGGACAAAGGAAAAGTAACAATGAAGGATTTCGAATTCGTGTGCTTTGAATAACGGGTTCAGGCTTTAGACCATGTCTCGTCTGGTTGGTTAAATCTGAAGACAGAAAACACACCCACACCTCTGATGTTAGGAGCTTGTTTCTTTCGGGTCAGTTCACTCGAACTATTATCTTTGACTCAGTGCGTATTCCCACACTGGGCCCAACAAAGGTTAATAAACAAAAATCCGCGTAGTTCCATGACGTAATCACAGAAGACGTACTACACACTACGTTTCATTCACGGTTTGATGCTTCACGTGTTCCGAGTGCGAGAAAATTGATCCACACATATTTGTTATTGACCATCAATGGCCGATCTTTGACAACAGACTTTTTCTCATTCCAGGAAAATATATTGTTGAGAATTCATCTTCACATAGCGAGCGGAGAGGCAGAGGATATGTGCAGTGCTCGACACTGCGTACCTCATCAAAAGTTCGCCATGACTCTGGTCGAGCAAAGTGTCTGTGGAGCGTGCGGCGCGACTTCGGAACCGCTGCCTTTTACTCAGGTAAGTTTATTTCCGAATATCTTTTACCTGCACACATTGTCCACCGAGCCAACAAAGTGGAGTTTATGGACTATGGAATGCAGGCGCAGTGATTCATAAGGGGATTCCCAACATGATTGACGATACGTTGAATCGTAAAACGTTCAGGGATAGAAAATTGAAGATTTTCAGTTCTTGAAATCGTCGATTTTTTTTTGGAAAAAATAGAATATCGTGATGTTATTGATTCTTTTTGCTGGTGAAATTACAGATTACATGTCTTTACCTCTAATTAATTGCTAATAACTAAAATTTACACAATTGTTAAAAATAATTTCGTGATCTCTACCTGAAGTAATAAAGAGGTGCGGGAGGTAGGGTTTTGAAAAATGTATGTAGAAGGTTCAGAGAAGTGCCTGAGGGCCAAAGCATCAAAGAGCTTGCCTTTTTCCCACGATCGTACGGCCAGGTGGACGCGTAGACATAACAGTGCAAACTTTTGTATTGTGCGAAGTTCGCCCACGCGGAGATATGTATCGAGAGTTATAGGCGACCCATCGCATACAAATCCGTGAAACTTTTGTTAAATGTCACGCAGAATATTCTTTGCTTGAAAGCGGGGATTTAGAATGTAGTTTTTTTTATCCTCTTCTTCACCCAAACCAACGAAGCGTCAAAATAGGCTGAGATCGGGTCTTCCCACATTTGATCTCGCGAGTGACTTAAGCCCGAAGCCATTCTCCAAATGGTTAAATACCTGGGTAACCCGGACCCTTATAAAACGCACCTATACCCTGATTATATCGGATTAGAAAGAAGGCTTTTCCGTTAATCCGTCTTGAGAAAGCCTATAGTCAAAGACGGTAGGGTTGAAGCACTAGCAGAGCTCAAATTTTCACATGTGACCAAAAAGAGAATCAGCTCTTTGTCAGCACTTCTGGAACCAAGACACGGTTCGAGTTGTATTTTTTTTTACAAAAATTTCGTCAGTGTCAGCCATAAACGAATAATCCACTATATTATACAAGCAATGACAGAATAAATAAGTAAACAAAAAGAAATGAAAACATACGGTTTTGGATTTGTAGTGTAATGTGTGTGGGTATAGCGTATCCCACGTATATAAATACCTGCTTATGCGAATAAAACGCACTCCTCGATACCTCGGGGTTCAAGCGTAGGTGTCATCGAACGCAGTCTAGAATATCGGGTTATGTTGCATATGCGTGCAAATTATACAGCGAATACAAACAAGTAACTTGATACCATTTTGCACATGTCGCGGACTCAAGACTCGCCGGAAAAGTTACTTTTACCGTTATGCTAATTACTGCGATATTCGATCGAGTAGATTTTACAATTAATTTGAAAGTTGCGGTGGTTGAATGCTGAAAACGTTTCACTGTTTTGTTCTTTGCAGATGGTCCACTACGTGTCAGCATCGGCACTGACGTCACAGGCTCGACAGACACCACAGGCAGCGCGATCGAGTCCGGATCTTTTTGGACAGCTTCTTCGACGCGCAGGAGGAATGGGAGATATTCGGGATTGTCCGGTGAGCCATAATCATTTGTCTTTCTTCATCGAGAATCGGTCATCCGAAATTGTAATACTGGATGTGTCAAGGCATGGTGGTTTCAACGGTGTTAATGACTCATTCGGAAAGTAGGAAGGACCGAGCACCTCGATCAAGGCTTACTTGGAAGCATGATTAGAGAGCCTCTCTTCTCAGAACTATCAAGAGTTTCAGATCCTGTTTGCACAGTCATGCACGAAATGTGTTGAAATATTGAATATACTTCAAGATTCATGAAAAGATCTGAAAAAATATTGATCCATGTTGCAATTTATTCCGAGGCAATTGTCTCCACCCCACATCGAAACTGATGGTTAATCTTTTCTTTCCAGAGTTCATGCGGTGCAAAAATTCAGATTTGTCGGACTCTCATGAACCGACCTGAGATAGTATCCGTCGGTGTTGTCTGGGACAGCGAAAGACCCTCGTTGGAGCACATAATGGACGTATTCGCCACCGTTGGGACGAGTCTGCGATTAAGTGACGTATTTCACAGCGTCGTCGACTCGCGATGGGGGGCTTCGACCGTCCACAACCTCGTCGGGGTCGTTACGTACTACGGGAAACACTACTCCACATTTTTCTTCCACACAAAGTTGAAGGTAAGTTCGAACAAAACGATACGTCTTCTCAGAATCAGCTGAAACGATGTCTTATCTTTCGATTCCTCTTCAAGGTATGGATTTACTTCGACGACGCAACCGTCAAGGAGATCGGCCCCCGGTGGGAGCAGGTGGTGGAGAAGTGTAGACGAGGAAGGTACCAGCCGTTGCTACTGCTGTACGCGACTCCCGGAGGGACGCCAGTGAACACGGAAAATGCGCCGAAGACCGTGACGCCGTTTCCGAATGGAAATGGGCTCAAGACACCGCCGAAGAACAATTTGAGAAGGTCGATAACCCCGAGTCCCGAGAAGGCGTCCATCAATGGTACGGCTAGACGAGCGATTACGCCGAATCCTGACAGTCCAACGCACATGTACACTCAGCGAAGGATCTACAGCGATTACCAGAACCTGACGGACATCCAGAACAACATCTTTGGCAACCAGGCAAGTGGCGAACCGTTCTGTCCACCGACGGAGAAGGAGCTTGACCATAACTTAACTGAACTTCTTTTATAGGGTGTAGACGCAGTCGACGGTGACGTCGAATCGAAGTACATAAGTCGACGTGCGGTTGAGAATGTGATGCAACAACAAAAGAAACAGCAGATGCAATTGACGAGGAGTTTAAGTGCCGGTTCCACACCACAGGACGGAATAAGTATGCCTGATCATTTGAATGTGCCGAGGAGACGAGACTCCGGAAACTGGTCCGGCGATCGTAACAGCGCTTCTTCAAGCTCGTCGACCACCATGGACAACCCGTACCTTTATATAGTTAACAAGATGCAGAGGAATTCGGGGGTTCCCAAAAGCCCAACGAGCAAGTCTGGGGAACTTTCCAGCAGCAGTAGCGGTCACTACGACGCTGGATATGATTCGTACTCTCTTTCCTCAACGGATAGCCTTCCGCTCCAGCAGGGGTTGAAGCATAATCTTCAGGTAGGTTCAGTGACGGAGGCAAATCTTGATTGGGTGGCTGTATTTTTTTGGTTAATTCTATAACCGTGTCATTTTGTAAACAGCTCGCGCAGATCCCTGAAGGCTATCAGCCATCGTCAGGAGACGACTGCGAGCGGCTTTGCAAAGAGACAGATGCTCTACTGGACAAATCCAGAGCTGCCGAAGACGCTGGGGACCTGGGGACTGCGGTAGCACTGTGCAACGCAGCCAGTAGCAAGGCTAGAGCAGCTATGGACGCGCCGTACAATAACCCGCACACGATAACCATCGCCAGGATGAAACATAACACGTGCGTCATGAGGGCTCGGAGTCTGCACAGAAGGATACTTCAGGAGCAAGCCATCGCCAACGGCGAAAAAGAAGGTAAGATTAAAGTTCAGTACAATGTTCATTGAATCCCTGGCGAAAATTAAGTCTCACCTAAAAATATACTCGAAATTCTGCGAACATTTCATGCACGCTGCAAGACTTGCACATTTTCAATTTTCAATTGAGAATTCACTAGAATTTTTTTTCATCATGTGTTTCATCTTCTTTTTGTAGAAAGCGCACCCGAAGGTAGACATTCTCGCGAGAACAGTAAATCCAGTCAGCACTCTCGTCAAAGTTCTCGAGACAAGGGTAACCACTCTCGTCAGAACAGTCGTGAGTTGTTGGTGAACGCTGCTGCAGTTGCAGTAGAGAAGCCTCCATCATCGGTGAAGAGCATCGAGATCTACGCTACCCTTCCGAAGAAGAAAACCCTACGGAATAAAGCGACCGCTGTGAACGTGGTGGAGGACGAAGAGTACATGCTGTACGACAGGCCGACCCAGAGGACCGGGTTATTCGGTAGGGTCAAGCGGTGCGACGAAGATAAGAAAGACAAAAAACGAGCCAGAAGCGAGGAGCGGAACAAGAACGTCAGCAAGGACTTCTCCATAGCACCGATGAAAGCGTCTCCGTCACCGAAGAGCGGGAAGCCGGAAAACAAGCCAAAGGAGAGTGAAAACAATGGCACCAAGATATCTCAGACGAACGGAACCCTTCCCGCGGAGCAGAAACAGGGGAAGAAGCAGCACAAGATCAGGCGGAAGCTGCTGATGGGCGGACTGATCAAAAGAAAGAACAGGAGCATGCCAGATTTGAGGGAAGGTCAGGACGGACAGCCGCCAGTGGCCGCTGAGGTATCGTGCAATACGCTGCCCAAGCAATCAGTGGATGATTCGAGCGTCGGATTGAAGGGAAACGAAGTAGGACAATCGCTGAGTGGTTATTTGTCAGAAGGACACCTAGAGTTCGCCGGAACCGGGAACAACAACAATACCGGTAACCCAAATCTGGAGAGGAGTCGTCTGATGAGGAAGAGCTTCCACGGGAGCGCCGGAAAGGTGTTGCATGTTGCTAAAGTCCCACCACCACCACCGTTAAGAACTACTTCCCAGCTTAGCAAGTCTAAGTGTCTAGGTGAAGTGCGCAATTGCAGTGAGCAGCCGGACGGCTCTCTGTACCCGATGGCGGACGAGAGTGGGAAGAACAAGAGTAACTTCTGGAATCATTCGAATGGTTCGAACATGGGGACAACCCAGCCTGGGAGGATGGTGCAGAATTATGCTGATTACGCGCTGGAACCACATTCCCTCCAGTTCCTTCCATCCTACAACACTGATCAGCCGATGATCCCCAACTTCAACGGGAAGCCCAGGATCCAGGACGATGTCGTTCAGTACGCCAATGGCATTCTCTATGAACCAACCTTCGTCGTGACTCGCGCAGACGTTCACAGCGAACAGAGTCCGCAGAAACAGCAAACGCAGCCAGACTCGCTTCCACCTTATCCAGAGAATGCTAATGTTTCGCATTCGAGACAGCCGAGCGAAGATTTTCCACCGCCACCGTACCCGTGCGTACCGTCTGTATCTCACTCGAGACAACCCAGTGAAGACTTTCCGCCCCCTCCACCTCCCATAGACGACAATGTGCCACCTCAAGTCTTCCAAGATCCTCAACAGCACATTTTGACTCAACAGCAACAGCTAGAGGCTCAACAGATCAGCAGTCTATTGGCCCAGCTGCAGCTGAAGAGAGAGCAGATTTTGGTAAGTGAAGTTGACGACAAGAAGGAACAGGATGATGAGGACAAACGGTCCGGGGAAACTTGGCTACGTGAACTTCAGGCGAAGCAGGCTGAGAGAAAAATGAAGAAGCAGGGGCCTGCGGATCAGATGGCTTCGCATAATCAGGACATGCCGAAGACGAGGACCATGCCGTCTACAATCGCCAGGAGAACTAGTGACCTGATGATGAATACTCTCGCACAAATGCACGACACTGGCAGAGATGTGACCGACAATACCAGAGCGGTCACTGTCTCGTCGTCCGTCAAAGACATGGCGGCCAGGTTTGAGCAGATAAAACAACAACCGCCGGCGAAGACGGAGGTGGACCAAAAAGTGGCAAAACCTGTACCACAACACGCTAGTGCGTCGCCGTCACCAGCGATGGAAATGTCGCAAGACACCTCAACTTCCGAACCGCTGAAATTGTCGACTGAGAACTTGGCCGCTTTCACCAAATCGGATAACCAGTCTAGCCAGTCGGTTTTGAACTCGAGTTTCGAGTCTAGTTCGAGTCAGAGCACGTTCATTTCAAACCCACCGGTCCAGGCTGCTCCTGCCAATCCCCCAGAGAGTGGACTCAACGCGGCGATTCTGTCCATGTCGTTGTTTCTGCCACACGAAAATGGCCTCCCTGTCGACTATCCCGAAGACGACATTAGCGAGGTTGCGATGCAAAACACCATCCAGAATACGACGATCCTCCCCATCGAGGAAGACATCGTACCAAGGAAGACGAAACGGAGGATTGGAAAGAAGAAAAGCGTCTCGTTTTGTGATCAGGTGGTTTTAGTCGCGACTGCCGAAGACGACGAGAAGGATTCTTACATCCCGAATCCAATCTTGGAACGCGTGCTAAGGTCAGCCTTGAACAAACCAGAAACGGCTCTGGTCCTTCGGGAGATCAGGAGTCTGCAAGAAGCTGAATTGAACAGAGAAAATTTGGGGACCAAGTTCCAACAGCAGACTCTACCTCTGAAGAGCGAGGCCGACAGCATACCAGCGACACCGTTCCAGGATCAGCTGCGAAGCGTTAACCCGGTCCCGGAGACGATAAGGCCGACATTCGGCAGGCAGAATTCGATCGAAGCGTCCGGACCCACACAACAAGAGGGTAAAAAGCCTTACAACACCTACCCCGAAGGCCAAGATGTCGTCAGGGACATTTTCCCAGGTGGTCATCAGGCCCTGACCAAACCAATGACGTCGTATCCACCGCAATTCGCGCAGCAAGTGCGATATCCTCAGAATGGACATGCCCAGTACGTTCAGGGACAGGCGGGATACCCCCAAACGCAGACGGCCCATCCGAGAAACCAGGGCATCCCAGTTTCTCAGACCCAGAAACCGGCCAGTCCGTTCCCGACTCAAGTACACAACCAGTATCCCCACAACGGTACCACCGCTCCACAGAAAATGACCAACGCTATGTCTAACCAGCAGAAGAATGGTTTCCAGGGTAACTATTATCAGCTTGAACAACAGCACAATCAAATGAACAAGCAGTACTCTGCACAACAACAACAACAACAACAACAACAACAACAACAACAACAACAACTTCAACAACAGCAACAACAGCAACAGCAACAACTTCAACAACAGCAACAGCAACAGCAACAACAGGCGAATATGAATCAGAGGATTCAGTCGCACAGCGTCAGTCCAGTAACCGTTGCACACTGTCAGCAGATGCAGGGAAACTATCCGTCGAACCAGTCGCCCAATCCTTATCAACAGTACTCCTCATCGCCACAAAGTCAATATCCCATCAGTTCCTATCAAAGTTATCCGCAACAAAATAGAACGAATCAGTTACTACCGCAGTATCAGCCGCCGCCGAATCCGACTGGCGGTAGTCAACAACAACAGCAGCAGCAACAGCAACAACAACAACAACAACAACAACAGCAGCAGCAGCAACAACAACAACAACAACAACAACAACAACAACAACAACAGCAACAACAACAACAACAGCAACAACAACAAGTTAATGTGCAGAACTATCCGCAGAGGATAGAGAACATTTATCAACGTCAGCCGCAGAAGAACGAGCAGCAGAACATTCTGGCACCGAATCAAACCTATCCGAACCCACTGCAGAATGGTCAGATTCAGTCGAACATGAAATATCCGACTTATCAGCACCCTCCTGTTCCGAAACAGACGAAACAAGTTCATTTTCAAGCTGGTACGAAGGGGGGACAGGTAAATCAAAATGGTAATAACGCGCAGAAGACGACCGTGCAGACGACGACGATTCAGAGAACGACGGTTTGCCATTTGTGTAGAAAAAAACACGTCGTTGAACCAGCTATTTATTGCACGGATTGCGATTTTTACATGTCAAGATTCAGACCGAAGACTTAAATCGATATTATATTCTCTTATAATTAGTTATTATTATTATATATCAGTATACCTGCCAGAGTATTGTCATTTATTAATTAGAAATTTTATTATATATAATATACGTATTATTGCTCTCTGTACGTAAGTATGAGATAATGAAATCCTTCGCCGTTGCAGCTAAAACAAAATATACTATCGTATTATTATTGAAATAGTATATCAATATAATTATTACGATTAGACGCGATTAAGAAGTAGGGTGTACGCAGTATTGGCTATAAATAATTACATCGTATTTTTTTATTAAAAATAAGCCATTATTATTGTTTAGCTCTATTTTTTTAATTTTTAATACACTATATACTCGTGAAGAGATGTTGATTATTATCACTATTTTATGACCGTTAGTTGTACCTACGATAGAAGATAGAAGCCATTATACAAGCCTATTGATTTTAATTGTTTTATTATTAACTATTATCAATTTTCATTATTTTTTATTTTTTTTATTTTTCATTTTTATTATTATAAATTGTAAATAATTTTGAATTTTTTAGTATATAATATAGTTATTTTCTTCTCGTGTACAAAAATAATATATCGTTATATTGTTCGAATCTTATTTTATAGCTACTTACAAATTAGTTGTTATCGTTGTACGCAGGTACTTAAAGTTGAGCACAAAATCGTGCATTTTGATATTTTATGATTATTGAGAAAATTGAAAATATTAAAAATAAAACGTGAAAACATATTTTGATATAGCGAGCGATAGAGGAATGTCAGAATTGTGATACTAGCCAAGCTATGTAGTGCACCGTGTTAAGTTTAGGATAAAAACAAAAATAAATGTTCGAAGAGATTATATCAAAAAATGCATATTGACATTTTGAGAAGATGAAATGAATAAGTGGGAGGAATATGATCTCTGAATTAATTAGTAGAAGATTTTTTTTTTTTTAAGTGTCGAGTTTATTGGATAATGATGATATATATTATTATTACGTGTTAAAAGCAGAAAAAAGTTACATATTTGTATGTATTACGTTTAAATATGTATTATTCACGTGCTAGGTAAATGTACAAATTTCTTATTTTACATAAATAGGTCGTTTTATTTTTCATCGTCTTGTTCTATATGTCGCAGTATTTTGTTTTAAAAATACTTACATTTTCATCATCCAAAATTGCATGCGTGTTAATTAATAAAAATTACTACTCAAAATAAATATTGAGGTGTCAGCGTTCCATTTATTACCCTTCACCATCGTTTTTCATTGTATATTATAGCGTATACATCGCGTGTCTAATGGCATAAGGTCGTAAGCGCCAAAAACGCGATTTTGGTGGCAAAAGGTCGTATAATTTTTTTATCACGCCATTCGCTCTGAAACCGGTCAAAACGTATAGATCAATTGAAATTACGAGATCGAAGAATGTAAGTGCAAAAGGTCGTATTATTTTTTTTCATGATTTTTAATGATTTTTCCAAATTATTGTAAAAACTCGTAAAACGCAAAGATAAATTGAAAGAACGACCAATTAAAAAAATTCGATAAAAAATATTGGTAGTTAAAAGCAGAAGGTCGTAAGCGCCATTTTTATTTTTTTTATTTTCATAATTTTTTCAAATAGCTGCAAAACTCGTAAAACGCAAAGATAAATTGAAATCGACAACGTTTTGAAAATTCATAGAAAAAAAAAAACCAAGGTAAAAGCAGAAGGATGTAAGCGCCAATTAAAAAAAATAATAAAAAAATTGGTGGTTACGACCTTCTGCTTTTAATTGACCCAATATTAAATTTCAACGTTCATGAACGAATCTTCGGGTTTTTATCCCATATACAAAATAAAAAAAAAATGACCTTTTGCCGTTACGAACAGCAAAAAGTCGTATAATGGCGCTTACATCCTTATGCCATTAGACACGCGACATAGTTTTTTGTTTCTAGATATTGGTAGTAAACTAATAAATAAATAGGAATATTTTCTTACACTATATAAATTCTTTTTTTTCCAAGTCGAAACGAAAAACACTTCATTTTCAGTAGGTTTCGATGATTATTGATTGTACTCCATATGTTTATTACTACAAAACGATAGTTTTCAAGCATAGGTTGTTAGTTCTTAAATCAATCAATCTCAATAAATATGATTTTTCACAAAATTTTGAAATAAAAAATCTTTAGATTTTTATAAAAAGAAAATTCTAAAAAAAGAAAATTCTCTGCAAATACTTTCAACGTTAACCAAATTCTCTAAGGGTTAAAAACTTTATTAATTTTCTTTTCACAGTTTTCGTATTAATATGTCCAAAATCTTCATGCGAGATAAAAAAAGGAAAAGAATAAAAAAATAATAATACAAGAAGAAGATAAGAAAAATTACAGTTTTGCTACCATGAATTACGTGACTGAAATAATTATACGCGTAAAAAAAAAAGAAAAAAGAGGACAAAAACTGTTTCAAATCTAAGAAAATGAAAAATCAATAGATAAAGATTCGAAGCTTTCATATTTATTACGTTGCAACAGTTTTTTTTTTTTTTGATTTTAATTGCTCTTATTCATTTAGTGTAATTTATATTTCAGATATGGAGAAACTAAAACGAATTCGAGTTAGATTTTCGCTCTTTTTATTCATGTATATACACAACGAATCTGTTCGAGATTCGAATTTCGAAGCGTCTCATATAATTGTCGTTCAATGTCCATGAACGGCCTCAGTGTTTCCTCGAGCGATGGCAGCACGAGTCCGAGAATTCGAGCGCGTCGCTTGTGTCTATCGGGTCCGGAAAAGCCCCGGCTATTTTATTTAGCGTAACGATCGCTCCGAGAGTGTAATTTTGACAGACAGGTGGTGCTGGGGTCCCCCGTAATGGCGTGTGACGTATAGAGTTAAAAACACGGGTGAGACGGGTGAAGTGGTTAAAAATCGTGTGTGTAACGTGGTGATCGGTGTGACAATAATAAATATAAACTGCATATAAAAATGACGGTTGGTGGTTCTCTGCCGACGTACCAACGTTTCGTGAACGGAGTACCGGTCCCATTATTTTCCCGTCGATCATTCAGACCCCGTGAAAAGTATCTAATACTGTTAGTGTTTTTGACATTTGGCGTCGTGTGTTTCGGAGCGTTCTTCTTTTTACCCGATTTTAGAAATTCTACAAGCGGTTCGGCCGCTGTGAACAGTGTTTACAAAGTTTATCAACACATGCAGAAGGCCGGACCCGAGTTACTGATACCGGCGCCACCTCACGCCGACGATTCTCATCCCAATTTAATTCCCGTCAGACACGCGGATCCTGGACGTCAGGACGTTCACGTTCTCGAGGACAAACAAAAATTACAGGTCATTAGACGATCGTTAAAACCAAAAGAAAAAAAAAAAAAAAAAAACGCCAAACGCTCTTAGCTTTTTGTAAGCAAAAGAAAATAAAGAAAGGAGCCTCGACTTCCTTTCACTCGCTCGGAACAATTGATGCGAATTATTGCGAAGCTAGAATCGTTCTGTTTACGTTCTTCGTTATTTGAATGCATAATTGCTGGTCATGTCTGTTTACAGTCTAATCTAATCTCGGTATTGATCCTAGTCGCTGATCGCTGTCGATTCTATGATTGAAGCGAATGCTTGCATGCCTTCATGTTTACACACGTGGCTCTCTTTCAGAGCTCCGGGAGTGTGGGTGGCACACGCGTATAGCTATACTACTGCAGCCTACTGCTCTTGCTCCCTATTTTCTCTCCTCGGTCTATTCAACGCTTATAAATATACGAAAGAATTACTATTCCTCTCTCTTCCAGCCTTATGCCGCAATACAAACGCAGAGACAATCGAGCGACATGTGCAACGAATCGTTTTATTATTTCAGTCTCTTCACAAGAGTATTTCAATCGCGTAATACGCTGATGTTTACTTTTCTGTAAAGAGACGAGATAATCGCGGTTGGAAATTTTCCCGAAGGCTTTAGAATCTGATTGTGAAAGGTTTTTTACGTTGGAATTTCGAAACTTTTCGAATTTGATGAATTTTAATTGGCTTCGAAGTTTATCTATTTAAAAAAAAATGTTTTTGACTGATTAACACCGTCTTAAAAATGATAATAATAATTCTTTACAATTTCGGAAAATATCTACGGCGTCTACAACTACATGTGGGGGGTTCCATGGCATTTCACCTAATCGGTGAAGGTCACCGACGCCGATCTTGATGTCAATTTTTTTCTGAATTCGTCCATCGAAAAAAGTGAACACGTGTTCCGCCGTTTTTCGATTCAGCCACGTTTTCAATTTTTTTTTAATTTTCCAATTTTTCATCCTTTTCGCGAACAGACTTTTTTCAACTGGCTCTAACTTCGAAAGCTTTGACTTTTTTCGAAAGATGATAAGGACATAAAATGTGCCAAAAAGACTGAGCTTTTCGAAAAAAAAATTTGACAATCTTTTCCAACTACACAGTTCTGGGATATTTTTTATAATAGAGAAGAAATCGATATATCATTGATTTGGACACCTTCGATTTTCCTGAAACTTTGTACCTGAAATCAACCACCCACAATCAAGTTATCCTCCAAAGGAAATTATGGGCCTCGGATTCGTTCGGAAGTTACACGATGATAGGTGCCAAAAAATCGGACAAATCGCAATATATCTCAGGGAAATCAATTTTAACTTTGAGCAGACAAGTTCTCATGTTCCAAAAATCAGTGTTTGCTGAAAAATGAAATTTTTCAAAAAATACCCGACGTTGTGAAAAAAAACGAGATTATAATTTTTTTACCGTGCCAAGTATATTTTCACGTACATTTATGAATGTAGATACTAAGTTTTCACGTGGTTCCGATCATAAAATAAGTTCTAGATTCGCGAAATTCGAAATAAAACTTCAAGTGTACGTCAACGTTGACATTATCGACGGTTGCAGCGAACAGAAGAGCGAGCTGCGGTAGTACTCAATCAGAACTCAAGTTTGCAACAAAACGAACTATCTTGTATACTGAAAAATTCAACCGTATACCTAAATGCTGAGATCTCGAAATTTCAATGAATCATCCGATAAAAAAGCGACTAGTTAAATAATTTAACTAATGACAGTATAATATTGAAATAGTTGAATAGTTCAGATTCAATCATTTCAATCATCAATATTCAATTTTTCATCAAGTACGCTTTTCTTGTCGAAATTAAAATTGATAAAATTGATTTCCCTGAGATTTCTTGCGATTGTCCGATTTTTTGGCACCTATGATGGTGTAACTTCCGAACGAATCCGAGGCCCATAATTTCCTTTGGAGGATAACTTGATTATAAGTGGTTGATTTCAGGTAAAAAGTTTCAGGAAAATCGAAGGTGTCCAAATGAATAATATATTGATTTTTTCTCTATTATCAAAAATATCCCAGAACGGTGTAGTTGGAAAAGATTGTGCAATTTTTTTTCGAAAATCTCGGTCTTTTTGGCACATTTTATGTCCCTACCATTTTTCGAAAAAAGTCAAAGCTCTTGAAGTTAGAGCCAGTTGACAAAAGTCCGTTTGCGAAAAGGATGAAAAATTGGAAAATTCAAAAAAATAGAAAACATGGCTGAATCGAAAAACGGCCAAACATGTGTTCACTTTTTTCGATGCACGAATTGAGAAAAAAATTGACATCAAGACCGGCGTCGGTGACCTTCACCGATTAGGTGAAATGCCATGGAATCCCCCATGTACATCATTCTGCTCCCAGTTTCGGCGGATTTTTTGGTTTTAACGATTATTTATTTATTTATTGAAGGTTCGAAAAACCTTTCTTACCGAGGGTTTATTGGGGTGGGGGGTCTAAAAGCGTTTCAATGTTAATTGTCAAACTTATTTGTTTATTTATTTAATCATCATTAATTTCTATCGATCGCGAATTCTATATCCTTTGATATTCACAGGCTAAAATAAACGAGGAATACGAGCACCAAAAGACCCTCGAAAAGCCGGATATCGGGGGTAGTGATCCTCGTGTGCAAGTGACTTTTTCTAGCAGTGCGTCGCCGTTGTCGTCGATAACGAATCGTCGGAGAGAAGACACTCTGGAAACTGTACCGCCGGCTGTTGCGGATAAACTACCCGTCGTAGTAGGAGGCGAGGATAAGGATCCTGTGACCAGGCAGAGAAGGGACAAAGTCAAAGAGGTAATCAATCAATCAATTCAATCGAAACAAAATAAGAGAAACCAGAAAAGACGATAATCAATCGATACTGAGAAGTAATAAGAAGTTCGTAACGTTAACTCGGCGAAATATCGAACACCGTTCTCTATCCTACGGCTGGACGAGAGCAGCGATCGACCCCAGCGCTCATAGTGGCGGAAATACGCACTTTTCAATGGACGAAGCCAGCATGCAACATACTGCATACAGGAGATAGAGAATAGTGTTCAATACTGTGTCGTGTTAACGTTATACAAATTCCAAGCTGATAAGAACGAGGAAAAATAAGGGCTTGATGGTCAAATACAGCCTAAGAGTAACAAGAATCCTCAATTATAAGTAGGGTAGACTGGGTACGGTTGTAACATTTTTGGTTTTGCCCTCACTGAACTCAAACCACAGTGAACACATCAATGTTCCAAATACCATAGCAAAGAGCATTCAATTGCTGACAAAATGGCGCTAAGTAGGACTCTTTAGCATAAATAGAAAAAAAGTATGAGCCTGTCAAAAAAAATCGGAAAAGTGTTACAACTGACCCCAACCCCAGGGTCAGTTGTAACACAAGATTTTTTCACAAAATTAGATTATTTATCAGGATTTTGATGATTAGTATCAGACATTCCCATAAGGAATACGTGTTTCAGGAACTAAAAAATTTAAAAATAACTTTTCATCACCTCTTGATGGCCGAATATTTCCGTCTGGATAAAATCTTATAAATATAATGTTTTTTTATATTATTATTATTATTTCATAACACAAACTACGATAATGCCTGAATAAAAGAAGGAGAAGGAATGTCGTTAGCTGTAATCATCCGCCATCAAATGGTTGCAATGTCCCCGGACCAACTGTTACAACTGACCCCAGACGAGTTTTTTACTTCAAGTCAAAATTTCATTTATTCTGTCGAATCTATCAACTCAAAATACTGTGAATACTGACACAGAATTGGCCAAGGAAACATATGAATTAAAGAAAAATTGAAGATTTATCATAGAAGTCTAATTATCGATGTTTAACTAAGATTGTAAGAACTTACTTTAGGCCCGAAAATAACAATGGGCCCCGCTACCCACTTCCGCTTTGCACGGAGAACCGCCACCTACTAATGTGCTAGTTCGGACTACTTGCACGGATTATCAGGCGGCGGTATATAAATGTCCTACCCTTAGTTTTAGAGATATTACAGGGCTGTAAGTCGGTCATTTTTTGTCGGATTGGTTATATTTTTCGAGGCAAGTCAGATTTTGTCATATTTTCATCCCTTTTGTCATATTTGTCATATTTTCCATCCCTTCTGTCATATTTGTCATATTTCTGGATGCTTTCACCTAAAAAGAACACAAACAACGCAAAATTTCAACTTTCTACGGTCGCGACGGGTTGCTCAAGCCTGAATTCACCGAAAAGTAGCTTGAAATGACTTCATAAAAAATGAAATAAAAAATGCGTACCTAGATAATGGATAGAGGAACAAAAAACGTTGCACAAAGTTATACTGATCTGTTGACCATTCATTATTCACTCCTTTTCATCATCAAAGAATTATTGTTCAGCCGAATTATGCGCATATTTTGGTTATTTTTCGGTCATTTTTTGGTCATATTTTTTTATCTCTGTCAGTCATATAGTCATATTTTTTTAGGGGCTCAACGACTTACAGCCCTGATATTAACAATGTTACAACCGTACCCTGTTACAACCGTACCCAGTCTACCCTAAGATTGTCCGAAATGTCGGAGATATCGGGAAATGTAGGAAATATTATGTAAACATTTCTGCTAATGATTCACTCTCGGATTCACCGCTCGATTGCGACTGAAAATCGATCAATAACACATGGATACGTTTATGAAAATAGCTACTTCAAGTTACGATAAGGAGAGTTAAATTACTGAAGATATAGAGAGCGCATAAGACGCAGACTTGATAGTCAGGCGAAGGCTCCGCTTTCTATCTTCCATCTTTACTATGTATAACTTTTAGTTGAGCTGTGTTGTCCTACTTTCATTAGGTTGTTTAACAGTTATTATCATTCCTTGTCACTGTGCGTCCGATCTGGCCATAGGGGACTTTGTCCCATTGGCGAATAATCTCTGTCTATCTATCTATCCGTCTCTCTCTCTCTCTCTCTCGCTGCCTTTTATACCATACATATATAGACAGTGGCAATAGTCTGAGCCGTGAACTCGGTATGAAATCCGGATACGACCCGACTATGTAGATTGTAGAACCGTTCCTCCTACGGACGTGCAGTGACACGCGCGTTCTCGATATGCTCTGTGCGTGTAGTAACAGACACAGGGACGAGATGTGGTACTGAAAATCTGACGTTGAGTGTCGAAAAAAGCCTATAGGACGTCCCACTTGACGCTATAACGCTGCAGTATCGGGAAGCCTATATGCTCTCACTATACCATAAAAACCGAGATGACAACGAACGTCTTTTATGGATTGCCCCGAGGAAAGAGTGTCGACGTTAACGAGGTTCAAGTTTATATAACGTCAGCACGAGACTGTGATTGGTCAAAAACACCATTCCAGGACTGAAACGTCTCAAGAAGGAAAGAAAGTGTATTCTTGACCTCCGTGATTGATGAATGAATATTTCTTGGATATCAGTTCATTGAAACTCGTCTATATATTTGCGTTTCGATTCTGATGAGGACCCTTCTCAGAAAATTATTTATTCGACATCTGTTTGAGAAAGATGACGTAATGAAGGAACAGTTTTCTTAAATTGCCGATATAAATTCAAACATCGAGAGCATGCTCCAGTCAGTCTTTACCAACCGTATACCTGGTTTTCACTTGTTTTCACCGATAGCAAAGTCTACGTATCATAATGGCGGCAAAGAAGAAGTTAGCGAAGGTCTAAATTGAATTCCGAAGATATACATAATGACGTGGTATTAGAAACTGCATAAAATGGTAATTGTTGATGTCAACCGGTGGTGCAGCGGCCATGATGGGAGTTTAGCCGTTTGGGGGTACCTTTAAGCTTGTGATAAAAATGTTCACCAAAACGTGCAGACTACAGAGCGTTCTTATCAGTGACCGAAATGTAAGAAAGAAGAAGACAAATTTTTTCATCCCGTCCTGAACTATTCACCAGTTTGAAAATTCAATTCCACATTCACAAGAGATCGTATAGAATATTACGCTTCAATATTTACTATAATATACTTCCTGACCATATCTTCTCGGTATAGTAGCTTCCTTATCGATTTCAAATACGTAGCATTATGGTGTTAGCTGGGTGTCGACCGCTATCATTCGCTTCATTATTATTGTTTTTAATGAAGTAATATATAGTACTCGCGGAATTGAGCGTAACGCAGTGCCTGTATACCGTTAAAAACTAACCGTAGTACAAGATGTAGTGGCTATGTATAGTAACTGATGCTGAGGAAACGTTAATGTATGATAGTTTATTTCAGAATTCCTAAAGATTCGTCGTTTAACCTTTTGCCCGATTGAATATTGCTAACTTGTTGATGTCTGCAAGCGAATTTGTGATTATTGTGACTCGGAATCGTGAATTCCGCCTCGTCTACATTGATTTTTCATCCGTTTCCAAAACAATGGGCGTTAATTAGTTATTGACGGTTATCGATAAAGCGCTGGATAAAAGGAGCTTATTTTTATTTTCGTTATTATGGAAATTCGAAGGCTATTTCTATACACTGCGTCCACACAATCGTAAAAGTTCATTGACTTACAGTTGATGTGATCATCCGTTTGTGCACCAATACTCGCAAATGCACAAAAATCGTCGAAACATTATTCAATTGGTTTACTTTCGGGTTACAGACTGAATTATGCAATAATGAAATGCTGTACTACTGGCGTATACACAGCGAAGAAGAATCGAACGTTTCTTCTTCATGATGGAACCTTTATCTTGTTTTATCTCTAAAAATTCAATGAGACTACGAAAAAACATTATGCCACGTTTCACGACATTATTTTTTCTTGTATACAGATATGACGTAGTCACTGATATGCCGAGTAAATTATAGTGAATAACAGTCTTACGTAATCCCACATCTTATTGTTAGTTTCCACAATCATTACCATAAATTGCCACGGAAGTTTTTTTCCCTTTATTGACGTTGTATTGAAAAAAAAAAACAACTATAAAACGCAAGTATAAACGCAATTCACAATATTCGTGAGATCATTCGAAGAATTGACTCTAATCAAGCCACAGTCCAACCACAGGCCTCCTCTATAGTATGACTCCAAAGCAAACTAACAATAATCATCATAGGCATTTTTTTTAATTTTCGTATGTTTTTCTTTTTTTTTTATCAACCCAGACAGGATTTTTGCATAATTCCTTTTGGTAGTCAAATTGTGAGCTTCACTCTGGTTTACTTAATTATCTATTTGCCTAACTAACTTGATAATCATCCACGCCGCCTTTTTCTTCGATTTCTTATTTCCCTGAAATTAGAATCAGTATATTATTTATGAATCAGCCATTTTAGGGTCATTTTCTGGTCTTTCAAATTTTATATATATTCATTCTCGAACCGGGGAATAAAAAATAAGAAAGAATACGATCAACCAATTATTCTTAAAAATCAAAGAAAGAAACAGAAAATAAATACATCGAGCTAGATGAGGAGTTTCATTCCCATTATGCAGAAGTTTATTAAAAAAAGTGGCTAATAAACTGTTTATGCCAATTTAACTGCTATTTATCTTACGAAATAGTCGAGAATAGTATAAAATTCTGAATCACCCCGTGGACTAATAGTCTAACTTGGAATAGTTGAATTAATTAAATACCTAGTGTGATCGATACTCGAGCCTTGTAGGATTTAATCGACTCATGTAGCATCATCTTATTATTAAAGTCACAATAAATATTCACGATCTTTGGAGACAAATTTTTACATCGTTATCGACACATAGCTTTTATTGAGTTCAAAATTATGCGTTTGCTTGTGGTGGTTGTCGTGAAATAAGTAGGTACGTCAACGTGAAGTATGATGGTTAAAATAAAAAAAAAAAAAAAAAATTACACAAATGCAAACTGTGATAAAGCTGTGAAAGTATATACAACGCGTTTCGTCTCTAGGGTTTGCCTTTATATTTTTCCCATTGTTAACATCGTAGGCATCGTCATACCACCGAGCTGGACCCGGTCTTCCGACAATGGACGTTCTTTTCTCATATTCCTTTGCCTTTCCTTATTGTGGTACTCACAGCCTCCTCTATATAAATACAACTCGATAAAGCTGACGTAATACGATGACTCCAGGAAGAAAGAAAAACTTATTCAACCTTGACGAGATTATCGACGAAACATATTTCATATATTTCATATATATGAAAGAAATTCAGAGTTTCGCCGCTTCGATATGTATTACGGAGCGCACGTTATGAGAGAAACGGAAGAAAAAAAAATTGTTCAAAGGGTTGATAAGCGTGAAGTAATCCGACGCAATAGTTTGGGTGAAAAAATGAAATAAGAATTGCGCGATTATGAGCGCGTGACCGTAACGGAAGCGAGCGATTTGAAAAGTTTTTAATGTTTCACGGGCCTTAGTTAATGCCTCGGTAAAATAATAAGCTGGTGCACCGCGAGGCGACGACCTCAGTCGTTGGTGGTGTGGGGAATATGGGGAGGGGTTGGGGGTTGAGGATGATAGGAGAAACGGCGAGAGGAAAAGGGGAAAAGATTGGAAAGAAGGAAGAAAAAAAGTAAGAAGGAAGGAAAGAAGGCGAAATGGTTAGGGAGTCTGCATCAGAGGCGCGGGCGTACTTTTGCAATTCGTTTCGGTGAAACACCCTCGTGATCCATTCCTGGCTATGTCGCTCCACACTTCACACGGTTAACAAAGTCGACGACCTTTTGGTTTATACCGCGACTTCGATCTTAACGGTTTGATTTCAAGCCGATTTCAAGGTGATTTCACCACCACCGTATCACGAATTTCAGCCTGAAGGGATTTATCGATTCAAGAGTCCTGCTGACGACGTTCGATACTCAATATCGAATTCTCACACGTCATATCTTCCGTATAACTTCTTCAAATACCACAACCGAAAGTAGAGACACGGTTCATTGATTAAAGAAGCAATAAAAGATTATAGTTAATTGATGAAAGTACTTTTTTCATTTTTCTTCCGTTACTCGCACCTCACAGTTGATTGAAAAAGTACTTTGAACTCGAACCGATGGAGTGGGAAGGAAAGTACTTTACGAAGATTCGTGATTTTGTTACTCACAACCATTAAACACATTTTTTTGCGAAAGTATAGATCATGTAAAACCTCTTTGACTTGGAGAGGAAAAGTACTTTTTTGAAATTCGAAAAATTTGGTCACGCACATATTGTTGTTAATTGACTTTTCTAGAAACTTGAACTGTACTATCTTTGATTACACAATTTCGTTCATTTGATGCGAATAATAGTTTGAATTTAGAGTGATGGAGTGTAAAGAAGCTACGATACAAGTACTTCCTCGAAATTCCTTAATTTATTGTTAGTTACTTACAACCGTTCAACATCATTTTGTTTTTCACTTGTCGGAAGTACTTCTTTTCTGCTAATTTTACAAATTTTTAGATGGATAGAAAGCAGTACTTTTTGTTAATTTAGAAAAATGTTGTCAGTTACATACCGCATGGATTTATTTATTTTTCGAAGCACTGCTTAGGGTACCAAAAAGAACTCAAACCGTAGTAACAATTCAGTAGTGTCAAAAGTGCTTTTTGCTATTATTTGAAATTCATTGTGTAACCATCAGATAACATCAGATTGTTCATTTTATTGCGTAAGCAAAAGCACAATTCTGTGGTCTTTATTTTCATCTGAAAACAAGTACATGACTCTAGCAGCAGTACAACATTATGGAGTTTCCGACGAACAAATGTTACTCTAATCAACGGAAAGGGAAGAAGTTATACAGTACAACGACAGAACCCAGACGTAGCGTGAGATAATATTGCGGCTATCGTACCAACAACGACGAGTTTCTCTCATTGTTGAGCTAGTCGCTAATGTTACTGATTTACTCCTCTCTTATCGCAGGAAAACCGTCCCGATTCAATGGACGGTTAGGCCGTCCACGAGTATGCTATTATGGTACCTGCAAGTGCAAATATGTGTGGGTGTGTGTGTGTGTTATAACATAAACGTATAAATGACTGTGTGTATTTAGATTCAGCAGAACCGTTTGTTTGCTATTCCAACCAGCGAACAAGTCGTTAATCAGTAAATTCACATGCTTCTGCAGCAACGACATATGTGCTGCAGCAGTTTCTGCACCCACACGCATGCTGCACATGTATGATCACCATCGACGATCGGTGCTACACCCACTAGCCACATCGCATACCTACTCTAATACTGCTGCATGGGTTGCTTCTGGACAATAGGCGACAAACGAATCGCGCTGAATAGAGTATAGCAACGCACCTAAGTACCGAATCAAATTCCCAGAGGGCAGTAAAACAATCATTATTATCAACCCATTGAAGCGATAGTTTGAAACACACAATTGATACCATGGGTCAGCTAGAATAGAGCTGGAAAAGCTATTCGTGACGCTTCCGAGGAAAAACGTCATCAATAAAAATGTACTTGACGCGAGAATCTCGATGATAGTTTAAATGATCGCCTCTCCAGTGCCACAGCGTATAGCATCTGACAATGAGGTGACATTGAATCTGCTTTTTTTGTTTTTCTTCATTCTCTCTTTCACTATCTCATGATTTATGCGTTTTGGGGTGTGACACTGACGCATGATCCTTTCCTCGTTGAAGGGTTCGGTGAGCGACTGGGATCACCGAGCTAGGGAAATTCCAGGTGTTACTTTTCCCACGAAATCCTTCGTCTCAACTCCGCTTCACTCCACTAACGTTTCTGCTTAGGGTCGTCGGTCTACTGCGTCAATGTTTTTCTTTCACCAAAAAACGAACTTTACCCTTTACCCTTTTCCATTTTCCAACCTCCACAAACTCTACCCTCAGGTGCTGTAACGTTGGTTCAAATTCCATCATTTCATCATTTCATCATTTTCTTCAATCATTGAGAACGGAAAACATCCTGTCCATTATCTTTTATTGTTGGACGAAGGAATAGAAATTCGTCCAGTTTTTTGTACTACAAAGAAACTGACTGGTCTCCTCGAGACTGCGTGTCTGAGGATGGAGAAAAGCGATGACATTACCGCACAAAGAAAAGACAAACCGAGTCAAGCAGTGCAACACAGCATAAGACTGACTTGGTGATGTGTTTTTATCTCAAGCCTGAAGTTGCTTCTTTCTTGTGACAGCGTTAGCTAATGGTTTTAACAGCGTAAGACTGCGCAGCTACGTTACTACTAGCACAGTTGTGAAATTATACTGCCCAAGATGTAATGCATGTGTAGTTGCACACTAACTTCCGCCTACGTATCGCGTACCACTTCTTTTCTGCCCACGCTCAGAGTAATCACAGTGAAATGAAACGCTGCTATTATATATATTTTTATTCTTTTGTTTCTAAACCGTGTCGCTACGGTACCGCCTGATAATCAATTACGTCTCGAGATATCGATTTCGTAATAATAATTCCTCGATATACATTCAACTTCGCGTTCAGAGAGCAAAGCAGAGAGTTTACACTCAGACTGAAGGGAAAGAAAGTTTCAGAAGCGTTGAATGTTTAATCGTGAGTTGAAGCTTCCACGTAGTTCAGTCTGGACACTTGGATACAACAGATATTTATATTTTAGTGCATCAATTGCCGCAACCTTTTTCTTCTTTTTCTTCTCAGCGTCGCCTGACTAGATTATCCATCGATCGACCAGCTTCTATAGTATATTCCAGTTAACGAAGATATCGAGAAAGATATGTAAGCGGTGGGTCGTTCAACTCGGAAGCATTCATGGGCTGCTGATGCTGCTGGTTATTCAAAGACACGTACATGCATCAATACATTCGAAAATTACCTCTTCAATAGTGAATACCCACTTCTAATCATCCCGCATCTTCTCTCAAACATGATGGTCATGGAAAAGTGAGAAAAATTTGAAGTGATGAGAAGAAAAACGAATTTTGCACATTACTGGTGAACAGATTGTAAATTCATTAGTTCTTCATCAATTAGCTACTCGTATTCGCCCTATTGCTTGACTTCGAGTCAGACAAAAGACAGAGAACTTTTGTCCCTGTCTTCAGTGGCCATAATGAGATTAAAGACACCGAAGGAAAATGAGAGACTTGTGAAAAAAGAACCAGCTCGTAGAATTTTTGAATTTACACCACCTCGTCCTGATACTCTTGGGTCACTTTATGTAGCTTCTTCAGAGTTAAGTTGAAATGATGCAGCGTAGGTAGGTTGGCGGCGAATTGAGAGTAAAGTTATATATGTGCATTCGTGAATTTGAAATAGGAGTGTAAAGGTGCGACATTGATGATGACCGCTTCCTGCAATTACGATCACTAAAGTTTTTAGTAGCTCTCTACAGTTTTTGAGCAGAGAGATCCTCGCACTCCACGTTAGGCGGTGCTATTGTAATTTTATATAATACTTTTTTTCCCTTCCTTTTATTACTGTTATACTCGTCCGCCATATTTCCGGTCACGTTCCGATTCTCATGCTTGTGGTGAACACGCAGAGCAGCGCAGCAGAAGGGTGTCAGGGAATGGGTATTGGTGCTGCAGGTACTGCAGACGTACACAATAAAACGGATTACAAAAACGGCGAAATTATTGTTCAACATTTGAATCAATTTTTATTTTTCAATTTTTTTCGTCCTGTTGTAGGACGAAAATCACAGTATAGGGATGTAGAAAACGACAGGAACCTGTCGTTAAACCTGTTAACGATGAAGTTTATTTTTTATCCAATAGTAATTGTGACATACTCGAAGCTTTTATTGATACAGTGATCAATTTTCAAGCTATAAAGTGAGTAGAGTTTATAAATTGACGTGGGGAAAACTCCACATGTGGTCGTTTTGCATCGATTCACAAATTTCTATGGATTTTGTGAACGATACATATACTATTGTTACGGTAATACCTAGTCAATTAATTTAATCCGAGCTCAAGTCGTTAATGCAATGAATAACAAAAAATTAGCAAGCGAAATATACTACATGGCTTTATATCCCTGCAACGTCTATATCATGCCATTTAATTTGTTTCACCAGCCACCAGTCTAGGTGCATGAAATCTCTATAATTGCAGTAATAAATCATCATCATATTCCTGCATGCAAAATATATCAAATGGTCCACCGTTTAGATAATAAATTCACAAAGTGACAAGCGGTAATATGTGTATCTAATGTTAAATGAATGATTTTATAATTAGATTGTAAAAACGTCTGAAAATTGCAACAAAGACGAAAAAACTATCAAATTGTCAAATAAACGAGAAAACATCAACTTTAGAATCGATTTCAGCCGCTAAATGGAGTTTTTTCACGTTGATTGGTCAAACGAAATGTGTGGTGTGAAAAAAAATGATAAAAAAAAGCTACGGGTCGATTCCCACCGATCGGACCATAGGCGAGGTCCCGCTCGCGGGCGCGAACCCACTACTACCAGCCACGGAGACTTTTGGCTGCTGGGTTTCCCCTCTGGCCCGATTCGCCTCTCCCTAGCCGACCTGGACGAACCCCGGACTCCTCCAGGGTGCCCATGTCGATGGCTAGCTTAGTGCGGACGCCTGGTCAACGTGGGCAACTCGCAAACGGTGAACCCCGACCAGGGGTCCTCCTCCGTAGCTAGCCTCCGGGTAGCCGGATTACAGGAGACGCCACGCTCCCAGCTGACGGAGATTCGAATTTTTTTAATCATGTAGGGTTTTGGGAGAACGAGATTTTTTTACTTACTGATGTCAAATGATCACGTGTAGAGAGAAATTAATTTTGTTGAAATGGTTTTTCAGTGAGAAGCGAAATAAACTTTTCTCATTTCCTTTTGCTCGTATATCACTTTTCGCGTTCGCCCTGAGTGACAAATGATCAATACTTATTCTCGCTGATTTTAAAGCTCGTGAATTTATCTATGGAAGAGATTCTGAGAGCTTTTTCTGTACAATAGACCACCTGAAAAATACAAGATTGAAAATGAAAGGGTTTCAAATGACTCTTAAGCCTTTTGCGATAAATTACTACGCATTCTAACTCAAGACTTGAGGATATTTTGTGGGACATACTTTCTTTTGACTACTTGTGGTACATTGAAAATAGCAATAGGGATCCTTTCTAATCAGAATTGATTGACAAAATCCTAAGAATCAGAGTGAAACTGAGAGATAAAAAAGTTTAAAAAAAATGGTTAAACAGTGAAAACTGAAAGAGAGCTTACCTAGGGAACTCATTTTGAACAAATCGAAACTGCGATCCAGAAATTTGCAGTATTTTAGTATTGCTCCATGTCGCTATAAAATAGTTGTAATTCTTGAACAGGAACTTCGAGCTTAGATTTGCATTCTGGTCACGGATCTGGATGAAATGCGAGGAGAAATGACTATTTCTATTCTAACGCTACTACAAATCCCTCGACAAATCCGTAAGATTAATTTCTGTTGAAACTTTTTCTCTCGCTCTCACTATAATACTACGGAATACATAGCTCCATCAAATATAGGTAAACCTACACCAATGTAAAAAGATATTAATGTTCAACAATTCGCACAGTAATTTATTACTCGCAAACTCCACGACGATAAGAAATTATCACTATTTTCAATCCTTTTTTCATCTTTGGCACTTCTACATCTTTGTAGTCTACTTATTCGAAGAGAGCGGATCTGGATAAAAATATCATTGCTGTAAGAATTTAATGAAACCAACAAACTTTCGTAAAAAAAGCTGCATTTTTAAAGTGTATTGAAAACTGTTTCAAACATTTTCTCTCCGAAAAATAATCAGGGAATTCGAAAATTATTCTTTACTCACCTACATCGAAACCTATTGGCTCTTGATGATAAGGCAATAAGGAGTTGGCGATACGTGGATACGTGGAACAGTATAATCTTAATAACGTTCGACTCATGTTATTATACTTGATTGGATCTTGAGCCAACGGTGATTTCCCGAATGCGAGGGTGTAGCTAGAATCCTGCGGGATCACGAAGGTTCAATTAAAGTTTATCACTTAATACAGGGGTCTCAGTGGCTTTTAAACAGAACTCCGAAAGACGATCGACGTAAAAAAAATTTAACCGTTGAAGCTGCTCTCTGACAGGTCAAAAGTTTGTCTCCAACCAGCCATACGCTGTCTGAAATACGACATTGTCAAAGTAGACGTAGAGAGTGGGAAGCGAATGATATATGTATCTGGGTCGGGTAGTGAGATACTTATTTATTGATGTAGAAATCAGAATGTCAAACTTGTCATCGCACAGTATATCAGACTATTAGTTCTGAATGCAGACCTATCGAGTCCTGCTGATCTTTTCTCTGATCGAAAAAGCTAGAAATATCAGTAAATTTGTCAATCACCGATAATATTCTCCAGAGACACTCTTTAAGTTACTTGAAGGAGTCGAAGTGTTCTCTTACCTGAATTTCTCTTTCATTGATTCTGTGAAATAGCTTGTCAAACGCCCAATTTTAGCTATAATTACATATTCCGTAGTTTATGTGGAGCTAGAGACTGATTATACGTCTGAATGAATGATGAAGGTAGGTGTTCAATATCGTCGGAAGAGAAGAAAACTGAATGAATAAATAAATAATAATTATGTCGTCCACGCAGCCATAAAACAGTAGCTCTAATTATCTTCAGTGGTCGAAACAATGTTGATAAGTGGATGAATTAGGTACATGAGAATTTATGAAAGAATCTCACGCAAGGTATGCATAAAGCTACACATCATTAAATAAAACGTAAAATCGTGTTCGTTACATGAGCGGAAATTACACAGTTATTTTTCTTTCCCACTTACTGATAATATAGAGTGACATTACAGCTTTATAGACGCTAGAATATACGATCCCATTTCTTTCTTATTTTCCTGAGTTTATATACAATTGCAAAGTTCGCATTTCTAGAAGTAGATACATCCATTATGTATCGCAAAAGTTTCCGTAATCGATCATCACTGATTCAATTAACCTACACATACCTCATTGCAATCGACAGCTCTATTCTTCATTGAGAAGCAGAAGTTTTATTTTATTCTGATCACGTTTCACTATTTATAAAGAATAGTATGCATACCTACAGAAGCGAAATTCTGGCAATTCTCATTCCGTCGATTTCAAACTTAAATCCTTGCAGTACATATGCGCATACTGCACTGTACCGATGGAGGAAGAGGGAGACTAACGACAAACGGATATCGGGTCCCTTAACCGAGCAAAGGACGAGCCTCTCGCTCCTGTCTCTTAGCGCCTCTCAAGGTTATTTTGTGCGTTAGCTGGTTGTTACCGGAACCGGATTATAGTATAAAGAAGACTTTCGCTTCTGGGTAATCCAATAACGAGTCACCCCTAATCCTCAGACTAGCTTGCTCATCTATAAAAATCCACACCCAAAGTCTGAAACGAATACATGACCTTCTATTCATTTGCAAGAGGAACGTTTCTTTATCCCAGATACAGTTTGCAGGGAATATCATGGTGGCCACTGATCAGGGAAGAGTCTTATCAAAAGGTTATCAGGGGAGTCAGCACAAGTAATGGAATTCTTTTTACCGTTTCCAATGGCCATGTAACACTCAAAAAGGGTAAGACCGCCATACTTTTAACTGCCTACTGTTTGTCTTCGGGGTCATCATAGGTAAGTGGTCGGTGTAACATTTGAAGAGACGGTGGTGTTTGCTCGTAATTTGAACCGATGCAGCCTGGAGTGGCTACAGAGTGGCTAGATTCTTAGAAATACGAAGATGAAACGTGCTTCAGTTTCTACTTCAAGTCGGTCGAGTAGAGGAAGGAAGTTGAGTTGTCGACTGGAGGTTATATTCCCGTGACGAGGAAAATCCAAGGCGAAGAAACCATGATCGGTCAACGCATGGAGACAGTTTCTTGTTGAAAAACCAAAACCCTGAAATCCAGAAACCAAAAATTGAAGAATAATGTCCTCTTGGCGTTTCGGTGGAACCTAGTTTCTTGAGGATGTATTATTTTTTTGCCACCATGTTCTGCAAAGTGAAGGTAGCGAGATTCCCGAATGCTACGAAGGTAGTCATTGTCAGAATGGTTGGAGACGCGTAGAGCGCGCAAGAATGTCGTTGCTGGTAGCATTAGCGTCCGCCCTTTCATTGGCCCATTAGTCATTGAGATTCTCGAGTCTCCATTTAGCATTGCCGACGCGGGTTTTGGACAAAGATCGCGGTGTCGCAGCTTGGTACATCGATACAGGTATGAAAGAATCTTGAAATACTTCTTTCTTTACTTCTACTTACCAGCATGTATTCATACTCTTATTTTTATTCCCCTTTTCTTATCTGCCTTATTTTTCATTTTTCCTCTTTTTCTTCTGTTACTCCTCCATTTGCTTTGACAACTTCTTTTTATACGTGAGACGAATAAAAATTTGTTTCAACGGGCTTTAGACTCATTCAATGAAGACGGATGATAATTCCAACGAAATTGCTCTCTGCAGCGCTCCTCTCTTTAAACTCACAAAAAATTATACCTACTTACCGGTCCTAACCTAACTACCTACTCACGCGCATTTTCTGAATAATTTCATCAAAAATAACGTCCATTGAATGTGTGTGTCTTCTTTGAATTAAAGACAATTTTTGGGTCAAATATTTCAATTTCATTCAATTACAGGTCAAACTACGACGTAATCGTGTAAAATTGAATCGTGACTTTGATGTTGTTCACAAAAATGGAAGAAATATGGATTCCTGGAACCGTTTGAGGCTAATAATCGTGGGTTTCCTTTGTCTGTGTCTTTACTTTGAGTACTGTGAACTGAACTGAAGGTATAAGGTATAAGAATACAAGACGACTTCAGGTATACCTTATATCTGGTAATTGTCTCTACGCTCGTTTCTGTGCTGCTCCTGCACCGCTGCAGGTCTGCATTCGCGGCTTAATGATCCTCCGAAAGAAATAAAGGGCGAAGAAAAATATCACAAAGGTACAAAAAATATCTACAACGGGAATTTCCGTTCAATTCTTCTGCAAAAAGGTTCGAAGAAATCTTTAGCTAAGTTCTTTTTTTTTTTGTTTCAAAACCAGTGAAATCGGTGTATCAAAATTTCTTGAGAAACACTTTTGGGACTTGATAGAAATCCCAGAGTTCCTCCCAACCGTGGAGGCACGTAGAATTCAAATTCGAACTACGTTTCTTCATGTAGTCGTAGCAGCAGGATGCTGCAGTTCGGTTAACGTCGTTATCTTCCTCGGAAAAGTCTTTATGCTAAAAATCTCGTTTGATTACTTTAGCTCAGCACGTGGCTTGAATACATGGGCCACAAATTATAATCCCAGTGTTGCGTGATTGCGGCAGTTCTGCACAGAAAAGTGAACAAAAGAGAGGGGAAAAAAAATGGTGATTAAATTAACCGCCTCATTGTACTTGGCAGAGGAAATACTCCCAGACTTATCCCACAATTATCTTGCTATAAGATTGATTTGCAATATGCAAGCAGTGAGGAGGTTTTTTCACTCAACTTTGTACGAAATTTTAAGGCTTGTGGGATTATTATTTCTGAGATTTCTGAGACGAAAGGACCCTCCCCTGGTGTCGAGAGAATCTACCTTCGGATTAATCGAATTCTGTAAGATGGTATTATATATATCGAGGTAGATAAGCAGTTTCCTAAATTGTAAATCGATATCCAATCTCGTTATTAAGATATCGCTACCTCGGTAAGAGGCTGAGGGGTATCAGTAAGTAAGCTGCTATTTGCCAGAGCCGTTTTCAATCTCCACCCATAATGCATATCTCGTACGAGGATAGGGACGGTGTAATTAGTGAGCTTCCATATAATCTAACCAGCGTACTTATACCAGATCCGTTGATGCCTTTGGAGCGTCTTATCAATCAAGCTACTTTTCCGGTAATCAACCACAAATAAACTACAAGTATGATAGAAGAAAAGTCCCAGGCCTGATTCAGATTTAACTAGCGAACTCAGCGAAACCTCCTTAACTTCGATTTTTCAAGAAATCTGCATCGAAATCTCCTGATTGGGATACAAATAATTGAATAGAACTTGGAAGGAAAACGACTTCGAAGTTTAGTGTCATCAAATTTTATTGAAAAATTACCGAAAATTATCGAATGGGTGACGTAAAAGTGTGTATATGTTGCACGAGAAATCTATGACCATGAAAAATTTGCGGTAATGAGGAGTCGGATGTTGACCATATAAATTGGTTGAAATGCACCAAATGATTACAGATTTGTACAGTAGATACGTTTGGTGAAGTTGATAACGGTACGTTTCATCACCGTATCTCCGGAGGATCGATGTGTGATTTTCGTTGTCTGTTTGGGGATTCGCACCTTGACGATTGCCAATTTCTACCGCAATGTTGTAAACACCTTTTTTCGAAATAACGGAAAAGGACTGGAATGAATCTGATGAAGAGGGCAATAAAGTCCTTCGAGACAATATACGAACAATTCTTCGCGACTTTTTCAGGTAGCAATAAAACGTTCTCCTCTTTTTTTCTTTTCATTGCTCACGTGTGCGGGTGTATAGATGGATGGGTAGTCACACATTCGGTATACCACTTTGCGGCGCGTGGTGGCCCAGTCGATTTCATTTCGACACCTTTCCGCAGAGTCCTGAATCCAGAATTCTGAATCCCATGAGGGAGAGGACGCGGTGATTTGATTTTTTAGCCTTTTCACGCCGCCTTCCTTCTCCCCAAGACTTAGTATTTGCTCAACGGTGATAACGTCGAGACTTGAAGAGTCCCTGAACCCAGACCAAATATCACATCCTCTACGTACATTATGAATGTTGTACAGTAAATAGAAAAATACTGATGGAAAAATGTGAATCCTTGAGCGACATGCGACATATAGTTGAGAAATGTCCATGCATTGTGCACTCCCATGATGAATGCAGTAGAAAGTTTCAGTCAGTCGTAGACTTGTTAATACTGAAGAAGGTAAAGATGTCTCATATTCATTCGAGTGTCTTGGGGTGTGTCGAGCGTTGCAACGCATTCTCTTTCGTATGTACTATTCCAAAGGGCGCGTTCATTAGTACTTTGAGTACTGCGTCGGTGGTACAAGTACCACTGCAAGAGTACTGTGATCCTTATTTCCGTCTGCGTTGTCCCCCCCGAGTCTGAGTTGAGAGTTTCTACGAACGTGGAAGACGAGCGATAATAACGACGAGAAAATGACTACCTTGAACTATCAGCGCACTGTGGAATTAACGATCGTCTCTGTTTCATGGACTGAATGAAAATCCGGGGAATGAGCATCGGGCAAATTGTTTTCACGCGATTCCCTCAAACCTATCGAAGCTATCCACTATCGTATCGAATCCTTGGAGTCTAGCCAAGTGAGCAATACGCCGAAAGCACATCACCCCTTACTTCAATCTTCTACCCCAGTGTAATTTCGTGTGTCTATAAAACAGCACTATCTCACCTCTCTGGATTCATAACTTGACGAGTTTAATTGCTGTCTGGAACCCGCAGACTTCCCAACGGCGTAATAAAAAGAAACAGCACTAAACTCTTCTCGTGCTTCCAACGCCTAACTAGACAACGTTTCACATGTTCTTTGTAACAAGGATAATAATAATTGCACATCTAGATACCGAGAATACCAAGTTTTGGATTCCGGTCATATTCTCATCCTCGCGCGATATGAGCCTAGTTTGAAAATGATCAGAGGACTCCAACCATCCTCGGAGCTAACAATGAGGGATGGGATATTAATATCCGAGCTGCTTGCGGTGCAGAGGATTCTGCACTGCCGTTCTTTGGTCAGGCCATCTAGCCGAGGGATATAACCATGCCTGCATATACCGTCCCACACATGCGGAGCTGCAATAGACCAGCTGGAATCTGGACCAGGACTGGGACTAGGAAGCGGGAACTAGGAACTAGAGACTGCCTGAGGCCTCTCGTGCAATACCCCAACGACCAGATTGGCGTCACAACAGCTTTTCGTCGAGGACATACACGCGAGTAATATTGCGATGTTTTCAAGAGAGAAATGTTCAACTTGGCATTGCGAGTTGTATCTCTGCGTCCTTTCGTCATCAGCGAACGAGGATCAATGTGGTATCTGTAAGAGGGATATTGAAGAAGAAGAAATTGAGGAACGCCCCGAGGATTGGATAGGGCGTGGATCGAATTCGTCAGAAGTAGAGTCTGTCGAGTATCGGTAAAAGGAGTGTTATAGTAGAAGTGGCTTCAGTCCTCGAGGTACTTATGGTAGCCTTACCAGCCGTGTCAGCAGTGGAATTTCAAATATCTATTTTGCATTCGCTGGTGCGATCCAGGTTCGGCGGCACGTTAGATTGGTGCGTGAAAAAAATGTGTAATATGTATAAATTTGGTGATGCCTATATAGGTATATCGGCGCGATTCGATCGTTTCTCAAGATTCAACCCGACGGTTGGCAGTCTCTTGAAAATGAAAGGGAAAAAAAATGTATTTGGCCCTCGTCTCGGCTTGAGATACTCGAGTAAAGGACAAGCAGAGGATGAAAAAGCCTTGATGTCTGGAGGAAATCGGGATAAACGCGGTATTGGCAATTTCTATAAGAGTTCTCTTCTCTCAGTACGAACCCTTCACCATCGGTAGGGATATAAATTCCTTAAACGGTGTCATTAAAGACGATCCGAAATACCAGCCGTCTATTAAGCCCGAAACTAAGTGATAATTATCGAAACTGTTACGGAGGCTACGGATGCGGGCGAGTCGCGCTTACTCTTGGAGAGTCGGCATTGTTAGATTTCTTGCGAATCGTTTTGTCGTTGTTGTTTTGTTCTTATAAAAGTTCCCAAAGCACCAGTCGACCGGATTTCATGCTGCAGAAAACGATACCCGGCATCGTTGGCACAACTACAGCTCAGGAATCCCGCCACAGCTGTAAGTATAAGTTAGGCAAACTGAAAAAGCACAAACTACCTTTTTACCAGACGGTTACATTTGTCGGATACCTTTTTCAACCACCACATATACTACCTAAATACCACCAAACAAACCCACCGACCAATCCAACACACCGACTTCAACACCCAGGCTTATATCCCGCATCTTGCCAATCTCATCTTTCGATACCCACTTTTGTTTCATCTTGAAACTTTCACGTTCACGTACCATACTGTGTGGTTCTAGTCTGTACGATTAAGGACGATAACGTCCAAGGTCAAGATCGAATCGAGTATATTTTCTATTCTGCCTTCAAGAAAAGTTTTTTCTGTGTGCAGAAGTACTATATGTGCATAAATGCATCATGTAAGCTCCGATTTTCGCCATGACGAGCCTTTAAGGTGAGGAGTTACTCACTTCCAGGGATATCAAACTGCCATTCTTGGTTGGAAGCGCTTTAGAATTGCGTCACAGATGCTTTAGAATTTCATGGAATTGTTTCAAAATCACTTCAATTCAATTTAAGTCGTATAAAATCCATCGAATTCTGAATAATTGATTAGGAATCGCTCGGTATCTTGCATGATATATCATTTGGAATCTCTTCAATTCACTTTGATGAATCACGAAATTGCTCGTAACCTCATGACTTTGCTTTGCAATCACGCGAAATCCCAAATCGCCCGAATTCCCTAGAATTGAATTTGTCATTGTTTTATCATCAGTGACATCAGTAAATCTCACTTGAAAATCAAACTGCCCCTCAACCACTTGCGATGTCACTTTCAGTTTGTTGGAACTGCTTTTGTCACTCGATCTGCGAGTGACGTATATTTCCTTTCCGGATTGAATTGGGAATTGTTATTTATCGTGCAATCGTCATCAATTTCATCAGTCATTTGAAATCCACTGACAATTTTCTGAGACGTACATGTGTAGGTAAATTTGCACTTGCTCCTAGTGTCCTGTTTGAACATCGCTATCAAGTTGATGGATAGGTTTGATTGCCCCCGGAATTTTATATTACGACTGATTAATAGTTCGACGCAAAGGGATCGGGTGGTTTTCGGGCTTAAATAATGTAGACCGATCGTGAAACTCGTGCATCTACTTCTGCTCGACTTTTGGCACTGAATTAAATATGAATAATGTGCAGAAAATTATCGTAGAGAGTTCAACCGACTCGAATATATCGTCTGCAGTTTCTGATCCTGCACATGGTCGAACAACTGCAGTGTTCATCCTTGCAGTGTAAGCCGAGAATATGTGTACGATGTGATACGTTATGCAAATTGAAACGATGTTCGCGTTGTACGCGATCTCGTGGGGCGACTGGCAAACGCATTAATGTAATCGGCTTGTTAAAAGGCGCGTGGCCAAGGAAATGCAAATTTCAACCTCTCATCCGCCCATCGTGGTCTGAAGGAGAGGGAGGATTTGGATCCGGACCACTAATACAGGAAACTGAGGGCTTTAGAGAACCGTTCACGAATTTGAAACGGATGCATATTCTCTGGCCATTTACACTATCCTTGTTTACGAGCCCGCGTAATGGCTCCGGGAAAACCGATACCTTGTTACCGTACCAAAACGTGCACAAGTTGGAGCGGTTTGAAGCCACACGCTAACGATTTTATCGAACTGGATTACTTTATCGGCTTCCACAACGATGGAGAAAAGACGTGTGATCGATTTTAAGTAGGCTATAAATCGTCCATAGTTTGAATTCTACAGAATTCGTGGAAAAAATACGGAGCGTAACCGAATGGCGTGTCAAGATGGGAGAAATATCGAACTACGGTACAGAAAATGATCAAAGTTATCTGACGAAACTGAAGCTAGCAGCCATAGTTAGCAGCTAAAAGTGCTAAATTCAATTTAAATCAGACAATGAGGCCCAAGTATTCAAATTTTTTTTTAAATATTGTGACAAGTGAATAGTTTTGCAAAAATGAAGACATAAATCTTGATACGTCATTCTGTTCAGGAGAAGAATGTTTGGCTGTTAGCTTCAGCTTTTTTGAACACTGCACTATTGTGTGACAAAGGTTATTTGAATACTAATAATTTTATATGATTCTACAATAGATCTTCTCTGTAGTCTTTGTAATATCATCAATTGCCACCTTCTGAAGTCATTGTAATAGTTGTAAATGTTATTAGTACGAAACCTGTACGAAGTAGGTACTATGCGGAATCGAATAATATTCCTGTGAAGGGTTGGGTGGATTTTATTCACCGTGAAAGAATGCCTGCAGCATGCCAGGATCTACACGTTGTTCCTTAGAGGAATATGGCTGGCGGTGCTGCACACACAGATATAATATATACAAAAAGTATGTCTCTCGGAATTTATCATTTATTATATTATTGGACCCCGTCTAGCTACTGCGTAAATAGCCGGAGGGATAAAAGTATGTGTGCATTTACCGGCTAGGACCTAGGTGTATCTCTACTTATTGGATAAAAACAAATAAAAGAAAACTCATCAGCTCCCGACCCATTCGACGCTGTAATAAAACCCGGTGAGCAAAATAAGGAAGTGTGACTTGGCCCTCAGCTCTCTGCTCTTCGCCCTCGTTCCGGCTCGTACTTTTTTCTTCTTATGTTCTGTAGACTTTAGTTCGAGAAACCGATTCCGACTGGTTTCTAGTTTCATCATTCTTCTTCTTTCTTTTCATCTCGTATTAGACCAAACTTCAGAGCGAAAAAGTCTTCTGTAAGTCCTGATAGCAAAAAAACATTTAAAAAAAAAACGCGTGTCAATTACGAAGTATGCTAATTGCACAAGAAAGCCGCGTACTCCTGGAATAGGGAGGGTTGACATGAAGGTAGAGTTGATCACGTTCGTCGTCGAGGACCTAGTAATAAATATGTAAATATGGAGAGCCAAACACCGAACCGATCTCTTCAACTGATAACCTGCACCGACCGCCTTGGTACGAATACTCGTTAACGTCAAAAACAATCGACGTAGGACATACCGACGAACTCTCCAATTACTGGTTAACAACTACGCTTTCAACGATTCGGTAAATGGAAAGAGAATATAATTTCTTCATCATCGTCGCCATGCTTCTTCTATGCGATACACGTGAAATTCTAAACTCCAGATTTATTCCGTGAATTCCCTCATAAGCTGTACAAAAAAATTTGTTTTACTCCGAGTCTGTGCAGCGTTGATCACTTTTCATTGATTACGTTTCCTCGAAGTGACACTAAATACGATATGATAGCGTAAAGCTATCTGGTCAGAAGCAAAAGTCAAACAGACCCATTCGAGCATCACAAACGCGAAATGAAAAATGATTCCCTTGGACTATCCTCAATATTCAAGCTTTGAAAAAAAATTGACTTCGGAATCAGAGTTCAATTATAATCAAGGAGACAATACGTATGTTTTGTTGTGACCGCGAATTGACCGAATAAGTTCATCCACGTAAAAGCACCTTTTATGATTCGCTCTACAGCCTTTTTGAACATGGAATAATTCCGAAGGTAGAAGACATCTCGGGATTGAAAAAGAACCGGAAAATGCTGTCCGCCACTTAGCACCGGAAAACATTTATCGTTGTTTTTCACCGTCACAAGCCTCGTCGCCCACAGCGAGCTTAGGGTCTTTTTCTAACCAATTAATCGTTGGCACTGATCGATAGAGGTCTACCCGTTCGTACGTGGATACGAGCGTCTCACGACCAGATGAAAAGGAGACTGTCCCATGGCCAGGTGGGTTCCGAGATCCGGAGGACCTTCAGTCTCGGTCTTATTCCGTTCCCAGAGTGAAGGGGATCCGCCGATTTATCACACGTCCGGCGTATAAACCGACTCGCCCTCTTCTCGCACCGGTTCGTTGACTTATTCGCAAAATTACGATAAATTTCCTCTCCTAACGGAGAAAGATTGTCATAAAATACAGAGAGCGGTACGCCGATCTAATTCAATCAACCTTTGAAGGAGACGTGCTCCGACTCTCTTCCTGGAACTCGACTTTCTTGATGTTTCTTTTTCAATTAGAGCAGAGATTGGAGTCAAGATTGAAGCGCTTACTTCATCGTTCAGGAGAGATCACACTGAAAATTATAGTTTATCCCAAGTGGGTACTGTAGAAAAAGAATCTCGGGGTTTGAACAGATTACATCAACGAACTATAATTTTCATCGTACAATGTCAAAATTTTGTTGGGCATAAAATCAATTCATTTTCATTCTGACGGTACGGAAATCATGACGAGTTCATTCGTAAAAATTATCAATTTCAAAATCCGATATACAAGTTCCATGAAACATCGATCAAATCAACTGACGATTCTTGTATCATCGAAATGAGGATAAATTATCATCACCTCATCGAATCTGATACGAAACCAAATTTTGATACTAATAATAATCTACGATTGTGAATTTTCTGTGTAATCTTGTTTTAATCGAACCTCAAAGCCGCACCACTTCTGCGAGACCATCAATTATTGATGTAGGTACGTGAATTTGCTCCGAGTCAAAGCCACCGCGAGTTTCCACTTCCCTGTTATTCTGGCACCAGACATGGACCCCGACGATTTAGGGTTAAACTTTGTTGCGGTGAAGAGCAACAGCTCGCAGAGGCAGTTCGTGCTCAACGTTGAAACCGCATTCCATTCGTAGGTGTATATACAGAAACGTCAAAATACGCAAAATCGCGACGCGGTAATGAAAATAGATGAAATGGACCGAGGTAGGATCAAAGTCGTAGTCTCGGGGCTTATCGGTTGACTGGGATCTCGAGGGACTTGCGATTTTGAATTTATTTGCCCAAGGATCTCTCCCGGCGTCTGGCTTTGACTCGCTAAACCCTCAACTTCCTTCCCAACCTTCCGGTCCTTAACAGAAATTTGTGAGGGGGAAATTTGTCTACTAAATCATTGGGTGAACTGCATTGTTTGTCAACCGAAACGGGAAAGGGGTTGGCAATTTCCCCCAATTAACGAGATATGTTTAGACGTGAAATTTACCCAATTGCGAATCACCCTCCGTGAACGATTATCACAAGTTTACTAAACGCCCCCTCTCATCCAACTGCCGTCCAACGAAGAGGAAGAAAAAAAATAATATCTATTCAGGTTTATCTGATATTCTCAAATCAAGTCTTTATTCAAGAATAGTTTTTTCTGTGTGGGTGTAAGATTTTCATTCTATTGGTTTCGAGTTCATTGATCGAATTTGGCAACGAATTTTTGTTGACGACGAGTCAATGTCGCCTTCTTCAAGCCAGAATTCACTTTTGACGTTTCATTCAATTTTGATATCCGATTCTATTTATATTTTGAATCGATTTTTTATCTGATTGCGATATGATCTTGCATTTGGTTTTGTACATTGATTCCCAATCTGAATACACTTTTTTAATTGAAATTGATTTTTTATTTCTGACTCTTAATTCTGTTTTTGTTTCTTCAATTATTGTTCAAAATCAAATAAAAAAACGAGTCCTAGCCCGAGAGGGCGAAAATTATTCCTTGTTGACTCGACTTGATCGATAATTTGGAAACCAATATCTGCACTATGCTGAAGCATTAATCCAGTGCTAATCAATATTTCATTCTGTTTCAGGTAAGAATAAGATTGCCTCTTCCTCTAGTCACTCGGATTACAGCTGCTGAAAATTCGACAATAAATCCAAAACTTTTAGAATATTTGTGTGAAATTAGGGTGGATTTAAAAAAAAAATTTTTTTAATTTACAATTAAGGTTTTGTAAACATGCAACTGTTTGGGTCATAATTCCGATGAATTTGTGAAGTTTGCAAAACTTTCAAAATTTTCTTAGTAATTTACTACGAATACAAAACCTTGATTGTTGATTAAAAAAAAAATGTTCCGTACCCTTCAAGTGGTTGCAAATTTGATAGGTGATGTAAAATACTGCCTTTGACACTACTTCAGATTCGCGGAACATTTGGAATTTTCCTTGCGAGAATATCGCGAAATTCCATGTTTTGTAATTTTTACAATATTCCGTAATTCGAAAATGGTTGCAAAATTTTATAGTTTGTTTTTTATACCCAATCTAGTTTTACATAAAAATTCTGAAAGTTTTGGATTTATTGTGAATTGGTTGTTCGGACTGACTGGCCTGAAAGAACGAACGTACGCGTGAGTATGCGTGTCTAATTTAATATACTGTTTGAATGAGTAGTGTGTCAAGTAGCTATGCTGGTTGCAATAAATCAGAAAGATTGTTATTTCGACATGTTTCATTGTCGCTTCTGTCAAGACGTCCGCCACTTTGTCGTTTCCAGCTTGACATGACCGTTGCTATAATTTAGTAGGGTATTTAATCACGTCGGGTGAAGAGGGGGTTCCCCACCTACTTTCTACCGGCACGCGAGAAAGGGCTCAGACTATCACACCTCAGAGTTCGTTCGTCACGATTTACCATAACGATCGGTTATCGCCATTTCTCTTCTCCCAATAAAACTGAATCGAATCGATCCGTGATTCATGCAGCACTGACTCTCATATTGGCAGGAAGAAGTGGAGGGCAGAGTGTGCAAAAAAAAATGATGTCATTCCGCGGAACGGCACCAGCCTGTGGTTGGATTTGAATCGAGCAACGTGCCAATGAATTCTGACGAAAGTGCCTTTCGGGCTTGGGGCAGCCGTTCTACGATCCAAACTGTAACCAATATTCCGGTCTACCACCCAGTCCATGTTTTTCTTACCTTTTTCTCAATTGCACACAATGTGCCAGGGCTAGAGGCTAATGTTATCTCTTTCCAATATTTTTCTTCCTCGATCTCGTGCCGTTGCTTCGGGCTGTTTTACGTTCCACGTTTCTTCTTCTCCTTCTATATATACACGGTATAACCCGGAATTGAAATTTCATTTCCTCCACCCGAATCTGGCGCCTCTTCCTGAGGGAAGAGACGCCTGGGAGTTCGGTGATCGTTACCCCCCTATATTTTCTTTCATTTCTGCATAATATTTATCGCCACAAATAACCGCACTGGGTCCCGGAAGGGTGTGACGCGTAAAATATACCGGGATGATAAATTTACTCCGATGTTGCGACTCCCCCGAACAGGAATCCGAAGAGCATTCGATACCACAGTGATCATTCGCGCACCTCGAAGACAGAAGTGCTGAGATTTGTCTGGTGGCTCCTCTAATCTGACCACCCGGAGGCTGCCTGCCAAGAAAGAGAATCCCCAGATTCACCCTTGGCCAAAGCTTCTAGACGGGTGCCAGCGGTAAGCCCGCCATCAATATAGTCACTCTGTAGAGACCAGGGCTCAGCCAGTTTGACTCGGAAAGACAGAGCGGGTCATAGGGGAAATGTGGTGGCGAAAACTCCACGTGAAAATGATTTAGCGATGTCAGTTTCGTTCTGAGTTCGGTCACTTTTCAATTAGTTGACGTCAGGCCATCGTTCTCACGATCTAGCTTCTGCTATTGATGATGAATGCTGCACACCAGAGTGTGAAGCAGATCGTGCTGATAACGACAATGATGCGGTAACGGTGATATCAATGACCGAAAGCACAGTTACAAGAACAACAATAGCGAGCGTGCTGACCACCAACGGAACTGAAAGTCTGATGAGTGATGATGTGATTGTAGAGGAGAATTGGCCGTTTTTAAACACTTGCAGAGTCTCAGTTCCACTGCATGGGATCATGGCTGGCATTGCTTTCATCCTGGGAATAAAAGTGTACTGAGAATCATGAAGAATAATTCATACTGCTTATGCAGAGTTGTGCCGGTCCGGGTTTTATCCCATTTACAGTATTTCTCTCAGTTTATTACATCACGGTGGAAGTAGTACCGCTGCTTTAACTCGTGCTCGTATGCATTTAAATGTGCCAGATAATGCAGTGCGAAAAATTACGTTAAGCGAACCTTTCGAGGTTTGGAGGATAAGTCAGAGCGCAAATTAGAATGATATAAAAAATCAACACTTCGAATATCTGCTTTTGAAATCCGAATGTCCTGAAATCTCGAGAAAACTTGATACGCTTGTTTATCCAGATTTTGAGAAATAAGAAGGCAGATATGTATAAGTACCAGCCCCGATTCACCACGTCACATGGGTGAAACATCGAGTCTGCACCATCAATCACTTGGTGTAGGTACTCTGGTTTCGTGTTTTGTGTTCCCAAATGTAGCCTTACATAATGTATGTAGATACAGAACTTTATCAAAGGAGTCCACATTTGTGCCAAGAGTGCTTCGTCCGTCGTCTTCGAGAATATTAACTGAAGTTATTTTGTCCTCAAGGAACCCTATTCGCTCCTATTCAACCTGGTATTTAGCTATACATTCAGTCATACGAATTTAAGGGTTCAAACTGCTTTTAGATTCACATTCTTAATACAAACAAAAGTACTTTCCTCTACGTTATTGATGAATTTCTGAATACATTCCTGTACATTGACTCACACCACACCCAGAGCTTCCAGCGTGCTAGATGACAGAACGCGTTTCTGCAAATTGTTCAAGGAATGGCTCTGCACAGCAGTTCTTGCGTGAATTGCATTCGTTGTAAGCACTGAAGCCTCTCTCAGCTGCTTTTGCTCTTGCTATGACTGTTGGTCTTGGATTCTCGTTATCTGTGTATAGTTCATATCACCATCGCAAACACTACCCGTGGTTTTTTGTATAATTAGAGCAATAATACATTTCCGCTGAGTCTTGTCTGTGAAAATTTCTATGCCAGTATACACGACGCTCGATTATTATATAAGCTCCTATTCTCCATAGAATAGAAATTGTTCACCATTGGGATAGAAATTAGTCATACTTACCCAGACCCCAGCCCCTGCAGAATATCGCCCTAAATTTTACCACCCCGTTCGGGAGTAGCCTTGGCTCGTTGTGTGATACGTCAACGGTACCTAACCAAGTTGGGACCCGCAATTAATTAGATACTTCGCGCAAACGTTAATTAATCAACGTTCGTACGTGAAATGTTTGACGTAGTTTAACGCGGCGTATTCAATTCTCGAGAAACATTTATGGGATATATCCCTTGCAATTACTGGTACAGAATTAGAAGCCATCCGGTATAGGGTTCGAAGCTTTCTATTACCTCGAATTATGTCTACACTGAGATCAGATTTCGGCGCAGAGTCCATATCCCCGTTTATATAGAGATATAACCATAGAGATTTTCCAGCTATCTAGAAATCTGAATCTTCTTTGTCTTCTACCTCTTTCTGGCTTCTCAATCTTCCAAGTACCGCACAGTTTCTCCGTTTACAGATACGCACCCCGCGTATCCGTGACTTCTTAGAGTTCCAGTTGGGAGGACGAAAAGTGGTCAGTGTTCATCCTCCAAAGAGGCTTATACTGATTGACACCTCCATGAAGCCAAACCTCTTGCCAAGACTTGGGACAGATTGACGTCTCACATGTCCCCATCTTTATATTAGTTCAGGAGGACAGGTTCTCTCATTTTTTTTTCTCTTTCACAAACTAGGTACGTCACTAAAACTTTAATCTACCAAAACGACCGATGTCTTTCCCCGTATTATACCACCTTTCCTTTCGGTCTCAGACAAAAAGAAGCAGATGATCTGAGATCACGAACGATGATTAATTCATTTCCTCTCAAATGTTGAATGTCCTTCTCTTTTTCATTTCGTATAATTTGTCAAAACAGATTCTGTGTTTCTTGTCGAGTAATGCTTCCGCCACTCATACGGGCCGCATCGCTCTTTCATGCCGTGAAAGCGGACAGTAACAAAGCAAAAAAAAAATAAAAAAATAAAAAAAATGAACGTTTTGACGGAGATGGGATTATCCGAGATTTTGGGATCAAGGTGGGTTATCGAAAATCGGCTGTGTGCGATAGTAGACTGCCCTTATCTACGGTCCTTAGCTCTCGTCTCACAGCGATAACGCTTTCTCTTCTCTCTCCTGCGTTATATAAAGCTCAGAAGCTCGAGGCCAAAAATGTGGTCTTTGTTATTTTCCCTCAAGCCATCTAGGCTTCTAGGAGAATCGATCTTGATGTCTAATATTGTACTCGACGGTTTGTTATCCCAATATTACTCAGATGAGATTGCGAGTTTGAACATTTTAATTCAATTTCAGTCGACGAATTGAAAGTTTATTGTATCCCGGAATAAGAGAGTGCTATCTCCTTCAACTTTGCATTATTAGATTGTCCCGATTTTTTAATTTTCTGACTTTCAAGAGGCCGACAAAGATCCACCGGCTTCGCAACATCAAAATTACTGCTCGTTGCTTTTCACCTAATGAAAAACTTCACAGAGATGAAGAAGCATGGGGTAAGAGACACGGACAAAAATTTCATATAACCTCGTTAAGCTCTTGGTTTTTCTTAAACAATAAAGAATTTAACCAATTTACGTATGAAACTCGAGAAAGCACCAATCACAACGCTCCTATTTTTCCTTCCGTTAAAGAATTTCATTACAGTTCAATGGAGCTACTGAGCAAATGATTTATATCAAAGTCCGCATGTGCGAAAAAAAAGTTCTAGGGTGGAAAGTAGAGCATTTACGATGTGCGCATGCGTCAATGTTTCCTCTTCTCTTTCCACTGTTTTTAAATCTGTGTTGCAAACTCTTCAGCATCTCTTCTTCTTGATTCGAAGACTTAGTGTCACGAGCAGCCAAACAACTTGTAGCATTTGGACAGTTTAATTTTGGGCTTGCCAGAGGATGAAATTTATTCGAACGACTCTCCTTCAGGATTGGTGAGAAAAATTGTTTCGGATATTACATCAGAGGTTGAACAGAAAAATCATGACTCGAAGTTTTCCACGGCTCTCGTGAAACTCCCCACACATTCTGTTACGTTAAAAATTGAATTAAGGATTTCACACTCTAGTGACGCGGAGAGATAAGGCCCGTGCTTTTTCTCCCATATTTTCTACCGTGGGAGCGGAAGTCCCCAGAGACGAGTCTTCGTCTAGCTTTAAAATAGGCGAGACGCGAGATGCCAGAGGCATTATTTCCGACAGCTTCTGGCCTGCATCTAGTCGCGATAAGGTTCCAGATATCGCAGAAGGTTACCACCAGCCCCTTGCTTCGCGAATGTAATTGAATCTGGCTTCGAAGAACGTCCCTTTTTCCGAACTGCATTTATATTCAAATGGGCGTGAGAACGTAACGCGGAAATTCCCAAAATGGTGAAATGTTTATCAAACGACGAGAATTCACGGACTTCACAGTCATTTTTATTCGACATTTTTCATTGCTCTGCTGGATTGAGGCGCGCAAGAAACTTCGTTAGTTTTCATCCTTCCATTTCTCGATGAATATTAAAATTAAAAAAAGCAACAGGAAAAAACCCTCGGGACTTGAACGGGACTTCGATGCAAATAGGAAAAGGAAAAATTGAGGCCACTGAGCTCCCTGAACTCGAATGCAACGTTGGACCGTTTTCAATGTACATTTTCTTCCCCCCTCTTAATAATCCGGTTATAGTTTTCCAATGGATTGAGATAATGAACTCTCGAATTAGAGCCAGCCGCGAGTCCGTATCTAGGCTCGCGCCCCCTTTTTTTCTCGATAATTTTAACCCGCAGTGGATTATACATATCGCTAGACTGCACCATTGCGTTAATTCTACAATTTATCAAATAGTCGATTAAAACTACGTAATTGAAATTTGGAAAATGAATTCTAACTTGCTTAAATCCTTTGCCAATGAGATAAAAAACCACTGCTCGAATTTTTAATCCAAACGATATTAATTAGCTCAATTTACGGGGAAAATGGACTCATCGTTATTAACAGTTTGTGGGACCCCAAAATTTCGGAATTCTCCTTAATCTGGGTTCGATCAGTAGTCTTCAGCAATCTGATACGCCTTCATAAATTATTTCTTGGGATAGTTCTAATTGATTTGATGAGAGTGAAAATTGTGATGAAAGTTAACATTTTTATCCCACGCCGTTTCAATTTTTAGAAGGCTAGTAATTATTATCATTACAGTTTTCAACATCACAACTCACAGTTGGACCTTCTCCCCGTTGATGGAATCGAGTGCTTTTTCTACTTATATAGAAAAAGCTAAAGCAGCTATGCGATGGCTTTTTGGCAGTAGCTCGCTAATAATTGATCAGTATTTGGATTCGCCGGTAATTAAAAGCGCCAAAGAAGCTTCGTCCGCGTGGTTTGAATCATTTAGAAACCTTGATGAAACTATAGGTAATTTTAAATCGTGGCTAATGCAACTGTCGATGAAGTTTCAATGTGCTCGAATAGAAGCTCGAGCTTGAAAAAGAAAGATAAATACCAAGGAGGAAAGAAAATTATGAATGTAGTAACAGGCTGAGGTTAGGTTATTCTGTACCAGCCCAAGATGCTGGTAAGGCAATCTCGAGAATCTGGACTCGTTTAACAGTTCATTAGTTTAATGTTTGCGAAGCGGCCCAGCAGAACGAACCAACCCCCAGCTTCCGAGACGCACTTCGTGCCTGCGGCCAGTTACTCTGTGGAGTGTGGAGTGGCTGTGATTCTCGGCACGATCTACAATTTTTTTTTCTTTTCCTTTTCTTTTTTTTTTGTATTTCTTTCAAGGCCAGCTCAGACGTAATCGAGTTTCGTATTAACTGGATCAGTACGCCTCTAGGAAATCGGCGAAAACTTAGAAATGGAATTACGAAGGGTTTATTGGGGTGAGGAAAAAAAAAACAAAAAAATTCGAGTTTATAACGTTGAGATTCATACAATTTTCACGATTCCATCTGCTTCTCATAACTAGAGATTTGAAAAGCGTTCCGCCGTCTCGTACCGTGAGCGAGCTTTTTGTTCTTTCTTTGAAATCCAAAACTAGCGCTAATTAAGAAGCTTATCCTTTTCAACTCGCAGCTCAGTTATTATAAACTTTTTCATAACCTATATAGAGAGAAGTTTTAATTCGGTGAACAAACTTCTTCTACCCCAGTAAATAAAAAAAAAAAAAACTCAAAGATTTGAATACAGACGCCTCATACACAGTGAATAATTTTTGTGATACATAAAATTTATTTACTTTAATTTTTATCTCCAATTTCGTAATTGTTCAACACTCATGATATGTACTCGTCACGAAATACAGGCATTCGTTGTGTTCAGTTAAGAAAAATGGCAAAAATTACCCTTGAACTATTACTTTTCATCAGATAATGTGCAAATTAATGGTTGATATCACTCGACTGCATAAAAGTAAGGATGGGTTTAGAGGTAGATGATGTTTTTCATTCTGTGGGTATAATGCTGATGGTACCAACAAAGTTTGAGCATTGTTCGATGAAAATGATGGTGCAAGTCTTAGAATTTGCATTGTGGTCTCTTTTCCAAACTGTTCCTTTCTGAGGGTTCAAAAATTGATATTGGAAGTAACAGAAGCTCCGGAATTGGAAAGTATCAACACCTCAAACCTACGAATGTGCAGGTTGGACGGCGCGTGCCGGGTTCAATTCGCATCGGTGAAAATCAATTGGCTCGTTTGAACCTAGTCTATAATTAGCCATAACCACATGGAACGGATACGAGACGGTCGTCGAGGCTCCATCGAACGATCCCCACGGATAATTATATAACGGTGGTAATTTGGTTCGCAGGGCTTATTAATCGGTTCTCTGGTGCGGCGAAGGGAGGCAGGCTGGCCAAGTTGGGGCTGGGGCATACTTCGGTTACATTGTTAAACCCGGCTTGATTCTCAAACTCTTGGCGAATTCCTCGTCCTTTAAGTACAGGCTATGGTATCGAAGCATCCTTTGCTTTTATACCAAAACGACATGACTCGGGGAAGCCCCGTGCCTATTATAAATGTATAAATCAATTCGTGATATTTTTATTCCGTCACATACCCGGTAGGATAATTGAAAATTATTTCTACATCGTGGAGCGTTATTTATTTGACGTACTGTTTTATTACTTGCTTACTTGGAAAGTGTCGAGACTGTGAACACTGATTTACTGTCGTTCTTATTACCGCTGTGCACTGCTTCTATATACTTCGTTAAACTTTTTATATCCCATTTCGTACACAGTCTCACCCACTGTTCTCAGTTCTCAGTTTTGACTACTCTCTCGATAATAAAACTTTATCGAGTGGTATATAATTTTTGATTGATGTCGAAACCACTCAAAATTGTACTCGGGAAAATCGCTACAGAAATTTTCACTTACGAGTAGCCGCAAGTAGAACCGATTGATGGATATAATCGGGAGGATTTCTATCATTAAACCACTGACCACTTCCTAATATCAGTCGAAAGTATTCGACATCGTCTTGGAATCACTGGTAATCAGCAGAAATACATGAAATTATACAGAAGATCGGATGAAATGATGTACGAAGTCTAGCCCCTCGATTTTAATATCCATAGTGGTTGATATTCTTCTCATATCCCAGGATATCAGTACGTATCTTAAAACAGAAACTCCTCGGTCATTTTTTTTTTTAGCTGTGACACTCAGTTTTCCAATATGGATATTGACTTTATAGCAAGCACTTGAAGATCGGATTGATTCGGTAAACGCAGTTTTCAGATCGAACCTGACATGATGAGAATTTTTTGACTTATCAGAAGTTTGATTGCAATATTCAAGTCTTGGTAACGAATATGATCAGTTCCTTCATATCTGCCATGTTTGACGGTTGCAGAGAACAACTTGACTCAATTACCACGTCACAAAATGTCATCAAAATAGTAAATTTCACATTTAAAAATGTTATATATCATGAGATCAAACAATACGTCAGACTTCAGAAGGTGCTGTGAACGAGATACCATCGAGATATCATGAGTATAAAACAGATTGATGTTTGGCTGAACCTGTGCAGCGTCGCGAGGTAGATTTTAACGGTCATTATCATAAACTACATGGAGAGTGTTGGAACGATGGGGTACTGCGGGTAAGTAACGTTCGTAATAATGAAAACGCGTTAGTCGCTGCTACGGTGCACTGGGTTTCTGAATTCTGATACATGTGCGTATTCACCAGTTTTCTCTCGATTACCATCTCTCAGTGCTCGCACAACGGACTGCAAGTCCTTCTAGTTCTATTTCTCTCTGACGTCTTTGAAATATGTCTCACATTCGTAATGCATTCACCCCTTCGGATATACCATCTGCACATTCGTATTAGTCCTATAACGACCTCCGCTATCGTGGTGCCCTATTGGCTCCAAGAACACAGCGGAAAATGTTTTGTGTCAGAAAAAGTACCAACATTTTTCTGTTCATTTTGATCTTAATTCAAGACCTATAACAAAAAATGAACAGAATACTTGAGTAGATTTTCTGAAACACCATCTTTCTTATCGCGTATCAAAGTTCCAAAAAAAGAGAAAAACTTTTCGCATCAACATTTTCTCACAGCTCATCCGATATTTTCATCGGGTGACTCGAATTTGTCACGTTGTAGGTAATGTGAGGAACGAGAAAAAAAAAAAATTAGCAATGAACATTATGAGGCAAACATGGAGCCGGAGTCGAACAGTAGGAACACGATTTTTGTTGTTATAACAATTGACCGACGTGTCGAAAAAGAGGAGTGCACACTCCAGGTGGGGGGGGGGTCACAATAAGTCCCTCTATTGATAATTGAAACGTGCCTCCGGGCAATATTTATTGATGATCATAAATCGAATTTATATACCATGTATCTCGCTTAATTTATTGCGATCGCAAACTTACTTCCACCTCTGGCTAGAAACTGGCACAGTTCTGAGCGAGTTTTCTCCGAACTAAGGGGCTGTCCATATATTACGTAACGCAAATTGGGGGAGGGGTAAGTAGTCACCGTTACTATTTTGTTACGCGGGGGGTTTACGTAACCGTAGCCTCAACGGTGTTTTTGGTCAATTTATCAATTTATACTTCTAAACTTCGTCAACTCGCGATAAAACCGACTTACGTATTTCAACATTGACTAATATGTTAACGAATGCTCGTATGCTTCAGAGACATATATCAATATTTTATGATTTTTGTTAAACATATTTATATTATATTTTTGTTCGAAATATGTAATATTATATAAATCTATAATATTGTTTTGTAATAAATAACACCGCTTTTAAGGGCATGACCTTGCTACTAGACACGGTTTGTTATTCATCTAATTTACCAAAAATTACGTAACGATGAGGGGGGGGGGGGGTGATGCCCAGTGTTACGGTTCCGTTACAGGGGGGGAGGGGGGGGTCAAAAATCTTCGAAAATAGCGTTACGTAATATATGGACAGCCCCTAAGTAAACGATGCCATAATTCGTATTTGCCCATGAGCTAGTGCATACTAATTAAACGATCGTTGCGTCATCTAACAAAAACTTCTATGATCTAGCGTGACAAAAAATAACACGAAAACAAATGCAGATACACAATTTCAAAGAAAAATGAATCAGCTGATCACACAGAACCTCCGGAGGATTATTATGAGAGTCTTATCTAAGTCAGTCCCAGCCCAACGAAATTTGTATTGGCTCTATGCAGCCATTCCTATTAGAATTAAGGGGGAAATGTATAGGGGCTGTTCTAACATTAGCATGGCCTTACTTAGAGAGGGTCAAGTGTGGTGTCATCAAGCAGGCACGCCCCAGCAGAGCCCAACTAGGTCCTAATTTAGGTAAAATATGGCTTCCACAAGTAGGTCACTTCCAGCAAGGCCCCGGTGAGGCATGGATTCCCAAGTAGGACTCCCCGATAAGGCCGCCCCTTACATTTTTCTTGAACAGAAATTTCTTGAACAGAAATTTTTTTTCTGTGCATCGATATAGTAACGAAAATGACTCGCATAGTATTTCAACTATCACCTTCTAGCATTCATCATTGATCCTTGCAGGCTATATTTAATAATCTTCGAAAGTGTTTGTGGACGTTGAATTTTCTCATCTTGTAACTATGCAGGGGTAAAAAGACGCCCTCGATATATTTTATGGTTTGAACAGAAAGCGCGTTCGGGATGGGGTTACAGTGAACCCTGTGTCATATAAAACGATGCGTCTACCATCCTGTAGGGTTAAAAAGTCAATTCACCGTGTAAACTCTGCGCTGCTCCCTGTTTCTTTTTTCATCTATTGCTTTGTCGGTATTTTTCATTCTCCCTCTTTCACTCGAGGACGTAAGTCGTAAAGCGCAAAGGGTGACACAACCCTTTACTATCACAAGGGTCCGGGGACTCTCCGTGCGCCGAATGAATGCCTGAGGATTTCTTTATAGAACTCGTCGCCAGGCGGAGAGACTAACACGCTTGCAATTAGGAACGCGTGCCTAGACGGTGAACAAAAGTCACCTCGCGTTACCCCAACCGGATGCAGACTTTTCAGTCTTATAAAAATTAACACGACTCCGTTTCCTGAGAGAAGCATAATTTTTCACGGTGGGAAAACATTCGATCTTCATCAGCGTTGGCGTGAAATTTTGCAATTTTTTTTTCAATCTGTCAGTCTTCATTTAAACTCTGGCACTTCGCGTGTAGCTTCGGAGGCTGCATTCGGTTCTTCGCACTGGGGTGAGGATTCGGTTTAAAAACCGAGAATCGAAGCCCCAGAGGGACGTCCATAATATTCTTTTACCGAGACATAATGCATCATCATTATGCAGTTTGATCGTCGAATTCTTACGCGCATCGTGTACAGCTTCGAAGATATATATTCAACTCCGATCGATTACTCATAAGAATTTATGGGCTCGATGTGACTTCTTCTTTTTTTTTTTGCTCTGCTTCATCTTCGCCTTCATCCCAATTTTTTAATTTATTTTTTATTCTTTTGTTTTATCATGCAATGCGTTGCCAAATTTAATTGCGTAAATTATTATCATTATATATCAAAGAGATTTATCATTTCGACGAACCGAATTCAAACTCTTCGGGGAAGATACATTTTTTTTTTTGGTCTTAATTGCTCGAAGATTGCAGAAAGTCATGTAGTATGATTAACTATAACATTATCTGATGAAGTAAGAACTGTTTTATTCTTGGAAATTGTTTATGTACATATTGTAATCTCAAAAGCTGACCGCATGATTCCAAAGCAGAGGTTCCCTCAGAGGATGGGTGCGTACAACAGATTTCCCTAATTGACTTCCGTTTCTGAATAATCAACGAGGTGGATGCTATCGTCTTTTTTTCTCATTTTGTTATTTTGAATACTGAAAAAGTGTTCAAAGTCGCTTTGGAACAGGACGTAATTAGAGACACCTTGAACACACATCATTTTCATCAGTTTTTCTTACAACACTTAACACTCGTTCATTCGCATTCAATTAAAAGACAAAAAATTGATTAAAAAATAGAGCAATTATAACAAATGAAAGAGATGAATAATTGGGTATGAAAATTAATTAGAATTCGACCTAACGAGGCGATGATAAATGACCGTCAAAACGTTGAATAAATTGTGACGCGATTATCGGGCTAATTTTCTCGTTATGAAAGCAGTTAGGGGTAGTGAAGGCATCAGGAGCAGCAGGTAAGTATAGTTATTCGTAATTTCTGAATACCGACAATTGCGTTAATTAGAATAGCTATCGCAGCTAATTAAACTTGACTCAAAAACTCGCCCGAACGAAACTGAACGTGAAACAGCAGCTGGTGCTAATCCCCGGTGGAATACGCGTAGCGAGGAGGGGAAACCGGCCTCGGAACGGAGCTAATGTCCAAGGCATTAATATTTTTAATTAAACGAGTGTCTGTATACGTATGCCGACATTTAGGACTCCATTCGATCCAACATTCCGTTTAATTCAAACGATTATCTCGCTCAGTATCGCCGGGTTACGATTTTACGTCACACTTACACCTCCGTCTTTGACGGTGAGGTAGAAATTTATAATTCAGTCAAACATCGGAGAAAACGAGAAAATAAGAAAAATAAACTGTCACCATTATGTCATCCGATATAATCCCACCCACTCTTCTTTTTTTTCATAATGAGAAATACCCTTGCGATAAGACTTCCGCGGTCTTCTTGTCAAAAGATTTCATGTAACACTTCGACCATGAAATTAGATTTTGATCCGATTCCGGGTATAATGAGCTATGTTAAACACCGTTTGTTGTGCATTACGTATTCAAATTTATTGACCGGAATATGTCCGTAACAAACGAAATACTCATCAACAAAAATATGCCGCGCCGAGGAGATTTTGGGCGGTAATATACCTTAACATGGTAACTGATAATTGTCATTTGTCAATCATTACTTGAGACAAGAATACTATGAAACGATATCAATACTCCATCTGTAAAATATAATAGTAACAACCGCAGTCTACTACAGCGATTTGCAAAGTAATTGAAAATCTGAAGAAGAATTTCCTCAATTTTTTTCCTGAGCCATTGTGATCCGCTGTCCCCGGAAACTTTTTCTTAGTTTGGCAGCACTGTATAGATTACATATGGCTCTGGCGATTCTACGCCATTGGCTGAAGAGATTAGCATTGTCACAGTGTTTGTTACGTTGTCCTGGGGAGTACTGAACTATGGCACATAGTACTGGCTACTATATAGTGATGACTACTGTGGTAATGTGTACTACCCGCACTGCGGTGCAGGTGATAGCTACTACATGATAATGGCCATTATGGTAATGTCCAATATGGTGATGGTTACTATGTGCCATGGTGATGACCACTACCATAATTGGCAGTGTCCACTGGGTGCTGTGTAACATGATAGTGGCCGCTTGTAGTGGTGCCACTATGGTGATAGCTGGTATGGTAATGGCTGCTATGTGACATGGTAGTTCCCACTATGATCCACACAGTAGGCCTTACGGTGACTTCATAAGGAGCATCAAAATTCCGGCCATGTCATTTGCATACTCCATTTCTTTTCTGCGTGCACCCTTAGAGCGTGAATGCAGTAACATAAAAGCAAAAGAAAAGGAAAGTTGGAACAATGTCATGGAAGTTTCGTTCTCCGAAGAGATGGATTCAATTTCGGCGAGAAGGGTTAGGGAACGTAATGAGAATCCTTGCGGATAGTGTATCGTGGTTGAAGTAACTGGACCAAATCCATCATGTACCCGGTAGGATATATCCGCTGGACGTGTGCTCTGCTTACAGGAAAGACGTAGTGTCCGAAACGTATGGGACGTAGTAGCCTGTTAGGTACCTACGGAGTTAATACTAATTTGCGCAGCTCACCATTGTGCCGTAAATCTGTCACGTTAAGGGTATCTTCTTCATATTTATCCCGGATCCTGTGACATGAAATATTGCCGGAGGTAACCGGGCTTGGGATTGAGGGGGGCAGCGGAGGGTCAACGATGGGGTCACCATCAGGAGTACCGGGGAAGAAGAAGAACGGTGTCTCAGGGGGCTGGGCCGGGCGGAAGGACGGAAGGGTGGAAGATCGTAATATGGCTCGTAGAACGAACGGTGTCGCACGCGACCGGGGTTCCAACTGCCACAAATGACGTCACTGTCCTCATCCTTCATCGTTGTTGGCCGGTCGCTCCAGGGAGAACATAATATCAGTCACGTTTGGTATTATCCCTTCTATACCTTGGCTAGGAACACTTGAGCCGTTACGTGTCCTTTCGAATATTACACCTCTCGCAACCACGTCTGGTTGGATTATGGTCACATCACGAATTTACACATCTCTTCTTACATGAAAAAAAAAGGATCAATTCCTGGAACGTAATTTGGATGCCTATTCTAGTACCACCGCAAATCGCAAAATCTGATCAGATTATATACTTTCAAATCCTGTCCTATCTCAGAGTCTGAAAGACTTGGTGGGTGATCAACCGGTCAGATTCATTCGTACATCTAGTGTTCCATGGAGCGCAAAACGTTGCACAATATGATTCCGTTTCCCGTTTTCTGCATTCTATTATTTTTGTCTTTTCTCATCTCTTTTCACGGAAGCCAGAGCGAGGGCCGAGCTTCGTAGTAGAGGATAATAGAAATGGTCGATTTTATTCGGCTGAATGATCTCTCTCGTGTCTTCTTCCCTGTCTCAGTTTCTCGGAGGAACAATGCAACGCAAGATAAACAGACGATAAACGTTCCATTGAAATGAAATTGCACCGAACCTACGTACCGTAACAAATTCGTGATACTCCGGAGAGAAACAAAGCTTTTCGGATACGTTCACTATCAATCGGCTACCTCGGATCCTCCACGGCTACGTGGCTTCCGAGTGCAATAGTTTTCATTAGTTCCTGCCTCCCTACCTCTTCTGGACCCAGGCCAGCTACGGAATCCCCGAGCTTCGGTATCAGAGCAAGATAAACGATGCGTTTCTATACAAACTACCCTCACGTGCCAGGGGTCAAGACAAATTTAAATAACCATCAGTCAGACGGCCAATTCGAGTACCACTTCTCTTCGAGGAAACGATTTTCCGAATTTCTCACAAATCTTAGGGAGCTTTTCGGTCCAAATCGAACCGATTTTCGTTGAATTTTCTCCTGAATTCTCTCCTATAATTCTTATCTCAGAACACGAATTAATGTGTCTTCTTCTTTGCTTCATCAATTTCTTCCAAGGATTTCGCGTGTTACCAACGTGACGAATGATCCAAGAAAAAAGCTGCTTACGTTTTTAATTAATTGAGGTGTATATGAGGGAGGAATATAGGTACGAAAAAATAGCAAGGGGTTCCTCGAAACGCTCCGTCACTTTGTATTTTCGTTATTTATTACGATTCTGAATAGTCGGGGCAAAAGTATAATAAAAATCACTTTTTGCAGGACGACCTCGCGATTAATTATTGTGACTAAGTAGGAATGAATGACGATCTGAATTGACGTTTTCATTATCAAACTAAAATTGAAGAAACGTCAGAGAGACCACCGTAGACCGTTGACTGCTGCGTACATTGGGTATGATTTTTTTTTCTCGCTTTTATGTACATTTCATCAGTGCCACGTATTCAACCAACGAAACCGCACGACAAATTGTGCTCACCGATCTGACAGACCATTATTTTTAACGTGAAGATCAATATTTATATATGAGAGATGAAATTCAGACGAGGTACATTCACATAATAAAGCTAACGACCATTCACTTTTTGATTGTCGGGCTTGATTGTCGATTCGAGTCTGAACTAATGGCCCCCTACTTTCAGTGTTTGAAGTCAAGTGGACGCGTGTCTCAGGCAAAGTCTCGATAAAACGGAGGCGAGTCAATTGCTTCCATCTGAAATTGCGAGAAGTTTGAAAAAGACGTTGGCTGCCGGTCAAGAGCCACTTTTCAATTTGATTTTCAATATCAGACCATCATGCAACGTGCTAAATCTATTGAATATATTATTAACGAGATGAATGATTAATCTCATAACCTGTCATATTACAGGGCGGTGTTTTATTGCAGCAATTCGTATGAATAAATACACAAGATTTTTTAAAGGAACATCCATGACGGCATTTGAAGTTATTACATTTATTGGATGTCAAGTCGATGTTCAATTTTCCAAACACGTCAACATTACAGCAGATGTTAGAAATTCACTGAATTACTTCTCGAGGTACCAAAACGATGTTATCTTGCAATTTGGCGTGATGATTAACGTTTACTACCACAGAAACGTCTATCAATCATGTGTTCGATGTTTGTAACACGCGTCTACGCCATCTTGTGTCGAACTTTGTGAAACCAATCAATTGGCACACCGTGGCTGATCTCGTTATTAAGCCTTCAGTTAGTTCAGGCCCGACTCGCTGGCGACGCTAAACGCCGTGTACGCTGGCTCCTTCTCTATCCTACTTTCTTTGATAGCAGCTGGCAAGATTACTCGAAATCTGAGTCGATATCACTTAAAATTGCATAAAGTTATAAGGACATTGTTTGACACCTGATCAGTCAGTTCATTCTAGCCGTTTGTAAAAAAGGATCCGATCATCGACCTCATGTTTTATTAATCAATGAAAGTAGAAGTCATACTGCATCATATTGCATACTGCATCTATTTCATCGGTGGCTGCTGATGCGACTGCAACACTTTTAGTATCGCCGAGTACGTTTCATTTCAATGAAACTCATACGCTCGACGAAACTGCATTGAAACGACAACTTAAAAGGATGAATTTTCCTATTCGGTTCGTATACCGCATACACCGTGTCCCGATATATTGGTTAAAATAAAAGCTGTCGTCCGTTGCGCGGATAAATGGCAGGAGATTTTTCCCGCTGTAGACTGCATCGGGTTGTAGCAGAGCACATCTGTATCCAGTATCAGCGTATAACAGATAAAGATCCATCTTCATACACCCTACATACACATTCAGTGTTTGTCCAAAGTCCAATGGGAGCGTCAGGCATTGATGGATTCGTTGCAAGCAGGATCGTTTTGTCGCTCGAACCTCGTTATCCATTTTCGTATTCTCTTTTATCAAGGACATCGTAGTCATTGACCGATCGGCTTCTGATTTTCGAGTCTTTTTTTACGTCGCATAGAAAATGTACGACGTACGAGGCCTCGGGGTGAAATTGTGAAGAGGAAGTCGATTGAATCGAAGACAGCAGCTCCTTCCTATCTTCACTCGAGATATATTCCTCGAGCAAAATGCCAATAGGGCACTCTATCGCGGTACGAGACTCTCTCGCGGCACATAAAAGCTTTTAAACTGTTGCACCGAATGATGGAAGACCTTGCTGATCGAGGCGAGAATACCTCGAGTCTACGCCTACCTATATGCAGGTACAGGTTTTTTTTTATGCTAAAAAAAAATTAAAGCGGTCGGCGATTTTCGACCGGTGTTCCTCAAAGAACGGCGAGAGACGTATCGTTGATGTACGCTGTCTGAATTCTACTAAGACTTTCTCTCTCTCTCCGCTGGCTGTCTTGTGGCTAGCTCCCACTGACGGACAAGGGATAATGCTTCCGGAACGCGTTAAAGCTGATTGAAACAAAGGGCGTATGGACTGGGTGCGGTCAATGTTAACAAAGCGACGCCCTGACCAACGCCACCCTGTGTATAAATATACACAACCGTCAGGATAACAGAACCTGCGATGTATATCAATCAGCCAATTGTCAGAGAATTAACATCTTCCTGTTATATCAATTAATTCACACACACTTTCTAATTCCATATATTGTCAGCGGAATTTCAACGTGTTTCCATTGAATACATGATGTTGCACCTGGAGAAGAAAACAATGTACCGAAGAATTGTAACGGAAGACAGTAGTTACCGTGTTCTTCAAAATCCACCCGCAGGCTACTCTTCGATCAGAAGTCGATCGAGCAACGGATGAGTAAGACTAGCTGCTTCTTGGCTGACTGTCAAACGAAGTGCAGCTTCGTGTTCATTGTGGCAGAATGATCTCTTTTTGCCAGTTTGATGAGCGACTTCAGATACTAGAAACCACGTGGTTCGACAAGATCCGTGATTGAAGTGCGTGAAGATTTTGACCCGTTGATTTCGTTCAGTGCGAAGGCATTCGTTGAAATTGTCAAAGCGCTTTTCTCATTCGTTTCCTGAGCTTGGAAACAGAACGAAGAAAATGTCAAAATGGAAAACCTGAATATACGATGCATGAAAAGTGAAACCACATGTCTGTCTTTCTCCATTTTCGTATTTTCCAGCTGTTAGGCATTTCGCAGACGGTATAGAATGTAGTTTCTTTTTCCTTCTATCCGGGAGAATGAATTGCTTGTTCCTGCAGGACGCCCTAAGGTGTCCCAGTGGTATCCTGCGCCATGGAAACTCGGTGCACGTCCAGCCTCTAGCTAGATAGCTTGTGCACTAAGGTACTAGGCGGCTACCTCCATGGAACCAACTGCAACATAGCAGAGATTACACCAGAGGTAAAACCACCCCGCACAGTGTGGCGTCTGGCTTAAAGAAAAGCCCAGGCACCGGAAAATTGTACGTCACTCCGCTTAACATCTTGCCATAATCTGCCCATAAGTCACATGTGAATAAACAAGACGTCTCCTCACCCGTCGACCTGGGGAGCAGAGATTTATATTGAATGGATGATCGATCTCCGTTATTTTTCCTTCAATCAGAGTTTCCTCGATTCCTATGTCAGTTTTCTTTCCTGTTTTCCAATTTCTGCTTTGACAAAACATGATAGATTTTGGGATTCTTGGAGGGCCTGCTTGTGACCTGAGACATCCGGTCGGAGGCGTCCTGCAGCATGCTAAAATAATTAAACGTAATGATATTAGCACGACCTGAGGCAGAGGATCCATAAGCGGTGAGGGATATACAATAAATCAACGAAGCAGGCGAGGCGCACCCTGGAAGGCTTATCAGTCACGCCATATTCATAGCTGCCGAGTTTATACTGTGTACATAAGCCACGTATACACGTCTGATCCGGGCAAAGGCAAAGGCATAACCTAGAGGCAAAGGCCGCAGCCCCAGACTACGCCATGCCATTCGGCTCAGTTTTATCATTAGAGAAACAGACAAAAAAAATGTAGATACAACGAAAATTACAAACGCGTGTCGATTTTGGCGAAACTCGCGTGATGACGCTTATTAACTGAAAGTATACTAATTAACATTGGGCTTTAGTGGCGATAAAATATTTTTCACTGTGATTGATAAAACAGTATAACTGATATATGTATATGTATCTGTGTTATACGATCTCTATGTGCATATTTGGCTTTCAAACATACATTCAAGGGAGTTGAAGAAAACGAGGTATAAGTAAAGAAATCATGTGTTCATATGAAAGTACTATTTTTGTTCACTCGAGCCGTACCAAAGAGTTTTTTTTTTCGTACATCCGAACAGTTTAACAGAACTTGATGTGCATTTGAAGAAGTTGAAAGTTCTTTTATGTGAATTGCCAAAGACTGAAAGTACTTTTTGTGAATCGCAGCAAGCTTGTGGTACTTTTTCGTGAATTGGAAAAGACTGAGAGTACTTGTTGTGATTTTCAGCAGGTTGAAATTACTTTTTCGTGAATTAAAAAGGACTGAGAGTACTTTTTGTGAATCGAAGCAGTTTGAAGGTACTTTTTCGTGAATTTCAAAAGACTGAAAGTAATTTTTGTGTTTTGCAGCAGGCTGTAGGTACTTTCGCATGAATTGCGACCGACTGAGAGTACTTTATTTCTGTAAATCGCAGCAGTCGAAAGGTACTCGTCCGTGAATCACAACGGCTTGGAGGTACTTTTTCATATTTTATGATGGTACTTTTCCGTGGATTGCTACAGGCTGAAAGTATTTCTTCGTGAATTGTAACTGGTTCAAATGATACTTTTTTCACCTGAATATCGAACACATCGAAATTCTTTTTTTCGTGCATCTATAAAATCTATCAATCTATTATTTCGGAAATTTTGTCATGTCGCACTGAAATATTAGAATGGTACTTTTCTTCGAATTTTTTCAAACCTGTAACTAATACCAGGGTCTGCATAACTTTTCAGCGAGTTGACGGATCTCTAGATCTTCAGATTATAGATAGTTTTAGGAGTATATTATGAAGTCTAGGTTCAGCCAAAGTGAGATTTCAGGGGTGGAAATTCGCTTCGGATTCCCCTCGGTGATGTGGTCGCTGGTTGGTTAGTGTAGATCTAGTAAACCTGCATACTTGGTACACACATAGAGTATAAACGAAACAATTCGCTGTTCCTCGACACTATATACACTGCATTACTCACACACCATTCGAGCAAATAATGAAACGAATAATTAAACGCGCCCTCTCTCCTCTCCTCTTCTGTCTAATAGCGGATGAAATACATTTCATGAACACGGATTTAATTGCTATACACGGCACCCCGCCAAGTCCTAACGAGCATTTGTACCACGATTATTTTCCAATGCAAGAAAATTAACGGAAATTCGTTTAAGAGGCGGTGAGTGCCACGTTCCGTCGACGAGTACTCGGAGCTTACCGTTACCATTCATACCAGTACCTATGCTTCACTATGCATAACCATGGCTCAATTAATCAGACACCCTAAATTAATCTTTTTTGTCATGAACTTTTACATAGCAAGATGACGACGTTGATTCAGAATAGTTCAATCAGGGTTTTAATCAATGTTGGTAGATAAAAAAAGGGTAGAATTTCGGCTTCTTTTTTTCCATATCCGTTGACCCCTATTCGTTGACCGGTAGAGCAAAGCTCGTACATCATCCTCGGGATCGTTTTCGTGAACCAAATTTTCGCCACGGCGCAGAGATCCTCACAGGGTTGGTTTTACCCCGGGGAAAGAGACGGATCGGGATACACTTTTGCTTGAACTACCCCCAGGTTTTTCCCCACGTGAAGCCTCCGTGGAATCGCGAACCGTTTTTTGCGAGACGATGTCAGAATTGCGCAAGAAAAACATACGTAATCGCGTTTGTGCCTCGCCTAGGGCTGTACAGTACTCTGGTAGACTGGATAATCCTGGTGTAGTCACGTACACCCTACCTCGCTGAACGAGAGTTTCGATTATCTACCAAAATTTATCTTTCGCCTCTTCGATGGAAAAATTTTTGGGTTAAAAGAACAGAAACAAGGGATGTGGAAGAAAATTTTTCATCCCTTTTTATTCTGATTTCTTACGTACCGTTTTTTGTTTATTTGTCGGTGAAATTTTCTTTAGATTGACGAGAAATCAGTCAACCTTAATTAAACAGCCTTGAGCAATCGGAGTGAAGCGTATTTACATTTTTATAAATTATTTATTCAAGCAAAGAGCCTGGGAGAACCCGAGCTACCGACTAATACGTTTTTAATGCCGGGCAAGCGGGCTGAGAAGGAGGTTGAGAGCTCGGGTGAGTCTACATAACCAAAGGGCTTTTCACAATCGGGATAACGAGGTAGAGAAGATCCCTCTACTCGATCCCGGGGCGAAAACGAGCCAGGAAATCCTCCGCAAACAATAGTTGATGAAAACATGCAGCTAAATCCCGTGTACATACAAAATTACGTTGACTGTATGTGTATATGCCAATCGTGTCACGCCCGGCTAAATGCAATCATACCCATGTACTTTCCTCGACGATTTTTCTCATTTCACGTGTAGGTATATTATTCAATTATCCGGGCGATGAAAGACACCATAAAATCACAAATCCAACACGAAATATAACGTGGCGTGGATATTATTCTGATTTGAACTAAATTTCATTCTCCGGGATTTTTCTTTAAGATTTTCAGTTAGTCTAGAATTTCGGATTTCCAAGAATATAATGAAAGAAGAAGAAAAAAACAAGTTTATTTTCGAATTTTGAGAAATTAACAGAATTTTGATTGTAATTATAATCATTGAAGTACGTCAGAGATTTATATGGTGGGATCATTAAGTCTGACATCCTTGAAGTTATCTTGGAATCATTGTTGTCTTTGCAATTCATAAAAATCCACGAGAATCTTGATTAAACTCACAAGAAGAGTATCAAAAGGCTCGGTGTGGAACTTTTACGGTTTCAGAATCTTAAACGATCTTCAAATTCCGAGAAAATATTTCACACAATTTTCAGATTCTTTATTTACGTATTTATTCTAACATTTTTCGAATGTTGCCAGGTTGAAAGTAAACTGAAAAATGAACCATTAAAAAACGACCATAAATTCTTCTTTGAAATCTGTCGAAAACGGAAATATGAAATCTTCGAAATTTTGCAATTTAAAAATTCTGGCGACCTTCTTGAAATCCTTGGCATAATTTGGGATAATGTGGATTTCTTCTAAGTATAGGTACTGAAACTTTGAAGCTAGTGTCTAAAAACTATTCCGATCATAGTCGGCTTTTCCGAGTTTCAGAATTTCGGATCTCTTCCAAATTTCTACGTATTTGAGGGAAATTCTCGGTCGTCGATTGATCGTCGGTAAAACCTGCATTACAATGAATCCTTGAAAACACAAGGGGCAGTGCGAGTGTGGAGGTTAGTTCCTGGTCTGCGGTATCAAAGTTTTCCCATCCTTCAGGATTATTCGAAATCCAGGTATTCCGGATAGCCCGCAGGCATGAGAAAACCCGATGCACTTCTGGCTATGCAGTTATAAATTCATATGTACCTATATCCCATCCTATTCGCGATACTAAAGCTCGAGTTTCCCGAGTTTCAACTTATAAAGCTTCATTGTCACCGCTTTTAACGTGGATTAGCCATAAAAATATATTATTTTTTCGCGGGCTTAGTTTTACTATATTGCTGCAGATATGGCTCGGCCTTTCGTAATCGTATAATCCTCTTAAAAAACATATATATGATCCAGATATCAAATAATTGAAACGAAATAAAATAATGAAGCTACAACAAAAAAAACTATTTCATTCCAAATTCGGCGAATCAAATTCTGGAAGATAGGATAATGATTCATAACTTTATCGTTACAACTCATACCTCGTTAACTCGGGAGCAGATAGTTCGGTATCTCCGTTGTCGTATATTAACATTAATTCCAACGGTATAATATTTCCTCACAAAGCCTGTTTAGCTTGGGAAAGCCGTCTTTGTATACAATATCGTACAATATCGTCCGTAAAACAAGGTACAAGGTTCGGTGGTTAAGGGTCGGATATGGATACCAGCTGAAAATATATTCGGATAGAACAATTAATATTATAAGGTTGTTAGTGCGTAGGAATAGGTATGGGTCGAAGTATATCCAGCATTCTACCACGAACCGAAATGGCCAAGCCTTTAATTGGTACATGTTACCAATTATAGTCCCGGGCTGGAAACCTCGTCGTTTTTCTCATTATAAATATTTTAAACTACAAAAAACATTTGTTCAATTCCTCCGAAATTCTCCGCATGAATCGTTAGAAGCAGGGAAAGTATGATTATTTTGATTATGGGTACAAGATAGAAAGTTTCATCTCGAAAATCGTCATTGGTTCATAATTTTCATCGGAAAATGACTGAATTTCGTGTTGGCATCGATTTTGAGATAGGTGATAGGGATTATGAGAAATTAATTAAAAGGTTACCCCATGTCTTTTCTCTGAGCTGTTTCCACCCTCGCTTTTGACCATTAGAGTTGTTGAGTGTACTGCACACAGTGTGACTTAGCACTTTGGCTGAAAGTTGGGCATGAAGCTAATTACAAGTTCTGACATTCCTATTCGGAAGTATTTGCCATAAGATGGGGCCAAAGTTCGGAGAGTAGATATAACGAGTTTTCACGTAAGAATGTATGTATGTTTCCGAGTGTGTGTTCTTTAGAGCAACGCTCCCGCCCCGGCACCTTTCTTGACAGAAAGTTAATAAAGTTTTTGAAACTCGCATAAATCATCGACCTTCTTTAACCTTAGTTGTTGCAGTGGTGCTGGTTGCTGCTGCCGTGTGAAAACTGTTGTGTAATAAAACGGGAACAAAGTTAAATGTGTTTCGATAAATTGTTCAACTTGTGGACTCCTATGGCCTGTGCCATTTCACCTCAACGACTTTTGCGATTCGTACACGCACTTAGTGCGTAAGTAGTTAGGATATGGACTTTCAGCAGTATACACAAAGTTCGAAAAGTCAACATCCATACGCTTCGCGGTTGTCTCTTTCTTTCTTAGTAAGAATGAGAAATGAAGGAGAGCCAATTTCGCGCGGTTCGTATATTACTGCCAAATAAACAAAGCTTGTTCTTTAATTTTGCTTTCCCCCTCTTATGTATTATATCTCCCTCCCTTTCATTCTTCTTTCTCTGTCCTTGCTCAAAATTCCGTTTCAACTCTTCTAACAAAAGTGATTATTCTTTTTATTTTCTCCAGTACCGGATGAAAAAAAACAGTATATCTATATCTATATATATATTTGATCATGCAGAGGAAATAAAATAACAATATAAGAAACACAGCCGAAGCCAGAGCTTGTGAAGCTGCTGAGTTGGCTCGTCTGCGAGTGATTGAATTACGAAACAATTTAAACTTTCACAGCGAATCGTTGGAATTCGTGGGGTCTCTTCGTATGTACCTAGGGGTACGTTATGCACAGGGGTTGCGTTACGCTGGAACAATTCGTATCCGGTGAAATGAGTTTGGTAGGTACTACGAGTTCCCTACCCCTCTACCGATTGTACCAATTGTTTCGACTGTTTCGATTGTTCGCAATCGCCACTATACATGTATATACGATTCCAAACGCGTCGCAGTAATTTTTTACTTTTCAATAAACCTCTGCACTGTAACCCTGCGGTCATTTCAACCACCAATTTGGAAACAAAACAGAGTTTTTGTAGATTTTCACCCCAGGCCAGGCATGAAAAATCCTGTTTTTGTTCATTTCTACGACTTCGAGATGTTTCAAATGAGTTCATAAAAAACTTGAAGATGATGAAATTTGATCTACTGTACGACATTCTCTTTTCCTCTTCGTGACTTTAAGCTGGAAGGATTGAAAAAAAATTGAACTTGAGATTATTCTTTTTTTTCGTTACGCTTGATATCTGATTTTAAAAAAAACCAGAACTTGTCAAGTTTCGAAGTTTTATTCAAAATACCATTCAGGCTATCAATTATTTAAAATTTCAAAGCTTTCCATAGCAGAAAATAAGAATCTGGTAATTCTTCGAAAATTAGATTCCATGGTAAAGAATCGGTTTTTCCATCTTTACAGTGAAAAAAATTCATGGCATTCAAGCTTTACATAAAATGGTGCGGATTTTTTGGGCCATTCTGTATTTCACGAGCACGAAACAAAAGAAATAAGTCTGTTGAGTTCTGAGGCTTTTTACAGAAACGATATTCAGAATTGGTGGGATTTTTGTCTCGACAAATATCAGCAAGTTTGAGAATGACACGGTGTCCAGTCATGGTGGAACAGAAACATCCCTGCCCCAGGGATCAACTGTTCATCTTGAACAGAAGGCAACATCTCCGAGTGAGACGAGTTTGAACAAATATCGACTGGACATGAAACATCCAACGTCAAAAAGGTACTCTAGTTACTTTAAACAAGAAAGATGGTTCTGACAGCAGCTTCCCCAGCCTCTTGAGGACTTACCACTTTACTTGGGCGGAGCTCAGCTAGCTTCTAGGCATAGCGATCGAATCGAATGACTAAGAGAAATGCGAGACGTCACATCCTTCAGTGTTTCATCCAGACACAAAAAATAGAGTAATGAGAGTCAATGCTCCGTTTTTCTACGTCTCTGCCCGTCTCTCAATACGAAGTTCTAACTCTAACATCACTTTTCGATTGATCTGAGATACAAAGAAGTGTAACGCAGTTTGCTGGAAGTGCGTCGTGGCTGTATTTGATCACTTCAGGATACTTTCTCCCCCATCTAATCATCCTTTCCTTCCTTTCATTTATCCCTGATTCGCTCTTCCACTTTATTTCGTTCCATTTTCCCCTCTTTTTTCGCTCTTTCTCATCGAAGGGACATTTCGAAAGAAAAAGAAGTAGAATTGAAAAAAAAGTGAACATATATCTCACAGTCTCTTGACTATGGTAGTTTTCTATAAATCGCAAGCACCAACTTGTCCCCGTGGCTATTTAGTTTGATAAATTATTACCGACTCTTTCTTTCTCTACGGCATGCGGCGCTGTTTGGGGAGACGTTATTTCTTCGCTAATACCTACAATGATAGACGGTCTTGAATCTTGGCTAGATACCCACCATGTTGATTTTGATCTTTTTTCCCGCAGCCATCTCACGTGTGTTTCCTGGTAGATTGAACCAGACGGCATTCAGTGTCTAATCAAGAAATATCGAGTCTCGCTAAGGGATCTATTAAACTCCAAATACATATCAATTTGCTCCTACCATCGAGCATGACAATTTATTCCTGTCCAACGCGTTCGATTGTTCGACGGTGACTTTCAAGCCCGTTTATCTTCCAAACCGGTGACTCTACTCGGAAAAGTGTAATGGCCGTTTCTGTAGAGAATCTTGTGATCCATGAATTTGTTCCTGATCATATTTTCTCCAAAAGCAACCGGAAGTGAGATATCAGCAGAAGAAGATAAGTTTGATACCTGAAGGGCGAACCAGACTATAAATCAGTATGAGGGGCGGTCTCAGCCTGAGATATGCACGGTGTTATAGTGTGCCGTTCGAGCGGTATTGATCATTGAAAATCGTATCGACCACTTAGCCGAATTGGTTAGAAGCCTGGAGAACCGCCTTCTCGGCAAATATTACGTCTCCTATGAGTCACAACGTTGCGATTGCGAATCACTCAACGATCATATATTTACTTTCAAGAAAAGTAATATCTCTAAAAACGTACCAATTGAAGTAACAGAGTAGTGCTCTCGCCGATTGAAATTATATGATTTGCTGCATAATAATAACAGGATATTTGATCAGGATTCACACGATATCTTTCCAGGTGATTGTCAGCTGTTGAAATACGTTGCTATGTGATTTTAAAACGATTCAGAAACTTCTACGCTTTAAAGTATAAGTTTCAGTATTCTATGATTTACATCGCCTAACAAAGTTGTACCGATGATATTGAACAGTAAATTTTAAGGGTGGTTTGATGAGGTTATCAGGTTGATCAATTTACAATGCACGTGCGTAGACGATTATACCAGCCCCCCAGAAACCTCTGGCTGGTCTACCGATCTAATATCAATGTTACAAATAGTGACCAGGGACTAAATTGAGATGCGACCATCAGTACTCCGACAACAACGATACCAGTATTATTCAATGCGTAACACTGAGATTAGGATTGAGGATGAATAATGTATGAACAGTCCGCCTTTTCACAACAGTGACCCTTATTAGTCAGCCTTTTGCGAAGGGGTTGAACGATATTTTAATTATCTTTGAGCAGAAAGTCCGTGGAGTCGAAGCCCAGTCTGTAAAAGCAGAAGAAACCGAGATGAGATAGATAAATTGAGCGATAAGCGATGGGGAATGAAACCTACTTGAACATTGATCGTCAAGCAGAATAAGCAATATTGAACGGTGTCTCGCGGTTCTCCGTGATAATAAATCTGAAAAATATACTCTGTCCAATTCGTATTTAGATGCAGGAAGGTGTATTTGATATTATGCAGTAACCAAATAGCGGAAAAGAATTTGCCAGATCAGATATGCTATCCTGGAACAGGTGAATCTCACCTTCAATGTGGAACCAACAAAAAACGAGTCAATCTCCCGAAATACATCAGTTTTGTTTCGTATGATGAAGGAAACCCACGCCATGGACCAGAATCATATGAATGGTAACTTTGGGAGTAAAAAACATCTGACCAAAAGTTAGCGAACAGCTTGAAGCGAGGCAAAAACCTGTACACGTGTTAAAATCATCCAAAGTTACTGTTTTGGGGTAATTTTACGCCTACTCCAGAGCTTTTTTCCCCACACGTTCAGTTTCCAACATTTTTAGCGTCTCGCCCTCGAATATTCGGCGTTTGAGGTCTGGTACTAGACCCTGTGGGTTGGTTTTGGGTAATTTTAGAATGAGTTTCGGAAGTTTCACTTACTTTAACTCTCGCTTTAACCCCCCCAAGGACCTGAGTTAAACCAAACCATCAGCAAGGCGAGAAAATCTACCTGCAAAACTGCCCACGGGGGGCTGAAATCACCAGTGACACTCGAAAATAGATTAAAAACCAACTCTTACTACACGCCAAATGATCAATTTCTCATTACGCCATCGATCAAATTCATATCGCACAAGGACATTGTACCGCCATTTCCTCTCGAAGTCAGCATTCACTTGCAAAGTAGTTAGGTCAATTGTCTATAAAATGCTATGGAATGCTTTTGAAATGTGGTGAAGTGCTCTCATCATAATATTGTATATGAATATCGCTGGAGGTTTCGTCTATCGTACCTATATGACTTTGAAACGATTGTGAAGTATCACGTTATGAAATGTGATTGAATAATAATAAAATGGTCCTTGACATCCGATAGATGGAATTCTATGGAATGCCTGCAGTCGAATGCTACTAATTCATAAATGCTCAATGGCATCAAATTATTAGGACACCATATTTCGAAGAATTCACTCCATCATGGGCGATCCTAGAAAACCATGCAGCTGTTTGTAAATGCGTTATTGCATTTTGCGAGGAGACACCAAAAAGCACCATAGGAAGGTCTTCCTCTCGGTTGTCTCGGCGATGCTGATCTTCTTGAGTCTGTGGATCTAGTATTCTGTTTCGGTATATGTTCCTCCCTCCGACCGACCACTTGTACCGGTCATTTCATTAATTCAGTCAGTTCACCGGTGATAGCTTACCGATGGGTGTGCTGTTCCGATGGAGAAAGGTAAACAACTCTTGACTATGCCAACGTACTCGACCGATGCAACGGTGGAATGGTGGGATGGTGGACGACCAATGTGCAAGGTCTGGCAAATGGAAACGTTGAGCCTGCAGGATGAGTGTTTGACCAGTAGACGATGAAACTTTATGCAAATCACTTGCAGAGTTTCGCAGTCAAGCCCTCGCTACCTCCACTCACTTCACTTCACTTCACTTCACCTCACTTCGCATCTCTTCATCTGTTATATACTTATGGCTGTTCAGTTACGCGAATGACGTTCTTTGGCGCGGACATCGGCCTAATCTAATACCGGTGTTTCATTTATCTGATACTTTCACTCGAGTTTTTGCGATAACGATGACGAAAAGTCGATCACAGCGATCGGATGAAGTCTGCGAAAAAACAAGCAAATTAGAGTAATTGGCTCGTCAAGTGGGATGTTAATCCCGAGTCCCGACCCTCAGTCGCCCCTTGAAATATACTTGGTTAAACTTTTTCAAGGAGACTGGTCCTGCAGTATAAAGCCAGATCTGTTGTAACGGGTGGGGTTTTTCCCGTGAAAACTTTTAATTATGTAAATTATAACGAAACAACTGCTCCAACCACGAGTCACGGTTATGTTTAGACTCTCGTAGTTTTCGTGATATCGGAATTCATCGCTTCTGCTTCAACGATGTAAGACTGTTACTCTCCACTTCCAAAGGTGATTCAACAAAGGCTCGTTAACCTCGAGCTCTAGGTCTAGCTACTTGAGCTAAAGATAACGAGGGCTGGACCTTTCACATAGAAATTATCAATTGATGCAGCGCAAACAGCGTGGTTATCTTTTGTTGTACGAGCACGCTGCTATTCTACATTATTGCACATCTTCGTTATCAATTCACATTTCCTGATTATTCGTAGTGTAACAATAGAAACTTTGTTTGACGTGATGCCGTACCGCGAAATACTATTCATAATGCATAGTGAAGTTGTACGAGTTGTTCGATTGTTTATTTGTTACGCTGAGAGTTGAGCCACTGAATAATAACATCGGTTATTATGCTGTTTGAGAAGGAACTGGTCCAAGTTCTCTCAATATTCTGAAGTCCACTTTCCCCCCTATGCAACTCGCTCCATCGGTTCACCGATTATTTTTTCTCATCGGCTGCTCCCAAATTATACCTTCTCTCTTTGCGGTATTTATTTGACTACTTGTCCCACGTTCCTATACAACGTTTACTTACCACAGTTGAAGGCCTCGGTGATAAATTTATAATCATTAATTAATCTGCGATGACCCCAAACTTTTTGATCGCAGGAGTATTCGAACTCGAATTTGTGAGAGATGACGGAGATACCGTTAAATTCTTTGGTAGATACCAAGGCAGGGATGGATGATTTTGAGAAAATTTTATCCCTCCATTTAGGGATGGTCGGTTCGCAAGTGGGTCTGGAAGTATATAATATTATTATATCAGTAAGTGGCCAGCCAGAAACGAGTAACTACGTAAAGTATGGTCCTTGGTGTTTTCTAGAAGAGCTGCGCATAGTCGCCAAGTGTGTCCTTGTATATAGAAGCCCAGAACTTGATCCTTTCGTCAAAAAGCTTCTTTTCCATAGTCAGATCTTGATTGAGGATTGCATAGTTGCTTTCTTTCCCCATCGGCTCCCAGTTCGTCTTGAGGTCATCGTCTAGCGTCGATGTTGGGTTCCTGCAACGATGTAGAAACGAAGTGAAGACATCGTCATCTTGATTCTTCGATGAAGCAGACTTCCACTCACCCAGTCTTCATGAAGTTGGTCCAGAGCTTGGTCATAAAACGGACAAATTTCTCCTCTGGGGAACCTGGCGATGGCGGTGATCTGAAGAAACTCATGTAGAATATGTAATTCACGTCGTCGAGATGAAGGACACCTGTTTTGAGAGTAATAATTATATCATTACCCCTCAAACTGACCCACGTTTGTGTCAATAACTTTTCAATACTTGCCTCCGTCTGCATGGTCCATTATTCCTAAGTCTTTCAATAGTCCAATTGGCGTTTCGTGTGCGAAGAGGTATTCATAGATCGGCGATGATCTCTGCGAGCTCATCATCGTCAGTGAAAATTGTGTGCCATATACGAACATGATGTCCGTCAACAACTGGAAAATACGTATGTGAACTTAGCATCTCAACTCTTGGCATCCCAAAAAAAGACTTGAGTTTTGTTCGCATCCGGGATAGTTTTATAGTTCCTGATAGGTAAGATCAATAGTTTTGGCGAATTAACCGTAAAAAACATGAAATAAAAAAATGAGATGCTAGCGACCGGAAGTGAGCATCCGGTACTACGAAAAAAATGAATTAAAATATGGATTTTGCTCTGCATGAAGAGTTCTATAGTTCTACCGACATAAAACTCATGTAGCAAGTTTCCAGCACTGTTAATATCGATTGTTTATAATAAATAGGAGCGTAGAACCGGAAAATCAAGGGATGCTGGTACGGTTCGTGACTGGGAACGTTAAATCGATGAGTTTCCGGATAGTTCGAGTCACCACGGACCAACCGGTGAAGAGTTCCGCCCCTCAAAATTGTTCATGCCGATTGTTTATAACAAATAAGAGTGTAAAACCAAGAAATCACGGGATGCTGGTACGGTTCGTGACTGGGAACGTTAAATCGATGAGTTTCCGGATAGTTCGAGTCGCCACGGACCAACCGGTGAAGAGTTCCGCCCCTCAAAATTGTTCATGCCGATTGTTTATAACAAATAAGAGCGTAAAACCAAGAAATCACGGGATGCTGGTACGGTTCGTGACTGGGAACGTTAAATCGATGAGTTTCCGGATAGTTCGAGTCACCACGGACCAACCGGTGAAGAGTTCCGCCCCTCAAAATTGTTCATGCCGATTGTTTATAACAAATAAGAGCGTAAAACCAAGAAATCACGGGATGCTGGTACGGTTCGTGACTGGGAACGTTAAATCGATGAGTTTCCGGATAGTTCGAGTCGCCACGGACCAACCGGTGAAGAGTTCCGCCCCTCAAAATTGTTCATGCCGATTGTTTATAACAAATAGAGGCCTGGAGCTAATAAATCGCGGGATGCTGGTACGGTTCGTGACTGGGAACGTTAAATCGATGAGTTTCCGGATAGTTCGAGTCACCACGGACCAACCGGTGAAGAGTTCCGCCCCTCAAAATTGTTCATGCCGATTGTTTATAACAAATAAGAGCGTAAAACCAAGAAATCACGGGATGCTGGTACGGTTCGTGACTGGGAACGTTAAATCGATGAGTTTCCGGATAGTTCGAGTCGCCACGGACCAACCGGTGAAGAGTTCCGCCCGTCAAAATTGTTCATGCCGATTGTTTATAACAAATAAGAGCGTAAAACCAAGAACTCACGGGATGCTGGTACGGTTCGTGACTGGGAACGTTAAATCGACGAGTTTCCGGATAGATCGAGTCACCACGGACCAACCGGTGAAGAGTTCCGCCCCTCAAAATTGTTCATGCCTATTGTTTATAACAAATAAGAGCGTAAAAGATGAAACTAAAGAAAAAAATAAGAATAAGTAAAACAATAACTTTTGTATAATAATCTTAGATGTAAGTTGAAAGCTCAAGAAGTACTTCGAATCTGAAAGGTTGTGATAAAAAGACAGATGACACTAAAGATAAAAATAAGAATAAGTAAAACAATAACTTTTGTATAATAATCCTAGATGTAAGTTGAAAGCTGAAGAAGTACTTCAAATCTGAAAGGATGTGATAAAAAGAAAGACGAAACCAAAGAAAAAAATAAGAATAAGTAAAACAATAACTTTTGTATAATAATCCTAGATGTAAGTTGAAACCAGCATCCCGTGATTTCTTGGTTTCACGCTCTTATTTGTTATAAACAATTGGCATGAACAATTTTGAGGGGCGGAACTCTTCACCGGTTGGTCCGTGGTGACTCGAACTATCCGGAAACTCATCGATTTAACGTTCCCAGTCACGAACCGTACCAGCATCCCGCGATTTATTAGCTCCAGGCCTCTATTTGTTATAAACAATCGGCATGAACAATTTTGAGGGGCGGAACTCTTCACCGGTTGGTCCGTGGTGACTCGAACTATCCGGAAACTCATCGATTGAACGTTCCCAGTCACGAACCGTACCAGCATCCCTTGATTTTCCGGTTCTACGCTCCTATTTATTATAAACAATCGATATTAACAGTGCTGGAAACTTGCTACATGAGTTTTATGTCGGTAGAACTATAGAACTCTTCATGCAGAGCAAAATACATATTTTAATTCATTTTTTTCGTAGTACCGGATGCTCACTTCCGGTCGCTAGCATCTCATTTTTTTATTTCATGTTTTTTAGGTTAATTCGCCAAAACTATTGATCTTACCTATCAGGAACTATAAAACTATCCCGGATGCGAACAAAACTCAAGTCTTTTTTTGGGATGCCAAGAGTTGAGATGCTAAGTTCACATACGTCTGGAAAATGAGATTCGATATCATACTAGCTGGGTTGTTCAAATTTTCAGGTAAAACACACATTTCAGATTGCTCAACGGTATTCCAAATGTTAGAAAAATGAATTATTAACAATATACATTGCAGTCAATCCAGGCGTGCAAGTATCTTAATTTTGACATAATCTGACAGACAACACTCTTTCCCATGTTGACTGGTAGTCTCTATTCGCTCGGTGATAGCCCTATGGGAAGTCAATGGACAGAATCTCGCTATATGTGAATTACTTTCAGTCTCCTGGATAGAACTAGATGAAAATAATAATATTATCCTTTCCATCTTTTCAAATCCATTTTTTTTTTAATCCAAAATCGAATTCATCTATTTATTCCTCCAAATTCCTATCTACTTCTGTCCATCGTCTGTAGATGAAATCCACGTTATCTCTTCTGATCTCAGATTTCCTATCCAATATGATAATAAAATTGAACGAATAGCTGGGTTGTTTGGATCAGTTTGGGTTATTCGGATAATCACCTCGCCGATCTCACGGTGAGATTCCTCAGTGATTGGTTGATCTCCGAAGTAAAATGCCCTCACTGCATCAGCAATCTGTTTCTGTCGGGCCGCGTCGTTGGTGACGTTCAAATCGTAGGGTAATGCGAGTTCAAATTGTTCATGTAGGATGTTGAACCCTATATGTTCCAAAACTACGGAAATAATTGGAGACATTCAATTTAATGTTTCAACATCGACTGCAACACTGTAAATTGTCATCCCAGTCTGTAATTACCACTCTTAAAGTAGTAAGACTCGTTCAGAGTCACTCCCGCCAGATACGGTACGTCCGCCATTTTTCCCGCCTTGATCAACTCCCACGGATCTGCAGGTAAGAAGGTATCTTGGCCAACGTCAGGCTCCACACATGGTAGAAAGGCACGAAAGTGTGTGTTCATGAAAATCTGATATCAGCAAAGCCACAAATTATCACACGTCATTTAGTTCATTTAAACGAAAAAATAGGATATACCTCGTCTTTCTCCATGGCCAGCGCAGCCTCGGCGATCGGCGTAGAATCCATCTTTGAAAGCTCCCTCATAAGCTCGGTGGAATCAGTCGTCTCAATTCCCAGAGCCTTCCCCAATTTGAAAGCACTTTCTCTTGCGCTGTAAGTGATTGTCCAGGGTGCGATCGCTGGCCCACTCTGCGTAATGGCGTTCGCGAAAAGTCCTGTGTCGATGATCAGAGTTCACTGTACAATTGACCGTGCAACCAAATGTGGCGAGGCTTTCGGAGACATTGGTCGTCGATTCATTACCAGCGGACATAGGGGACATCATGTGATACTGGACACTAGCACCTCCAGCACTTTCTCCGGCAAGTGTCACCCTGTGAGGACATCCTCCAAAGTGCTGAATGTTGTTCTGGACCCATTTTAGCGCAGCGTTCTGATCCTTCAAACCCAGATTGCCAGGGGCAGCAGCGTCCTCAGTGCCGAGGAATCCTTGAAATCGGTTAATGTTATCTTGGTGTCATCGGTACCTACTGGTTGCTGTAATACCAACCAAACGCTCCCAGTCTGTAATTAAAAGTGACCACGACGACGTCGTTCTCCACGAGGAAATCCGGACCGTATATGATGCGGTCTGACGAGCCCATGTTGAACGAACCACCATGGATCCACACCATGACCGCCTTTCGAGCATCCTTGTTCAAATCTGGAGAGTAAACGTTGACGAAGAGACAGTCGTCTTCGCCGACCACGTCATTCCGCATATAACAGAAGTAAATGCACTCTGATCTCGTCTCAGTCGCGTCGTACACACCTGACCATGGTTCAGGCGGTTCGGCAATCTAGAAAAGTTCTTGTACTCTTCATCCGTATTCAGAGAAAAGTGTGGATTACTTTCCACATACCTTGAACTTGTTTTCTGATACCATGGGTTTCACATAGGGTATACCATTGAACGTGTACATTGTTTTTCCGTATAGAGCAGTAACGGTTTTCACTCCCATCAACTTTCCTTGTGGAATTTCGAGGAAGACATCCTCGTCAGCGACCGCTAACTCGGCGAGAAAGAAGCAGACTAAACAAACAATCGACTTCAATACCATATTGTTCTGATTCTGATTGTAGTACAGCTGCAACGAATCCTTATGTATACCCCCTGCCCCGTTCGCACGTCGCCAAACGGATATTGCACAACGAGTTTAATAACATACGATACTGCTGGGTCGAAAACTGATGCCTGATTTTAAGAAGGTGTCACGTAACTTCCTGTGCTCCGATAAATCCTGTAATTAGCAGTATTTTCTTACTTTTTCGAGACTAAAAATGTATGATATGAGCGTCAATAATTCTAAGTTAAACACGTTTAAGAAAAGTAAACACGCGACGAACGTGTACCTATCATTGCGCCAGTGGAAACCTACAAACACAATGCAATGAGGAGCAATAGATGTCATCAGATTTCTACTTGAGGCGAATGTACCAGTAGCGGGATACGAGTCTAGAGCGGGACGGCACTGGTACCTGGACGCTTGTGGGAACTAGACTGGTTGAAATCTTTCAGGTACTGGGATTGTCCAGCTTGAGATGCGTGTCCCGATACTGGTGAGTTTACTTTACGTCACGTCGAGGGGTCGAGGGTATCACATTTCAAGATTGGACTCGTTATAAACTTATCTAAAACAACCCCGGACTGTCATTTTGTAACAGAACTTTAATTCATTATATGCCATTTTCGGGATTCTTCTCAAACTCCTATTCCGTTTTCTCTCTCTTCTAGACCGATGCAAAATTTCGAGTAAAATTGGGGGATTTTGAAGGCTTAGTTCTTGCTTTTTTTCATTTCAATCTCTCGAAGCACATTATTTTCGATTCATGTGATAATGGAAAGCCAAACCATGGTAACTTTATTCACAAGTCAAAATGAACAAAAGATGACGGACCGCTCGAAGCACAGCAAAAACGTAACACGTGTTGAAATCATTCAATTCTACTGTTTCAGGGTGATTCGTACGCCTCCTCCAGAGCTTTTTCTCTCGTGACTTGCGTTTCGCGAACATTTTTTGCGGTTTGCCCCAAAATGTCAGAGGTTTGACCACCCTGTGCGATAGTTTTGAGTAATATTAGTACATGTTTCGAAAGGTTTACTCTCGCTTCGACTCCCCGAAGGACCCAATTTACACCAAACCACCAGAAGAAGGTGAGAAAGTGACTTGTAAAATTGTCCACGAGGCGGTGAAATCACCAATGATATTCTAAAATGGTCTGCCGACTCTAACTAAACTCCCCCCAAAACACGCTTAAAATGGTAAATTTGATATTTTACTATCCATAAAATGGTTAGTCGTCTCTTGGTGGTTCATGCTTGGTTTACTCGTTACGCTGAGAGTTGAGCCAATAAAATAATAACAGGGGGTTATTATGCTGTGTGAGGAGGAACCGGTCCAAGTTCTCTCAACATTCTGAAGTATAGTCCACACTCTCGCCCCTACTCAACTCGGCTCCATCGGTTCACCGTCGATCCATGATTATTTTTTCTTATCTTCAGGCTACTGCCAAATTATACCTTCTCTCTTCGCCGTATTTATTTTTTACTTCTTGTCTCCCGTTTCTCTCCAACTTGTTTACTTACCACACTCGAAAGCCTCGATGTTAAATTTATGCTTATTTGATCTGCAATAAACAAACAAATTCACCGGTTATGAGAAAACAGACAGTCTGGAACAGACGTAAATTAGAAAACTGTATAGGAAGTCTATAAGACGGAGCTCTATGCTCGCCTTATGTCATTTTCTGCGTTACGTCTGCTTTAGACTGCCCACCGAGGTACCGATTTTCTTTAGGACCCGCCGAAATAGAAGAATTTTTTTATTTCCTGAAGCTAATTTGCAGGTTATACACTTTTTTCAAAAGAAATTTCGTCTGCTTTAGTTTGAGTGGAGAAAGAACGACGATCTTATCGTGCCAAATAATATATTCCCTTAAGAATTTTTTATTTCTGCGTTCTTCGTCATTTTTGAAAACTCGTTTTTTGCCCTGTAGATACACTGCTAATCGATCAACGGGTTGATTACTTTGAGCTGTTTTAAGGATTGCTGTTTTATCTCGTTAATGATATCTTGCAACGTTCTGCTGCAGGGAGCTAAGCCGGTATTATTACTTTACGTATAGTTGTGAAATTTTCGAGGCTGTAACATTTTGCGCAAAATCAACACGCATAATTATACATCCTCAATGCAGGGAGTTATCGTAGGATCTTTAAATTTGTAACATTCATCCGAGTCGACACGTCGGACCACGGAGTTGACAACCTAATTCTGATCGCAGAAGTATTCGAATTCAAATTTGTAAGTAATTACAAAGGTATTGTGGAATTCGTAGATCGGATACAACAGGAGGCGAAGATGGATAATGTCGAGAAAATTCTGTCCCCCTTTTCGTCGGCGGTCGGGGGGGCCCGAGTCGGTCTGGGAGTATATAATGTTATCGGTAACTGGCCATCCGTAAGCGGGTAACCGATGAGCATCCTTGCCTTTACGAAAAGAAGAGAATCAAGGGGGACGCCGACGGTCGACCGCCGAATTCCGAGAGTTTTAAATAATTTTATTTTACTTTTAATACGCGCTCCTGATGGAATCTCTCTTGCGTTAGTCTTGCGCCTTGCTTGGATCCCCCTGAAAAAATAAGGCAGACCGTTTCTCCCATGGCAGCAGGCATGCCTGTTGGCTTCATTCGCAACTCTTAAATGCTGCAATGTGATACTAGATAACGCAGCCTTGCCTTTGGGGCTTCCTTGCGATCTACCCCCAAACTTCAATCGTTCCGACCGAAGTGAAGCCCAGCTTAAACTCCTGCCATGGCTACCTCGAATTCCCGACAATCCCGGACTTGTTTCTTTTACCCAACTTCGCTCTCAAAGACTCTTTACTGCTGCGGTGTCTGAGCTCCGACTGAATTACCCTCTAGACTTATCGAGATGTATTGTCTTGAATTCCAACAACGACAATGATTGGATTGATTCAGTTGCTTTATTAATCAGTAGTCATCAGACTTGGAAAAGCACTACATACGAAACTTTATATATATGGTCCTTAGTGTTCTCTAGAAGAGTTGCGCATAGTCGCCAAGTGTGTCCTTGTAGATGGAAGCCCAGAACTTCATCCTCTCGTCGAACAGCTTCTTCCCCATGGTCAGATCTTGATTGAGGATGGCATAGTTGCCTTCTTTCCCCATCGGCTCCCAGTTCGTCTTGACGTCATCGTCTAGCGTTGACGTTGGATTCCTGCAATGTTGTAGAAACAAAGTGAAGACACCGTCATCTTGATTCATCAATGAGGTAGCCTTCCACTCACCCAGTCTTCACGAAGTTGGTCCAGAGCTTGGTTATAAAACGGACAACTCTCTCCTCCGGGGAGCCAGGTGATGGCGGTGGTCTGAAGGCACTCATGTAAAATACGTAACTCAAGTCGTCCATGTGAAGAACACCTGTTTCCAGAGTAATACTTACATCAGAACGTTCAAAACTGACCAAAGTTCGTATCAATGAATTCTCAACACTTGCCTCCGTCTGCTGGATCCATCCATCCCAAGTCTTTTATCATTCCTATTGGCGCTTCGTATGTAAAGAGGTATTCATAGATCGGTGACGATCTCATCGAGCTCATCATCGTCAGTGAAAATTGCATGCCATAAATGATCATGACGTCCGTCACGAGCTGGAGATCGAAATTTCATATTATATGATTGATCGAAAAGTTTAGCCGAGGTTTTCGGATAATCACCTCGCCAATCTTACGGTGAGATTCCTTGGTGATCGGTTCATCCCCGAAGTAAAATGCCCTCACTGCATCAGCGATCTGTTTCTGTCGGGCCGCGTCGTTGGTGACGTTCAAATCGTAGGGTAATGCGAGTTCAAATTGTTCCTGGAGGACGTTGAACCCAATCTGTTCGAAAACTACGGAAATAATCGGAGACATTCGATTTAATCTTTCGACATCGATTCCAACACCGTTACTTTCATTCCAGTCTCCAATTACCACTCTTGTAGTAGTAAGACTCGTTCAGAGTCACTCCTGCCAGATACGGTACATCCGCCATTCTTCCTGCCTTGATTAACTCCCACGGATCTGCAGGTAGGAAGATATCTTGGCCAACGTCAGGTTCCACAGATGGTAGAAATGCATGATCGTGCCCGTTCAGCTTATTCTGATACGAATGAAGCCACCATTTATCACACTTCGAAGGTTTATTTGGAACAAACACGAGGACATACACACCACATCTTTGTCCATGTTCAGTGCAGTCTCGGCAATAAGCTTCGATTCCATCTTTGACAGCGCGTTCACAAGCTCGGTGGAATCAGTCGTCTCAATTCCCAGAGCCTTTCCCAACTTGAAAGCACTTTCTTTTGCGCTGTAAGTGATCGCACACGGTCCCATCGCCGGCCCACTCTGCGTAATGGCGTTCGCAAAAAGTCCTGCGTGGATTGAAATTTACTGTACAATTGACCGCGCAATCGAATCACAATATTTGAGGATGTGGTGCTCGCAGATTCATTACCAGCGGACATAGGAGACATCATGTGAAACTGGACACTAGCACCGCCACCACTTTCTCCACCGATTGTTACCCGGTGAGGACATCCTCCGAAGTGGTAAATGTTGTTCTGGACCCATTTTAGCGCAGCGTTTTGATCCTTCAAGCCGAGGTTGCCAGGGGCAGCCGAGTCCTCAGTGCCGAGGAATCCTTAAAATAGGTTCACGTAATCTTGATATTATTGGCACTGGGCACTGTAATACCAACCGATCGCTCCCATTCTGTAATTAAATGTGACCACGATGACGTCGTTCTCCACGAGGTAATCTGGACCGTACACCCCACGGTCTGACGAGCCCATATTGAACCCACCACCGTGGATCCACACTATGACCGCCTTCCGAGCATCCTTGGTCAAATCTGGAGAGTAAACGTTAACGTAGAGACAGTCGTCATCGCCCACGATCCTACGCCGTACCATGCAGAAGGAGACGCACTCTGATTTTGTCTCAGTGGCGTCGTATACGCCTGACCATGATTCAGCCGGTTCAGCAATCTGAAACATTTTTTGTACTCCTAATTTGAAATCGGAGAGAAGTTTTGATAAATTTTTACGGGACTGGCTAACAATAAGCCCTATTTTTCATACCTTGTACTTATTCTCTGACACCATGGGTTTCGCGTAGGGGATACCATTGAACCTGTACAACGGTTTCCCGTAAAGAGCGGTGGTGGTTTTCACGCCCTTCACCTTCCCTTGTGGAATATCGAGGAACACATCTTCGTCAGCGATGGCCGACCCGACGAGCAAAACGCAGGCTAAATAAATTATTGACTTTGATGCCATATCGTCCTGATTCTGAATGTCATGGATGCCATGAATCTTCTTATATACTCGCTGCCCCTTCCGCCTGTCGCCAACCGGATATTGCACAACAATTTTTACGGCATAACATGCGATGATTCGTGTTTGGAAATTGACGCATGATTTTCAGAGGGTGTTACATAACTTCCTGTGCTCTGATAAATCCTGGACATCTGATCAAAAAATGTCGAAGCAATTGGTAGATTTCTGGATTATCTTCCGAACGAAAAATGAATATTCGGATCCGAAGCCACGTAATGGTGATTAATGAGCGCAAATTAATTTTACCTTAAGCATATGTAAAAATACGAACACGCGATGGACGCGTTACCTATTATTGCACCAGAGGAAGTCTACGAATAGAACACAATGCGATGATCAGTAATCGCTGTAATCAGATCAAGCATTTGACATAACGTCGGGGGTAGCACATAATATCATCTCGAGGTCGTCTGATTATAAAGACCGATTGATGACAAGCCTGCGCTGTCATTTTATAACAAAAACGGCTATTCGCTATTCGCAACTGATGATTTTCCTTCCATTACTCTTTTAGTCTACAGAGCCGGCTGACATTCTACGTGAGGCAAAAGGATCTACAATTCAGGGGTTTCTCTGAACCCTCGATTCTGATTCTTCTCTGTTCATGTGAACATATTTGGAGCAAAATTGAGGGATTTTGAGAAAGAGATAAACGCCAGCGACGACGGCTCAGTTCCTCACTTTATTTTTGTTCCTATATACACCGGACAAACGATCGGAAGGATATTGCCGCCCTGGCCGGCTGGCTGGCTGGCATCGAATTCTCCCGGCGGTAAAACCAATCCCAGAGGATGGGATATAGGGGGAGTTAATTTGACCGAAATCCCGTGAAAAAGCGATTGGATATTTGAAAGGTATTATACCTATCAGTGCTCCGGGTCTCGGTATGGGTAATTACGATAATGTTATGCGCGCTAATTGGGGGTTTTGTTCGGAGTTGAGACGCGATAAAAAAGATATCGCCGCGGGTACCCGAATTGCCAATAATTCGCATTAAAACGATCCTCGAATCCGTACAATATGAGATACCTGCAAAAACCTGGTTGCCATTACTTCAACACCTCAGTAAAAAAAAAAAGGAATCTCTGAAACTACACCACGAAAAAATCCGCAGTCGGTAGGACTCGAACCTACGCTCCCAGAGGGAATCTGATTTCTAGTCAGACGCCTTAACCACTCGGCCACGACTGCTTGCTGAATTTATCCTAAGCCGTTCATTTTATCGCCGCTCATCATGTTCGGTTGTGTTTCAACAGCTGGTGAACACCGATCGACTCAACGCATACAGTACGTACAAACACCTCGGTAATTGATGGAGTTACGGTTTCCAGAACACAATGTTACAATGGCTAGACAAAATCGCAGCCTATATAACGTATGCGTTTCTCCATACTGAATAAACTTTCAACAATATTTTCTCTACCACACATGCATTAAAAACTCGTGCTTTGCCCTTCTTAACGGGATAGAAGTCAGTTTTTTGACCGGGGAAATAAACCGGGAAAAAAACTTGCCAGCGGGAAAAAACACTCTGGCAGCAGGGAAAAAAACTCTCGTAACCATAGTAATGGTGAAATAAACCAAGAAAGTGCTGCCCCTAGTGAAGAACACCGTTCGCATGGTTTTAACCTCATTTTCACTCATAATTTACTATAGTTCCTTCATTACCTCTAACAGACAGGCCGCAAGCGGAAACTGCGAAAAAAAAAAACGGTCGTATTGGTACCGAAAAGTTTTATCGTTTCAAATTGTTTCATTTCGGTGCAATTGAAGAAGTGTCGAGATTTAGGTATCACTTGCTTTCAGTAGTCTTGATGCGAATAATCAGTTTTTCTACAATATCTCGCTTTTAGTGCATCCCACGCCTAAAATAGTCCTTTACCTGATTGAAGCTGACAAAATTATTTACAAATAATATCCTGAACGCGTTTCCCGTGAGACCCATACTTTCAATGCAGTGGTTGAGCCCGAAATTGAGAAATTTGTGTCAAGCTACTGACAAAGAAATACCGAAAAACTTGCCGATGACCTTATTTGCACATCATTTTGACAGTTTCAATTTCTCATTCAATTATTTCCGCCGTACGACGAACCGACAAGATATATTTATATTTTCAAAGCAATTTTCCCTATTTTTCCCCCATTTTTTTATGTTTCCAAAATCCACACAACTTATAGCATTTGATTGAATAAGGATTGTGATTTGTAAGAGGCTGGTTAAAGATCGTTTTTTTTTTATGGCAAAATAATTATTCGCAAGCTATGTGAATTTTATCTTTGGCTTAGCAACTGCTAATTATGTGAACTCGAGAATCTAGCTAGGTGTAAACAGTAGACCGGTAGATCTCTGTGTAGGTAGGTACTGAAAGTTTTTCAAGCTCGTTAAGTCTGCTACTTCAGTTATTTTTCTTAAGCTATTCCAACAGAAGCCCATTACAGGGTCGGTCGAGAGCTTGGATGTTGAAAACCATTCCGTTACACACCCGTGGTTTTCGGTCTAGGATTTACAGGTTGTTAAAACACCGCAACTTCGTTCTTTTATGGACGGCTGCACCTTGCGGTGCGTGAGGAAGAACGGAAAAGCCTTTTATACCTTATACCTCCAGGAGTACCTCCAGACACGACGTAGCTTCACAAGGTGGTCCAATCCGCACAGAACAATCTGTAAACATCAAGAGACTAAAAAGTTATCCAATTGCTCCTTGTATTCCAACCGCAATGTTAACACAAGGGTCATGCATATTCACACACAATATCCTCCGCAATCCGAAAGTCGCTATTGTCCCAGTTATTTTATTGACCGTAAATCTGCAGTAGTAGTCTGCTGAAATCCCTCTACACAGAATTAAGCACAGAATGCCTGGTACCTGGGGGGGTCGAAGCCCGACGATTATCCTAGGCTGGGTACTATACATGCGGACACAAAATGACCGTGCGGGTTTTGATAGCTTGCAATATCTTTAGGGGACGCTGGGCTGAATTTTGACTTCGAATATCGAAACCCGATGATCTGCAATTGAAAACTAAAAACATAGCAAGACATTCTGGTTTCACAAAAAGACAAAGAAATGGCATTTTTTAATTTGTTTTTCGCGGAACAAAATCCGTAGACAAAATCTAGCGCAGTATCCCTTAAGGATCAAGATTGACATCCCCAAAGTGTGTTCTGCGTTCGGGGTGTCAAAAAGCTCCTCAGATCTTTTCGCGATTGAACGGATCACATTTTTTTCCACGTCTTCGTTGATGATTCTGCATGAGATTGGATCCAGAGTAAGTTCTCACAGTGTGTCACGCGGCTCGTCGGAGATAATCAAACTTCGTAAGGCCGAGAGTTCGGACCTCCGTAAATAAACAATTAAGATTGAATTAGGCGATGTACTTAATCCGGTAATCCGTTGCACGTGGAGCCTAAGAATCCCGCACTGTGTCAATCGGAATGGACTAAATCGTTGGATTAGGTGGTATAAATGGGTCGCGGTGCGTATATCCGGAAGAGAGAAACTAAAACTGGATGTATAAGAAGAGAGATGGGTCCGTGGACTAGAGTCTCGGATCTCTCTTAGGGATTTGGTCAAGATGAAATTCGTGATATCTCCGTCTTCGCAGTCGAGCTTCTTTGGGGTCCTCCGAGCGTGGAGTCCGGGTCTCGGAAAACAGTTGGGCTTAATTTGATCTTATCTAACTTTGAAAGGAGCGGAGTCGGACCTGCACGTAACGGAGTAGTAGTGCCACTCGACGGCGCAGCGTAGCCTACTGTAAAAAGGCTGGAAGATGTATAAATAATCCTTGAATGTCGCGCAATGTAAATGCAATACAAATTGGACTCGGGGGTCTCTTATTATTATTCATTGAGGGCATTTGTTAGCTTATCTGACGTTCCCTACCGGACAGCTATACGAACGGATCTCTCCAGACTCTCTTTCTCCCTCGTATATTCCCCACATACATTTGTTTTTCACTTTATTTTCTCTCTTTTATTTCTTACTTCTTCGTTCGCTGTGAACAGTAAACACCAAGTAGCCAACCCAGTCGAGCATAGCGAGACCGATTTGATCGCGAGAGAACAGGATTATTGTTGTATGTTACACTGCCTATAAACCGAGTACTACTCCAGATGCACGTATCGTTGGATTCTAGATTACAGCCAATTGTCATAAGTCTATTCGTTGCGATTACACTTCTTTTTTTTTTTGTTCGAACGTCTTTTTGAATATGTCTGAAGCATCGATCACTGCAGAGAATAAAGGAACCTGCGTATTCCCTACAATTTCTCATTTAGAAGACTGAGGGAGCTGGAGGTGTATCGGATAATCTAGTTATCTAAGAAGTTTGAGAATCTTATTATAACCTTTTAGAAACTCATCACTTTGCTACCGAACCGGAACCAGCACCGAGTTGCGGCTTGAAAGCATCTCTTTGAGGAGTGGCTTCAGTGTAGGTATAATTTCATTTCCATGAAAATAAACAGTCAACGTTTTCATAAAGGCTGTATCTTTTATTATAATTACGAGAACGTGAATTTGTCTCGTACAAACATACATAGTATATTTAATCATCGATGTCAGTTCCATACCACTTGCATAAATGTCAATGTTTGGTTAGACCAACATTTTTCTACACGTTTCGTATAATTACAGTCAGTTAAGTGTCAACATTTACGCAAGCACACATTTATGTCACTCTGTCATCATTCAAACTTCCTTCCGTTTCCTGGCTCTTTTATGCGTACATTTTCCCCCATTTGTATCTCATGGTCTCCGGATAAATCAAAATCGACTCAAACTTGATGAATTTTTTAAACTTTCGGTTGTTCCGACGTAAACCGTGATTCCCATCAAATTCAAAGCTCGTGAAAATCTCTGGAATAATTGTTTTATCAGTTTAACACGTCGTTTCAATATACAGGATGGCCAATTTCATGTGTCGAGAATGGGAAGGGCTTAAAGTGGCATAACTTTCAAACGGTCAGATGGAGCTTTGATGTCACACACAGTTCGAAGCTCGGATTCGAAATTGTCAGCTTTGAAATGCGTTTTTCACATCAAGTCTACATCTGACCGTTTCAAAGTTGTGCCACTTTAAGCCCCTCCCATTCTCGACACATGAAATCGTCCATCCTGTATAGTTTCTTAGTATCTTTGTACAGCCTAATTATCTGCGAATGCAATAATGCGCTCATAGTCGATATGACGCATTAATAAACGTGTACTGAAAAACGGAACTCCATCTAGGGGTAATTTGTCTGTATGCTGATTCGCTCTATGTCATTGCGGAACAATTATGCAATTGCACGCTTTGAACCGTGAAAGAAATTGACGCGTGGGATATGAGGGAGGGTCGTGTGTGTTCGCGTACGTACGAGCTAGACGTTAGATTTATATGTAAATATATGGGTGCTTCGGTGCGAATGCGTGTATAGGGCGAATAATACCTAGGACATAGACGCAGGGTAACGGCTCAAATCCACACGCGACAGGATATTATCAGCTTAACGCTGCCGTGGGCGATACTTACCAATATTTTACTCGGCGTCAGCCCAAGATTGAATGCCCTGTATAAATCTTTCTCGACTGAAATACGTCGGATTTACCGATGCGCATCGCAAGCTCCGCGTGGACCCAACTGCAACGCACAGTAGACGCTGCCTACATCCTATCTTCTCATTTTTTCATCATCTGCCTTTCAACTCCTAACCTCGCTTTTATGATTCGAAGAAACTCGACTTAGCATAAAACAAATCAAATTATCGAATGTTTTCTTACTCGTTTACCTCAATATTGCGAATTTTGACGGCAAAGCGAATCAAGATTCATTGCAGAATTGAAATATTTCAGGGCACTTAAAGTGCATTAATGAACGCGTGGGTAAAGGACGAGGATGTAAATGTGAATGTGAATGTGGGGAGGATGAGAAGCGCAAGTATTTCGCTTCGCAGAAGCGTAATAAAATATTTTCTAGTTTATATGCTAATAATTGTCTCCCGTTGCCATTCAGAAACGGTGTTATGACAACTTACGCTTTTCCCAAAGCTGTACAACGCTGGTGAAATTTTGTCCAAAAATTCATTCCCCTAGTTTCAGGATCCGCGGGGTTCTTGTTTCTTCTCGATACCAGTTCCCAAATGTATCCAGGAGTTTCGACGGAACAAACTTCGAGCCGTCTATTACTCACCGGATTTCATTAAAGGTTAACACTAATTCGCTTCGAAACTACTAGTGCTTCGCCCCTCCTGGCTGTTGGCCAAAATTTTCGCCGCGTATTTGCGAGATCGTAACATAAAACTCAAGATTTACAACTGTGGCTCTTCAGCTGCTCCTCACCCTGCTCCCCTATACCAGTTCGTCGCCTCGGTCAGGACGTCTTTGGCCTTTTGCATCGGCATCAAACCGGGAATGAACGCCCGTGGCTTCGTACCTCTCCCTCTCGTATTTTGATATATTGACATTAATCGTCGCTTTTTATTCACCTTACCGCCCGGACCCATGCAGTACCCTTTTTAATCACCCCGAAACCGAGATTATACCATGGAAGACAGTACTGACGGTGGTTCGCTGATTTTCAGGTAATTGTTGCTGCCTTTAGTCCCCCGAAACACAATTTCGGTATAGGCACTTGAACATCATGCTGGCCCGAGGGGTTGAGTACTCCGAAAAATGACGTTCAATGGATCCCAAGTTTTTAGAGACCTCATGGTATTTGTCGAGGGGGAAACAACTCGCTGAAATATAGCGTGAATAGCTCGTGAAATATTGAGAAATAACCGTGGAAATAACTAAAATAGTAAAGAATAATTGGAATAATGAGAATTGAATGAAATAATAGGAAATAATGGGAACAAAAATTAATTCGAAATGACAAAAGGAAGATTTGATGTTCCTTAACATAGGACTAGATCAGTGAACGTTATACTTCAGGAGTTATTAACCTCTCGGACTGCCATTATAAGATCTACAATTACGTAACATTAAGCCAGTATCGCTCACGATTTTATTAGCTACTATTGTCTAGAGTCTAGACCACGCGACAGACACTCCGGCTTCTGGTAGCTATATAGTTCATGTATTTTAGAACAGCAACGTGATTCCTACAAATGAGATCCCGAGGACGTGGGTGGATATAAAATAAACGAATTTACAAAGTTATGTATACTCCTACTGTTTCTAACTGAACGAAACTGCTGCGACTGTGATCCGTGGATATTTGAAACCATATAATTCAACCTCTAAGATTCCGAAGATAGAATTTTTTTTATCAAATTCGCAAGAATTTGCCTCCCATACTACTTTTCTGTTATTATCTTCTCAGTTCGATTACCTTTTCCCCAAATTACGTGGCCGTTCGGTGACTTCAGATTATGAAGGCTCCGTAAACGAAAAAAAAAGAAAATGTTCGAAACGTCACCCGACCGTCGAATTTCTGAGCCCACAATTATCGGTAATTCGAGCTGGCTGAGAGTTTTCTACAAACCTTTATAATCGTCGGCCCATTAGCTCAGTTGGTTAGAGCGTCGTGCTAATAACGCGAAGGTCGCGGGTTCGATCCCCTCATGGGCCATTTATTTTTTATTCTCACTTTTTTTTTCATTACGCGTTGGTGGAACAAAGTTTTTACCCCGTTTAATTCTATATTGGTATAATTTTGGCCACGGTCTACGCACCCGAGAATTAGTCGATCGCGGAGGGCGAATCAGCAGCGTGATTCTGAAAATCGTATAGTATCAAAAGGCGGTTTGAAGATTTGCAAAAAACAATCTAGAAAATCTATTTTATTCGCGTATAAAAAATGGTTCTGAACAAAAAAATATTATTTTTATCGATCCTGCCAGGATTCGAACCTGGAATCTTCTGATCCGTAGTCAGACGCGTTATCCGTTGCGCCACAGGACCGTTGTTACAGTTTTAGACCAACGTATTTTAGGTTAGAGAGCAGAATATATGTCAGAGTCCAAAGATAAGATTCGTATGAGCATTCGACAAATTGAGTACTCAGAATTCGTTGTGGTACGTAACGCGTCCGTTGAATCCAGAAAAGGAACGACAGTGATTAAAGACTCATGAATTTAATCGAGGTGACGAGATTCTAAATCAATTATTTTCATTGAAAACGCCGCAATAGTTTCAAATCAATCATGAAATCCTCACGGATCCTTCAGTACTGCATGAATCCCAAATGGAAATATTAGAATCTTCTCTGAAGATACACAGAAAAAAATCCTGACAACGGCATCTTTATGATTTTGTCAAATCTGTACAGAAACTAAGGTCCAAGAAGATTTAAGTAAGTGTCTTGCCAACCTTTTTACAAATTTCCGAATTTTTATAAAAATCTAGTACCTAAATTATACAGAAAGGGAAAAAGTGAAGCCCGTATATGAAGCATAAAAATGAGTAAGTTCAAAAATACAAAAAAAAAGGAATCAAAACGTTTAAGAAACGTACTGAAATCAATAAAAGTTTCAACATGAATATATTACTAGAACATGAATGAAAATCTGACCATGAGAAGCTCGATCCAGGTGGCAGCACCTGGACAGAGACTTTCAAGCACATACAACAGGAAAGCAAGGTCCAAAAAAAAGTATAATATGCACCAAGGGAAGCAAGCAGAAGCAAAGGCCTTTTCCTTTCCATGGCACATGTGTTATTTTCTACCACATATGCATTAAAAACGAGTGGAAGTCAGGTTAGAACCATCAGAACGGCGTTCTCCGCTAGGGGCAGCACTTTCTTGGTTTATTTGACCGTTACTATGGTCACGAGAGTTTTTTTCCCGCTGGCAAGTTTTTTTCCCGGTTTATTTCCGCATTCAAAAAACTGTGACATACATCCCCCTAACGAGGGCAAAAAACACTAGTTTTTAATGCATGTGTGGTAGAAACGAATTTTTGTGTTCAGCTAGTTTTTGCAAATTGAATGACATACAGCCAAAATAATAGTTCAATTAGTGATAAATTGACGTTGGTATGTATGAAAACTCTGAAGATGTGGAACCCATCGTTCGATTTTGGATGGTGTCTTTCGTATTTATTAAGAGACTGCGATCGATGCTAAATATAATTCGTTCGACGCGGCAGTTTTCTTGAGATTGGAAAAGCGCCGTGATTCAGATTGAGTTAATTCTTGCTGAGCTATCGGCGTTTCTCCGCATCGTTTGGAAATCAATTGCGAATATTTTAAGGTTCATTAAAAGCGCAATAACGGAGAAATCAGCTCGCCTGGCTTTCAAATGAAGTCCAAACTCGCTGAAAACTGTTGGAACAAAGTTTTTAAAAAAGTTTTATTTTTTTTTCCTTTTGTTTCATATTGAAAAATCTTAATTCTTCACCTTCTCCTTTCTGCAGCAGAGAGATGCATTATGGATCACCGTCGACGCCGACGACTCTGTACAATGCATACCCAACCCTTGCTTTAGCGGCACCTAAAAAGTTTTGCAAAAATTTGACCGCCCTACTGCGTTTTGCTTTATTGAAATATCCATTGAAACCGGTGGTGGGATACCGCCGCGTAATTACGGCTCCTCCACCGCGGTTGGCGGTAACCATTTTATGGCTAAATTGATGGCATTAACGAAAATGGTCGGATCCATTAAGCCGTCAAATGGAAATTAAGAGTCGTTTTACCCCGTACTTGCTCCAATTTTAACGATTCTCTATCCTCGATCAACGCAGTAGACTCAACAGACATTTTAATCTCATTCTCTTCAGTCCCTATTTTTATGCTCTTCTTAATCGTCAAAGATTTTCAAATTGACGCGAGGATCAGTCCACATTTATTCACATTAAATATATAATCCTTCCGTCTTTTACTTGGCGAAATTTCTCGAGCAATTTCTATTTTGTCAACTATTTTATTGTCTTGCGTTCCGTAATTTTATTGATGCTCAATACGCAGCGGACAGTCACGGTGGCCACTGTCCAGGAAAAATCGGGAAGTCAGGGAAAAATCAGGAAATTCGAAAAAGGGTCAGAGAAGTGACGGAAAAGTCAAGGAATCCGAAAAAGGGTAGAGAAAAAGTCAAGGAATTTTATGGTGATACAAAACAAGGCAGAATAAAAGATCCCCAGCGATTCTTTTCATTCTTCCTTGGGCGGAAATTTTATTCGATAAAGATAGTAGCAAAACTTGTACAAATTATGAATAAAAAAACTAACATCAGAAATCATTTCCATTCACCATTGATGAATAATCACTAATTCGTCCGAATTTCAGACAGGGAAAAATCATAATTTGGTTAGGAAAAGTCAGTGAAAAGTCAGGGATTTTTTTTACTCCCTACAGTGGCCACCGTGGTACTGCAATTTATTTTCGAAGGTTCTGAAATTTGAACGAACTACTTGAAATTGGGGATGTGATTTTATTGTTGCATAATATCTGTAATGTAAATTGACACGTAATCTGGCCCCCAAGCGAGATAGGAGTTTGACTGATTGCTGACACTTTGGCTCACGTCGTAGTTTATTAACCTATTCCAAAGGCGTGACAAAGTGAGACTTATAGCCACCCATTTATGCTTCACTGCGGTGATAAATTACAGGATTTCATATTAATTACTACGGCATTTATTTTGATGAGACAATTGGCGGCAAAAATGATTTAAAAAATAAGAGAAACTTGTGTCTTATCAGTAAGTAAATCTCGTTCCAGATTGAACATGACAGCTATACAGTAATACCTGTAATGTCATTTCGATTGAATTGATAAAATCATCACCTGCAATCAGTGACAATTGTATATTGTGTAACAAGTGTCGTAACATTTTTCAGCTTGACATTCATCAAGTACGAGAGATTCAATTATCATCAGATATCGCACAAATTCCACATTTCTCACGCAATCTGCTACGTATTTGAATCAAGAAGATAGTATAACTTTCGTCATACTCGTAACTTTGAGGCACTCAATGTGTGAGCAATGGATAGAATTGCCACTTGTTCAAATAAAACGAGTATTTCTAATTGTTTTGACAATCTGTGTTTCGGAAGGAACGCAACGACACCGGTAGCAGGTTTATTAATAACGTGAATTCAGTAGTGAGAAGATATGTAAAAGTCCACATATGTGGGCGCCGTGGCTTAGTTGGTTAAAGCGCCTGTCTAGTAAACAGGAGATCGGGGGTTCGAATCCCCCCGGGGCCTGGGGAAATCTGGAAAATGTCTTTCCCAATATATATTTTTTTTTTATGTTCCTGATTTTTCCACGTTCTTACGAATAGTCGTAACTACGATTTCCCTTTCTATTGACGTTCTGTGTTACGTAAATTACACAAAATATATCAATCAAGTGTAACTTCACACACAAACACTGAAGCTTCTTTCTTTATTATCCAATCGTTGATTTATTATCATTAAAATCAAGCAATAAGATATTGAGAGAGACAATAATATGGGAACTGATTTCTATTCCAGTTTAACAGAAATTCGATATCGACGAACTTTTGATGTGAAATTCGTAATTAACACGAATACTGAATACTGAATCACCCTTTCGAAGTAAATTCGGAAATGTATTAAAAAAGCGTTTTTCAATCCGATGCCTTTGATTTCCCGACCATCTGCAGTGGTCGGTTGCATGTGTATATAGCTCGTCGAACTTTTGTGACGGGGTAATTTTCCGCATCCACGTTCTGTAACACCATTAAACTTTTACGATTCTAAGTTTCATTTATCCCGGCACAGTGGCGCTGCAGTTACTCGTTTTAAATATACTGTACGACGATGCTGGAAAATGTAAGACCCCGAAGGCCAAATGGCGGATAGAGATGATAATCCCATCTCCCGGTTTCGCGTCTCGCGAATAATCTCCGTTCTTCAGCACGGATTAAGAAACAATGATGAAATATAGCCGAAGGAAGGACTGTGACCTGTCAGAAAAATGTTTGATGAATTTTCAAGGGTGTTATTCCAGTTCTCAAGCAAAGTTCTCAGGATTACACCCACCCACTTCATGACTTTATGATTTCGTGGTTGCAAACTTTTCGCGACTAATCGTAAGCACTACCCGGCTCGAAGAATACGATGAAATTTAATCTGGGCATAATGTTTGACGAATTATATACTAATGAAAATTTAAACTTTTAGGATGTAGGATATTATAGTCACTGGCGCAGCATGCTGCATTATTATGCTACCATTATACTGCCCCCCTTTGATTACAGAACTTTACAGCCTGCACTTATCCTTTAATTGTAATTAATTCAGATCCCTTCACTTTGTCTAAAACTTTTTCTCAACTTCGTAATTTGTTGTCTGTAGTTTTGCCATTTTATCAACGAAAAATCCACGTACCAAAAGGATTCATGTTCACCCGACTAGACTGATGGTTGATCTACCAAAATATCGATTCATCGTTAGAGCACCATTTGTGGCCAGTTACTTAGTTCTAGTGCTTACATTTCATCTAAATATTCGCTTACTAGCACAAATATGGCTTGAAAAAGGTCTAGGATACAGTTTTTCGATAATTAATTAGTTTTTAATGAATTTATTCAAAAGATGAAATGTGTTTTTACTTTTTGTACCGTTTCTGACCACCGCTTTTTTTGCACACGCGCTTGATATGCCCACTAATGGAGCAATTGATGGCCAGAGACGGTACTAAGGTGGCCAAAAGCGGTGCATCTACCCAATGATCAAATATTCTGGAACCGTTCTACGTCTTTCGTCGTCTTATATTTTACGAGGTTGATGTCTCTGAGAAACTGCCTACATATCCGAAAAATGATCCGCGTCAGAGTCATCGTCGCCAAGTGTGCCTCGACCTCTCTGCCATTCAGTTTTCCCATTCTAAATTTTGCTTATCTCTAAGTGGTCCAGAGGTTGAATTCTGGCATTTGGTGGCACCGCCCGTCGACTTTCGGCAAACTCCGGACGTGCCCTGGCCGCGGCGCGGTTCCAAGTGGAGATATATTACAGGAATACAGGTTACGTTGAAGTGAAGTTCGCAAAACGTAGAGGAACGCTGGAACGTTGGAACGTTGGAACGTTAACCAAGCAACGGCAGGACTCCATGAATACATTAGGGGCGTTCGCCCCGGGGCCTCTCCAAGGCACTCTTCAAAAATAGAGCCAGCAGAGTCGACCGCTCGATGCATAACTCACTAGCTTGCTGTTAGATACGGGCTCTGTGCACACCAATACTCACACTTCCACACCGCACCGGAATGCGATGCACCGGTGACTCGAGCCTCAAATATTGGGTCAAATTCGTGAATTATTATTTTCTGTAAATAGTATTATACATATATATATATATATATATATACATGAAGGAATGTGATTTTATGTTGACAAAACTCTGGGATAGCGCGTCTCGCTTCGTGCAGTCTTCATACGTCTTTGTGTGAAGTGAGTGAAAGATATTTACGACGGTGTTTTTTTCAAGCGAACTTTTATTTAAGAAATTTGTCATAAAATTGTACATAAATATCACCTTTGTCCCTTTGCCTCAGCCGTGCGGGGTCATATTTTTCATTCCTTATTTGTTAGACGAGGATTTGTCGGAGCAGACTCCTTACTTCCAACCGAATCGTGATCGTATATTGAACTATACCTACAAGTCGTTATTTCTGCAGTTAGCGAAATGATTTCATACCTTAGGCCGCTCTCGGGACTCGGACATAACCCCCAAATCGATCTTCTGCTTCGTCTCTCACCGTGAAATTACCGAACACGTTGATATCCCCGAAGCGTGACGTCGATCGATTTTTCCTCGAAGATGACCACGAATTTTCTCCGATCTTTAATATCAACGATTCGCCATCGACCCCGGAGTCGCGACCGCGCCTCGGCTCCGGTGACTCTTGAACTGCAAAACGAAGTATGAAGCCACTGAATCATCCGGATGGTCCAGTCGGCCGGTTGGTGTTCGTTCGCGACCCTACTGACCGCTAAACGTGCTTGTGGTTACAAATAACCGAAGCATTATCGAATCGGAATATCGAATCGGGGGATTTTCGATCCCACGTGTGTTTAGATTCAGGTTGGAGGGTAGATTCGATCTGGTCGATCAGGAGCGGATTACGGATCACGTGGAGGCCGAAGTTTATTTCTGAACTCAATTCGTTCCTCCCACTATACATTATACGCGATTTATACGTAATATGGGCATCACCGTAATCAGATAGCGTTACATCGGGATACTCGCGATATGAGCATCCGAGCCACTCCTTGGCTTTGCCCACACCGCGTCACCCCTGAAGTAATTTATCGGTTGTCAATTTTTTTATTCATCATCAGGGAAGTCGAAATGTTCCTGATAGTTTGAACTGTATAAAGAACCTAAATTTTTCACATTCACTTTGTATCTTTGATCTTCTCGTGATTCTTTCTGCCGATCTTCTTTCTAATCGAAAATTAATTTTTTGGGCTCGTCCATCTCTCAAGAATTCAGAACAATTTCCAGAGTAACGTACATTAAAGTAATTTTGAGCGCCACTTCGAGGTGTAACACACGTAGTTACACAAGCTCTGTAAATGTTTAATTATCATACTTCGTATGAAAGAACATTAAAAAAATGGACAACAAAAAGAAGAAAAAACAAAGACCAGGGGAAAAAATGGGTACAGTGTGGATGGTTCTTTTATTCGTCCCCCGGAAGATAGGCGTAGGAGTTTATTACGCCCGAGCCCTGCAGGGACGTAGGACGTTAAATTCCGAGGACAAAGAAGGAAATTTATTTCCACGCGAGAGAGCGAGTCGAGGTTCATCCGTAATGAAAATGATTTAAGAGACATGCGTGGTCATTGTTTTGGGTCCCCAGCTGAACCAAGGCTAAAGAATATTTCTGACAATGCCGATGTCCCCAAAAATGTGACAGCAAACGTTCCCAAAACAGGAAAAAAAGGTCCAACAAACGCAATGAATTATCTGCACAAAATAAAAAAAATCTTGGACAACGTTCAGACTACTCGAGTGGTTCGATACCATTGAAGAGTAGAATGCTAAACTAGTAAAGAAGAGCAAAATCAGCATCTCGTGGATGTCCTCCCACATGGAGGTACGAGAAACTATAAATACCTACAAGAATGGTTAGTAACGTCATCGCATTTCCTCTGGGTGGATTGAAATAGATATACGAGAGTTAAGATCGATCCCGCATCGTCTCTACACAGCATCTTCCACATCAATAGTTTCCGGCGTTCTAACGTCGTAGTGGGCGCCTGCCTATAACCAACAGCTTGACTCTAAATCGCTTCTTAGATGACGAATGGGGGAACCCCGGGTTGAAATAGCGTGTGGTTACAGCATGTAGCTATACACAAGAGATTTAGAGGTATAGAGGAGTCAGTTTCTTATCTCGGGGAGGAAAATGTTAGAGAAGGAAAACTGAGAGAAGATGACTTACGACGGCTAACCGTGTGTCACCGAGCCAATAACGGTAGGGTAATCGCAATTTAATGACTCAATAACGTCCCTCTTATGGCCCCACCCACCACATCTCGCTATGAAATACCGTAGATTATTCTACCAAGCTCCGTCGACCACCTTCGTGATCGATAAATTCATTTTGTTGACAGTTTAGAAACCCGTGAAAAATTAAGCTGCAGACTGCAGTTCACGATAAAGTGATTATGAAAATTATTACGCTTTTCGTTGAACCCCAACAGACTGGATTTCAGTCAAAGCGAGAATAGCTTTATCCTTCAAATTAGATTGAATTCAGTGTAATGTCAAATGTCAATCGCTTGAAACCTAAGACAGAAAACAGAAGACAGGAGACAGAGGACAGAAGAATATTAGGAATGATGATGAAAAAATGAGGAATGAAGAATATGAGGAACGGAGAATGGAGAATGAAGACAGGAGGCAGAGGACTGAAAAATGAAGACGAAAGACAGAGGAATGAATAATGACAAAAGGCAGACGAATTTAGACGTAAGAATGAAGAATGGAGACGAAAGAGTGAAGAATGAAGACATGAGAATGAAGAATGAAGAATGAAGACAGAAGGCATCGGAAAGAAGAATGAAGAATGAAGACAGAAGATGACAGAATAAAGACAGAAGAATAAAGGCAGAAGACAAAAGAATAAAGACATAAGAATGAAGAATGAAGACATGATAATGAAGAATGAAGAATGAAAACGGAAGAATGAAGACAGAAGACAGCAGAATAAAGACAGAAGACAAAAGATAAAAGACAGATGACTGAAGGATAAAGACAAAAGACAGAAGAATGAAGTATAAAGACAAAAGACAGAAGAATGAAGTATAAAGACAGAAGACTTCTTTTGAATGTTGGTAGTGCTACAAAATTCTGGTGGGAAATATCGTGTAATGATGGTAATGGAGGTGAGAGGCCTCAGGCTTCTGACATAACTTCTACAAATTGATTCAGTACCGAGCTCTACATAATACATACTTTGTCGCGTAATTGAAGGTCTTGTTAATTGTGAAATTTTAGTCAAGCCAAGCTGGAGTCGAGATATTACTGTTTGACAAACATTAGACCATATTAGTTAATTAACAATCTGCGAAATTGTCAAACGTATAGAAGTCTCGCTCTTCTGTGCGATATTTAATTAATATGATACTGGGATCACAGGAACTGGATACAAAATTTGTTCAGTACACTGCCAAACGCGAAAATTCTTGCTATACCTACACCAAAGTTCTCTTTTTGAAATTCGCGTGCCTCAGGCCTTGAGTCGTAATGCCTGCTTCTGTGCTTCGGTAACGGATAGGAAATATATTTCAAGGCCCGGGCGTAGGCCGTCGACGTTTACCGTCACGAATGCTGACTGCCACCACTATCCAAACGAAGCATTGTTGGATCTGGAATTGTTATCATGGTTATTATTATTATTATTGATTTTTTTAAACTTACGTTCAACATTATATCAAGAATTAAATTGTGTTTATTCTTTTATTCGTTGATTCGTTTAATTCTGCGTTCATAATGTCATCTACAGCTACCCGAACTCGATGTTGAATGATGATAATGGAAATTCTACGGGTTTGCCAGCATTCCGGCTCACATCTGCGGATGGCATATTTAATCGAAAAATTGAATCTAATTTCTCTCTCTGTAATAAATTATAAATTTACACATTCATTTATACGGTTATTTTTAATACTGTAAAAACTAGACAAATTAATATTAGTCTTTCGAATTGTTTCATTTGTCGTCAATTGAGAACAAAATTTTTCTTTCTAATCCCAACTGAAATGAAATCCGAAGATTTTAACCTACGAGTGAGTTTCTAGATTTTTATTACAGATCCGAGTAGGTATCACATCCGTGGAAGAAAAAAGTGGCGCGTACATTCCCGCAGTAATAAACTGTAATCAACTATGGATTTAGGATAGCGTAATATTTTTCGATCTGAGTTAGGGTTCTGAGGCACGCGATGGAGCTAAAAAATTACTGTATTACGGGAGCTCATCGGGCCTGCAAGCCTCGTTCGACACAGGTATATGGAATCATATTTCCTCTATACGTGTTTTCCCTCGCCTTGATACTCCACGGTTTTTGGTGGGAGGGGGAAAGGAAACCCTTCTCGTATATCCGACGAATAGATTGGTCTGTGACGTAGCCCGACGATGCCTAGCTTCCTGGATACTTGGTAATCTAATAAATTTCGTCACGCGATATACATAGTGAATTTTATGGGCGGCAGAAATGGAACTGGCTCGAAAAAACACCTGATCTCTTATTCACCTAGTCAAAATACTAACTCACTGTATGAATAACCTGATGAGTTCGAAGAAGAAACAGTTGCGCACGCGCGCAAAGTCCTCAGTGCGGGAATTAGACTATTCACAATCTGCGCATGCGTCGAATTTCCTTTTCTTCACTGTTCGGAAACGAAGTACTTCGAGCATAAAAGATTAAACTTTTCAGGCAATATTTCTTCATATACCATGGAGTGATGGATGACAAGAAGACGAAAAAAGTATTTGAAGAATGAAACGAGAATAAACAAAAAACAAGCTCTGCGCCAAAGTCTCGGGGCAGATTGCAATTGCGATTTTCCTGTGAGGGGCTAATTAATTCCCAACTCTCCGGTATAGTAACTCCCGAAAGTAGATGGAGTTGGAGGTTGAGGGAGGGCCAATTTTCTTTCCTGGGCGAAGGCTCCGTTCGTTTTCCTAATTTTCTTGAAACTCGTGAAAAAAAGAAGAAGAGAAAAAAATGAACAGAAAAAAATGTATACATGTATGGGGGATTTCACGTCAAATCGACGGAAAAAACGAGATTTTTTCCCTGACCCCTTTCGATCTGCTTGTCCTTTTGCACAGTCAAACTACATGTTGAAAGGATGAACTGTGATTTTTTTCAGATCTTTGCGACTCATCATTCCATTACGAAAAATCATCGAATAAATTGATTTTCAATTTTTTTTTTTATTTTCCGCGCCTACATAGCTCAAAACATGAACGATGTATGAAACAAATTGCGATACAAAAATTTTGGGGTTTTTTGTGAATTTTTCGAGAGTATTTTCAACAGATTTTTAATACCTCGTTCAAGTGTTGTTTTAATACGAAATGAGTGTAAATCATTCATAACTCAGAAGTGCCCTAATCGAATTGGCGGAAATTTATACACAGCGTGTCTTTTTCAATGCCAAAGGTTGTCTGAAAATTTCAAAGTGGGCCGAGCAGTGGTTCAGAAAATACATTAACAAATATTCGCACAGTGGCGAGAATTCGGCGATTATGAGGTCGCAAAACAGTTTTTTTGGGCCACGATTTGAAAATTCAAGATCAATATTCATTATTCTTGTTTGCGTACTCGCGACCGCCCTTGAATTTATGAACTGCGGCCGCAAAAAATTTTTTGCGATCTCATAATCGCCCAATTCTCGCCACTGTGCGAATATTTGTTGATGTATCTTCTGAACCACTGTTCGGCCCACTATGAAATTTTCAGACAACTTTTCGCATTGAAAAATACATGCTGTGTAAAAATTTCAGCCAATTCGATTAGGGCACTACTTTGTTACTGAAGATTTTCGAAGATTTTTCATCAAATCTGCAGTTTCGCGAGGCACAAAAAATTGCAAACATTATTTTCAGAAATTTCAAAGAAAGACACGAAACTTTTGTCCAAGAACTTTTTTCATTGTTCATCTGGATTTCACGCTATGTTGGCTTGAAAAATCGAAAAAACGCTGAAAGCTGATTATTTGACCAGCTGTAGCAAAAAAATACTTGGTCAGAAAAATCTGTAAAAATTCACGGTTGATCCTTTCAACGTGTACTTCCACTGTGTGAAAGGGCAAACGGATCAAAAGGGGTCATGGAAATCGACCGTTCGATTTGACGTGGAATCCCCCATATACACAAAAAGAACTCTGAGCTCTGTCTGACATTTATTGCGACGAGTTGCAGAAGAGAAGAAGCACCTCTCTTTTTTTGCCCACTCCATAAAATTTCAAGCTCTACCCTCGCTTTTTCGTGTATTTAAAAAGCGAAACACAACAGGAAGAGGTCTCAGGCTTGAAAGCCTAACTTACAATTTTTTGAAACGGCACTCGGCTGTATTTCTCTCCCCTTCTGTAACCTAGTGTAATGAACTCGTTATTTATTAATACTCCGTCACTTTACGAAAATTCATTTAATTTTCCCCGTTGCTCTGTTTCAGGTGAGTCACGCGTCAGCCATGATAGCAATACCTCCGAAATTGAAGACATTTCTCTCAACCGATTGTGAGTACGTCGTCTGTTTCTGTTCTTCCGACAATCATCTGCAACAGAAAATGTTCTCTTCTTGTCTTTTGTACATTTTGACGTTTTTTGTTCAAACTCAATGTGAAAAAATGTTTATGTTTTATTGTTCCAAAATCAATGTACAAGAATTTGACTGCATTTTATGGAACTCAGGATATTTGAGTTCGGTAAAACGACGAAGCGGTTTGTAAGAAGGAAAAAATGTTGCCTCACGCTGTTTGCCCAACTTTCGTGAAGGGTACGGAAATAGTGTCTGCATATTATGAGCGAATAAATGAACGCATGAAATTCATTTTGAGAAGGGTTGTCGTAATACGGCAGTAAAATCTGTGTCGCTCCAACAGGTTGATCTTCGATTCAAGACCCTTGATTTTTTTATTCCGTTCGTTTCCTTTTCTTATATACCTGTCGTCACGGCCTTTTAGCCCCAGCGTCGAAAAGGTACAGCGTCGCGACGACAAATGTCAGGCTTTGCGCTAAGCCCGACATCACCATGATGTAATTCAGCGCTTTCGGTGCTTTTCGTACAATTTTTATCCCCCATCTTTCTCCACCTAGTGAATATTCGATAGTCGGGTATTCAAGACCACCGCGAATCCATACGAAGCGTGCGATAATAACTAAAAATATTATAAATTTTACCTCCATGTCAGTGACAAGAAAATAACTCCTGAAAGATTATCGATCGCTGAAGCGGATTCAAAAAGTTGCCTCTGACCCCAAAAGTAAAGTGAAAAGCTTTCAACAACGCAACATTCGTTCCTTTCCAAATGAAACAAGAATTGGGGTTGTAAAAAAAATTCCTCTATAATTTATACGACAAATGATTAGTAATACGATATTGGATATCATAATATAACCTATGAAATACAATATACTGTCGATTCAATGATCGGTGAACTCAATTTCTCGTCTGGTGCCCGTGATCCTGTACCTAGATTCTCAGCACATCGGCCCATTAGCTCAGTTGGTTAGAGCGTCGTGCTAATAACGCGAAGGTCGCGGGTTCGATCCCCTCATGGGCCAATTTTTTTTTTTTTTTTCTACAATGCTTAGATCCAGAAACAAACTTCACGTTTTTTACTTCAATTCCATTCTACTTTGTTTTATAGCCATGATTTTTATCACTCAAAGTATAAAAGAAAAAAATATATATAGAATTTTCAAGCGTTTGTGATTGATGCTGATAATAAATCGTTGAAAATTCATCGAATATCAAATCGAATATTCAAAATAGCCTAAATTTCATTAATAAAGAATGACAGAGCTTTGAATGTTCAATTTTTTCTCCTTTCTTCTGTCGGTTCGGACGGTAGAGTCGGAATTTTTATCCGTGGCGCGTGAGGCTCCTGAAGGGTTCTGAAATCTGTGGATTTCCAGTGTTTTATAATTGGCGAAAAATTCTCTGTCCCAAGGTAAAGAGGTGTACGCGTCGAAACGGAAGAACTCGTTTATTGCAGCTTCGCTGCTGCCCAGAATTCCGGGTAGGTAATACCAACGAACAGGAATCCGGTATTATGAATTCGTTCGTGGGTGTAAAAATCCCTCTCAAAGAGTGCCAATAAATTTTCCTACACCTCGACTACAGGATAACGCCAAAAACCCTGGTGAAAAATGTTCCGAAATAATTTGTTTCACAAATCGTCGATACCGACTCCCCTCACCGTCAAAAATTATCCAGATGGAAAATCCTACCATTATATCAATCGGGAAAACTGGAATTTACAGATTTTCTCACCACCAAGGTAAAATGATATACCGGAATAATTCGGTTATAATTACATGAATTGAATTCTCGTTTTATTGAAAAATTTCGAAAGTGAAAATACCCGGTGGGGGAATAAAAATATCCGAGAATCTCTTTTCAATAAATTTTCAATACGTCAGATTTTGCATATCGCTCTTCGCTCTTTCAATCTACGCGAACCCTACGACCTCTGCGTAGAATATACATACAATTTTTTTTTCTGACTACGATTTCGCGAAATGAACTGCCATCCTTTCCCTCTCACCCTCGCCCTGGTCCTTTTCTATAAAACAATCATCCGGCGATTCGGTTGAATGGCTTCTGCCTATATCGATGATATCTGGGTCAGTCTGTTCGGCGCGGAATTCTTGTGGGATGAAAATAGAATATGAGAAGAGAACAAAAAAAAGGGGGAACTTTTTGCATCCCTCAGAAGTGTTTATTGCAACCGCCCCACGTTGAGGGCTTTGAAAAACTGCAGAATGAGAATGAAAATGAGAGCAAATAACTGACGAACCAAAAATCAATGCTTATTGGCTTCTATGAAACTTTATCGGCCAAATCAATTTTATTAATCATTCAGGATATGAAATCGTGTGAAAAAAAATTAATGATAAAACTGAGTAATTAATCGATTATTCAAGATTTTCTGCTTATCATTTTTTCGAATAATTTATTGATTAATCGGAAAAATTATTCATCGAAATCATCAAATTATTGACTAATTATGATTTTTGGTGGATAGTTTTTTTCAGATTTTCTTCTATCAATCAATTGATTGACATTTTGATGAACAGTTATGAGACATATTTACGTATCAGTTGATAAAGATGATGTAAGTAGAAACAATAAAAAAATCACGACTGATCGAATAATCCGAGAATCGATTGATTGACTAGTAATAGGGAAAAAAACTAGAAAAATGACAAACTTGATGACAAAAATTGATTTATCGGAAAAACGATCAACGGTGCTGTCCAATAATTCGATAAAGAATATGCAATTAATCGATGACTGATCGATTGCAGTGAAATACAAGAAACTTTTCTATTCGGAACGAAGCCGAAAGATCGTGAAAATTGGAAAAGATGAAAAATTGTATGTCATACCATTCGAGCCATGCATGAATAAAAAAATGCCGCGTGTTGCACGGTGCCTCTATTTTTTTTATTTTTTCTAATCGAGTATTCTTTCGTCTTGTGTTTTATTTTTTCTCCAATCCGCAAGATCAACTTCAGGCGCACCCCGGTTCATCCGGCGTTCATTCATCCACCCACGAGCACCTACGCTTGTATACTACGTGGTTTTTTGAATCAACCACGTCATATCAATCTCTTGCGGCACCCGCGTGACCCGGTACACAGGGCGAGGCTTTACGCCGGTAAACAGGCTTTCGACGCGGCGCTCTGGCTTTAGTCGTACCCACCTATACCTATATAGGTATCTACACCTCTCGACTGTGTTAAACGGTGAGACGAATTTTCAACGATCATTTTAAACGAAACCCGCGATTTATTTATCGTAAGAATCGTACCTATGGCTTTTGTGTGTGGATCGAAAATCGATAGAAAAATCTAGGGATAATTAGGAGAAATGAAGTGTATTCAATTCCAGGTGCGTGAAGTAGGCGATATAAAGACGAACAGAACCCCAGGACGGAAAGTAGATCATCTACAATCTGCGCATGCGCCGTGTATTCTCGCCCTAGTGCGGAAAGTAGACTATTTACGATCTCTTTTTTTTTTCTCTTCACTGTTCACAATTTTAAGAGCACTGACTTCCGGTTTTCCGTTTTTATTTTTCATTCCCAATTCAAGAGGTAGAATAAATTGAAGCTTGGTAGTTTCTCACGCTTGCGTCGAATAGCATAGTCGGTACTCGTAACATTGCCGGGGATGTGGACGTGGAATTTATAGGAATTTTCAATTTACAACTCGATTCAACCCTCAAGTCGGAATATATATTCGAGGGAGGGCAGTACATACTTATACCTGACCTGTTTTCCTTAGAACAATAAATTATTTATACACCCTGAATTCAATCGCGAATGAGCTTTATGCTTCTCTCTGCGAAATTCTTGGAGGTAAAACTCCTTGGTGGAATTAATGAGGAGCAATAAAATAAAGTTTGATTCTCAAACTTTATGATCATATTTTATATCTTGCGAATTATTATCTTTGTCTCGGCCTAATTATTATCTTTATTTTATTTTTTTTTATCGTTTGAAACGACTCGAATTAAACAATTATAAAAAAAAAAACTTGGATCATCTGCTAACGATTACCCTTATCACAGTCAGGTTTTATCTCGATCGGTACCGGATGAATGAGCCTCGTTATAGCGGCCATCAATTTTTCCTTCGACACCATATCGACTCCGTCATAAAATTGGGAATGATACTTTCGATACGTGACGAAATTATTCGGACTTCAACTTCATATGTTGTATATCACAAAAATTCATATTTCGTGAAATTTAAAATCGATTTCATTTCATCACCTTGCAAGTATTTTCAACTTTTATTGCTCGTTTTATTGGCCTCTAAATGTAGTATAGCCTCAGTCTAATTGAAAAAAAAATCAAAGCACTCGTGGGACGTTAATTTTAACACTTTGAAACATATTCAGTTGAACTTCAGTGGTTGCTTCAAGTTCGAAGTGATACTTTTTTGTGATTGATAGCCGAAAGATGATACTAGCTCAAATCACATCAAATATGCGAGATCAAATAAACCTACGTTAAAAACGGAAAAATAAAACCTGAATTTCCTTCTTTGTTGTCGGCATTCATCGGCCTCAAATATCGATTGCGAAGTATGATTATCGATCGGGTTGACATTGACCCACAATCTACCTCGCCATTGCGTAAGAGACGTCTTTGTCAAATAGGATGATACTATGTACTCTGGACGTACACCATTTCGAGACTCTTGTGAAATCTTTTCTAAACTTTGAAATCTCGAGTAATATTTTGTGATCTTTGGACGTAATTAATCTCATGGTGCGATGTCGAAGAATAGGGTGTCCCTGTACACATTGGATTTTTTTTGTCAGCAATCTGTCGTGGAAACTGTTTTACAAGCGAGATCGGAACCATTTTTGACGACAATAAATTTCTCAACAGTCACATGGTGACCCATTTGGCGTGTGCCTAATCTAATCGAAAGTCGAGTGTATAATCCGTCGTCTTCAGTTCCATAAAAATCATCGTGGAGAATGAACTTTGTGAATTTACAGTTGCACTTTTGGCTCTGGCCACGAGAACTTAAGGGGAAATGACAGCTGATTTACACTTGGAATTTTCAAAACCTGTTTGAGCAGCCAAAACACATTCGATTGATGTGAATTTGATAGCAGTGACGTAGAAAAACTTAATGAAGGGCCTAAGAGTCTTGGATTTGCGAAAATCGAGACGTAATTACAGTTTTTTTTAACAATATTGTTCCGTAATCCAAGGAAGTGCTGCAGCTCTCCACTAGGGGCAGCACTTCCTTGGGTTACAGAACAATATTGTTACACAAAATTCTGATTATGTCTTTCGATTTTCGCAAATCCAAGACTCTAAGGCCCTTCGTTAAGTTGTTCTACGTCGCTGATATCAAATTCACATCAATCGAATGTTACATCGTGTGCTTAGATTTTCCACGTTTCAGAAAATCCGTTGGTGGGGGAAACACGTATTTAAAAAATTCGTTTCACACCATTGGACGGAATGCGTGTCGTCATCATATTTCGCAAGCAAGAATTTTGTTCTTTGGGATAGGTATTCTCGAAACTAACTTTCGGAACGATGGTTGAAAACTTCTAGATATTACAGCATGATGATAAATTATCACGCGGCAGTAATGATCACGTGTGACTCAATCATATCTGGTTTCTGACGCGTGGTACACCAGTGCAAATGTTTGTTCGTAATAAATGTAACACTTTACACATTTTACACAAAATTGAATAGAGGTAGAAATCAGAGATCACAGATATTCCGCGTGGCATCTTCAACTCGAGTTTCTCACTCACAATCAGCTGACTATATCAGACTTTGATAAGAAGACTAAAGTGTGTTGCGATAGAGCAATGATCACTATAGCGGTATTTGTTACATTTGTTACTTGAGGAATAGAAGCATACATCCAGTTCGCAAAATAGTTGAATTCAATGATAACCACCGAGGAAAACCTAATCTTATTGTTGGAAAATTTGGAATTTTCAGTACCTTATCATAATCTTAGCAAGTAGTAGTCAAAAGTAGTCAAAAATAGTGTTACGTAATACTTGAATGACGCCTTAATATGCGAGTACTGAGTGGAATAACACGGATTAAGATAAATATTGTTTTCCTGTTCTACTACTAATAATATTCAGCTCATCAACGATTCCTGGTATGTTTTTGTACAGCATATAAGAATACGTAAATAGGCGAGATCGTGTATGTAATGGTGATACATTGACAAAAGTAAAAGGTTGTTAACTCGTATTCGTAGACAGTAATAACCAGACGCTGTCGCCTCTTGGTGCTAGCATCAAATGGCTTGATTTTTTTCTATCAATATTAATTCTGCATACTTTCTAATAAAGACGAAGTGACGCAATTTTCTTGGTAGGTTTGATTGTGAGCAACATTACAGTGTAACAGCGTTAACAAGACTCTGCGGGTGGTACGAGTGTACAATGATATGAATTTGGTCAGATTATTCTCTCCATACTCGATATGACGTTGTATTATACTGTTAAATGTGTAAACAGTCTACGTTACACGTATTGCGTAACGATGTTAATTTTGAAGCTGACTCGAGCTGATTGGCTCACGACCTCAGCACTCTGATCCAATGAAAAGGCATCGCATACAGCTGACTTGATCATTTATATAGTCAAGCATATCGTCAAGCGCAGACTTGAGGCTCGCACATTGTTTATCAGTCGCAACAGTGATCAGTGTACCGCTGAACGTTTACCTCCTAAGTAGACAAGAGAGCTGCTTACATCGGAATAACGTTCCTCGAGATAAATTCGAAGTTTACATAAATATTACATTCCGTAACGCTTATGGTCACAGACTATCAAACTCTATGTTGTCTATGTACTATATATAACACCAAAGTGTGACCGTGTGAATACTGAGTGTCATTTCGTGTACTAAAGTATAGACTTCAATCAAACAGGTGAGCGACTGGACATTTGAGGCTGACGTTGACAGTGACATTGGATCATTTTCCCGTTTCGATCCCCCTAGTTGCGCAAATGCTAGTAATTCAATTTTTCGGGGTGGCCGAGTCTGCGCCATGACTCGAATTCGCCCCACCTTACCCTACTTTCTCTGTAGCAGTAGAAATGAGTCTGACCCTGGCATAGTCAAGTTTGTTAAAACCTCGCGCGTTTTAATCTCAGTTAACTAGCTCTAATTGTCACTGGTCTGACTCGTTCAATTTTCGCGGTATTACATCATGTTTCGAGACATAGACGAAATAACTGCGACCTCATCGTTCAGTGAGCAATATTTGGTGTAACATGATCCGAAGTCCTCGATGAATAGTAGTTACTTCGTCAGTCAATCTACAAGTCGATAACTCGTTCTACGTTTCAGCCAGATATTTGATGCGTGCACGCATCAGCACATAACAGACGACGATGGAATTGAACAGAAATGTGCTTTCGAGTACGGGAAATCAGCACAGAAGCGATATGAAGCTGATCATTACACAGTCCCTGACGGCATTGGGTCCGATAATAAACACGGTTACTGCTGGTATGACGTCGGGTTACAGTGCAGTCCTGCTTCCTCAACTGGATCCGATACCGACTAATTCATCACATGAAAAACCCATCGACTACTTCAACATGAGCGAGTTGACTGTGAGTGGTACCGAAGAGGAATCCTGGATCGCGTCTGTCGCTCCCCTCGCGATGGGACCATCGTGCTTGCTGGCTGGGGTAATGATGGAAACGTTTGGAAGAAAAGGTTCCTTCCTTATATCGTGTCCCGTTCAATTGGCCGGTTGGTTGATGATGGCGTTTGCTCCCAGTGTACCTTGGCTGATAATTGGCAGACTTATATGCGGAGTGTGTTCTGGCATCAACGGTCCCCTGACCCCCGTGTTCATCGCGGAGACAAGCGAACCCCGTCTGCGAGGGCCACTTTTGTCCGGTATCAGTATGGGGATAGCACTTGGTGTAATGTTGTCTCACGTGCTTGGCACGTACCTGCACTGGAGACTGACTGCGTTCCTTTGCGGACTCATCCAAGTCGTGATATTCATTCTGTGCCTTATCTATCCCGAGAGTCCGACGTGGCTGCTGAACAAAAACAAGCCCGAAAAGGCGCACAAAGTCTGGGTCAGACTCAGGGGCACAGACTGCGAGAAGGAGTTCCAGACTCTGGTGCTGAAGTCAGGCTCGAAGGGCGTGTACGTCATAAACGCCGAAATGGAGCTCGAGACGTCACTCGAACCCAGGAAGAAGGTCGAAAAGACCGTGGAGAAGCTCAGCTGGATGGACGCCGTCTTCACAAGGACCTTCGTGATGCCCTTCTTAATACTAAACCTCGTATTCTTCACCTCACAATTTTCTGGTCCTAACGTAATAGCGTTTTACAGCGTTACCATGTTCAAAGATGTCGCCGGGCCCGAAAACGCGTATACCGGTACTTTGGTCCTTGACTTTCTTCGGCTGGTGTGCAGCATCCTGGCGTGCTGGTTGACGAGGAACTATCGCCGCAGGACACTCATGTTCCTCTCGGGATATTCGACGGCCATCAGCCTGGCGCTCGCGAGCGGTTCACTCCTCATGGATATCGGAAGACCTTGGCTTCCGATCTGCTTCGTTTTCGCATACATGTGTTTCATCACGATTGGCCTAGTTCCTCTGCCTTGGCTACTTTGTGGCGAACTTTACGCATCCTCGGTTCGCGGTTTGGGCTCCGGGATCTCTTCGGCTCTGGCCTTTTTCTATTTTTTCGTCGTCGTAAAGGCTGCACCGGGAATGTTTGAGGACATGGGTGCCGCTTGGACTTTTGTTTGTTACGCAACAGTAGCTTTACTTGGTTCGGCATGTTTGTACTTTTTCCTGCCAGAAACCAAGGATAAAACTTTGCAAGAAATATCAGCTTTCTTCGTTAGTAAAAAAAGCAAGAAAGCTTCTGAGATGGAAAATTAATTATCGCGACTGTCCGTTCATTTAGGGTGATTTAATCGATCGTTTTATAGTTCGACTGTGAAAAGACATGTCCATTTTAGCAATCTCTCAATTACGAAAAAAAAAAAACTCTGTTCTGATAAAATGATGTGTTATTTCAGATTGTTTCGACGACATCAAACACTGTTTCGGTGTGATTTTTAATTTGTTTACCAAATATAATATAAGTGTGTCAATTAAATTTTAACAAGTATAACAAATCTTTATTCATTGCCTCAATCAATTTGTGTTCAAGTTTGAATGATGTCATTTTTACAGAACGTGAATTTCGCTCCTCATACGTCTGTCGAAATTAAAAATAGCAGAATAGTTTTAATTTATTATGCAACGCGTGGCTTTTATACGTGCGGCATATTACAACTGGGTACCGATGGTCGAGCTATGCTATGGATGTACACTGGACAGTCTTCGAGGATCCACGTAGCCTCCTTTACGATCTGGCAAATATTTGATCGAAGTAAGGTCTGCTGAGAAAGGTTTAATTTAGGCACACTGCACGTGTTTGGAAAGTGTGTGAGGACGGGTCGAGAATGTTATGGATGAGAACTGTTATAACAATCTAAGCATATATAACCCGGGTACATAATACGAATGTCAAAGTTGAGATGTAAATCTTCCAAGGCAATCGGCGCAAACAACCTGTCATCTACATCCGTTTTCAACAAAACTTGAACCTCCGATTCCCGGAATAGCTGTCGCATATATATTACAGAAGATCTTTGGATTTCACTTTCGTAAGGGCTCACCGTCATCCACGATAAAATACACATTTTCTTTTGCGACCCATGCTCCTGGGAGCTTCCTTGATCCTTTTCCAATGGCAAACGGTACATCAAATATCCCGGATTCCGGAAGGTCCTGCTCTTCATGATCAAGGGACAGATTATCACAATATGTCGACAAGATCCGAATTTAAGTACAGAAAAGACCGCGGTAAATTGGTCTTCTTTTCAGAAAATTGTATTTCTCCCAAATGTAATTTTCGAAGCGTTTTTTCGGTTTAACTTTAGTCCAATAATCGTTTCACACTAGGTTTTCCAGTAATAATGTCTTATCTTATTAAATTGATATGACATCGTTAGCTAATGAGCTGTTGTTTTATAAATAGAGTGTCTATTCAAAGTTTCCCTCATCTTACTTAACTCTGAATTTCCTATTCGAATCGCTGCGGGTTTTTCTTGTCAACATTCATTTCTTAGCATATTATATTCTCCAGAGTAAGATTCACAATTTTCTTGTTAACTTCATTATCAAGTTGACCTTTCATCTCCTACGAGTCGCGTGAACAATTAATCCAGCGGGAAAAAGAGTAAGAAAAATATCCCCCGTTTCAAAAACGTACTCAGCTATTCCGCTCATATTTTCACACCGAGAATTATACGAACGACTGATTCTAAAAACTTGGAGAAATACTGGGAGAAATTTTCGCCGAATTACCCAGCATGACCACCGAGCCGGGTTATATAATTTAGATGTGTGATTTACGGTGATAAGAACAATCTCCTACCAATTTCCCACCTCAGACGTGCTTCAACTGCGTATAATCTTCATGAATGCGTAATGACCCGACCTTCGTTTCGTCTCGATAAAACGGAAAAAGGAAGGGAAAAGGTCGTCTCGGTGTCTGGAGAGCACTGAGGAATTTCGATCTGTTCGACAAACTGAGAAAATGTGTTCATTTTTTTAACATTCACGATGATCGAAAAACATTTTCATCAGTTTTGTTTTTATCCAGTCCAGCACTTGGATTTTTTGTCTTTTCCTGTATCTCAATGCAGCAGCATAAATAGATCAGAGAAGCGCGAGAGATGCTGGTGATTAAACCACGGTGATTAAACGGCTGTAGGAAACCGTGAAACGGAAAATGCACTCGAGCGTGCTTGAGTAAGGGGGTACTTGGCGCGCAGCCCCTAGTTATACAATCCGTGTATTCACGTGTACGTATAAATCCAAAAGTCAGGAGATACACCCCCATACCACGTAGTGTGTTTATCTGAATCCAACCAACAAACCTGCACCTGAAATAATTCGACGGTCTCAATCTGTCCCGAGAAGAAAATCCTCCCATTCCGTTAGGCAAGACAAGAGATTTTGCTTCACAGGATTTTTTCCCCGCGTAAAAGTGAACAGAATAACCCAGTGAGAGCAACGTGACGAAATACCTAACCGTGTTTTTCTGCGGTGAAGACAGAGATGTTACCCTACTTCCTGTAGCATGGAAGACCGTAGTCGTCAACGACTTTGCGAGGCCAGCCCTCAGCCTCTGCCCTCTTACCCTCTACCCAACTGTCGAGGGAGGGCCAAAGGTCTACGACGGAGGTTATATTATGTTCACAAAAGCCTTCGTCGGCATAACGATGGACTCCAAGGACCAGGGAGGACTCCGAGGACAATTACCTCAGAGTGGCTACGTGCTGTGACTTCGTGGTCGATGGTAGACCCTCTCCAAGTTTGACGTACGAAACGCGACGACTTCGGTCGCCAGCTTTCGCACATTTTTTTTTTCTAGTCTAACGGTTTTGGGGACAGAAAATGTAAATTTTGCTTTTATTATACCGATCGACTCGTTCACTGAATTATTCATTTACTAATCCATCCGTCATTCAGTAATCCATTCAATCAACAATTCATATATTGTTCGGGGTGAGATGAGAGGGCTGATCGTTTGTCAGCGCAGCGCTTTCAGCTTTTGAGCCAATCTATCCGTTCGTGAAGTGGTGACAATCGAATTTAAGCGTGGGACCATCTAGGTGCAATCGAACCCCTATTACCGAGGGATTACCGAGAGATTACCAGTGCAATGGAGGAAGCGAGATCTACCGTTCTTCCTACATTTCCTCGAGAGGCATTGACATTCGAGTGGAAACACGCTGCGTCGATCATTCTCTTTCCTCCGCTTCCTTTTCACTTCTACTTTACTCCAGATCGAAATTCGGTAATCAATTCGATTCACCCCAGTTGATAAGTCTAAACAAAAAGCAAGTTATGAGTCGGCGTTGTTTTTTGATCGGATGAACGACGGACAGCGCGAGTAGTCCGTTAGCTATATTGAATTTCCTGATGGAATGACGATATTGAATAGATTCACTGATTTGGAGGATGCAGTCCACCGTATCCTGCAACAGACTGTGTAATTACTAGGTCGATCTGCAGGTAGAAATGTGGTAATACCGGATCCCCGAAACCCTGAAACGCAGAATGCGTGGTCACCAGTGCTGACAGGGTGGTTAACAGTTAGTTGTGGTTGGCAGCCTAGCTTTATCCCAAATCCCACTGCGCTGTCCCACTTCGAGTTTCCATTTAGCATCGTGTAGACTAGTATTCGGAGGCACAAACTGCACCAGTGGAACACTTCAAAGCTGACCAAAAAAGAAAGAGAAACGTACAAATTTCGCCAATTCAAAGGGGCAGAATACTCGGAATCCCCGTTACGGACGCAATTGTATAATCACCCTTAGGAGGGTAATTTGTGCAGATAATCCCCCCAGGAGTTGAGATTCTGTGAAACCTACTAGCTCGAACCGCGGCCACTATAAACATCAATTTTCCCCTGAACGACAAGGATGACATCGTTTTCGCTTTGTGCTCGACACTGTTTCGGGGTTTGAGGTTGTCAGAGACTGCTAATTCCCACAAATTGCGTCATGGCGCAGAAATTTCAACGCTGGTGATTGAAGTTTTGCAAGGGAGTAGCAACAAAGCATCGCCGTTTCTTCGAATCCCGTTCATAGTCGACTGACTCGACTGTCAGCATCTCGTGAAAGCTAGAAATGGCGGAGGAAAGTTTCATGCTGTCCTTTGGCGATCACATTTCTAAACTGATGAAAGCATATTCTAAGGGATCCAAAGTTCCTACAGTGCATTTAGATTCGGATCCGATCCGATGTTCAAAGGCACAATTTTTCCTGCTGAGACCTGGGGGGAGGAGTATTTCATTTTATTCAGCTCCGCGGAATTCATACCGAAGCTGGCTGCAGGGTCGTAATATAATCCTGACCATGAATATCTGTTCACTCAGTTCGGTAAATCCTAGAAAAAGACTTTTCCAATCGGTGATGTACTCAATGGAGCGTATGGCTGAACGCGAAATTGGTTCGATCACGTATCGACCGGCTCTCATGATGGGCTGCCATGAACGAACCTCGACCAACCCTCCTGCAAAAAACAGCACACAGAAAATTCCATCCCACGAGCAAGTAGGAAAGTTTGATCGGATTAAAAAGCAACAAAACTTTCATAAAAATATGTGCATGTTGATCGGATGTGATTTCTAGAAACTTTGAAAATGGTATGAACAAGTTTTATTATTATTTCGATCTGATCGAAGTGATAACGAAGTAGTATTCATAACCTCAAAACACGGATGTAAAGCTCAATAGTAAGGAAGCAGTGGAAAGGGCAAATTGCTGTACCCTCGGAAATTCCCATGATAAAACTACTTTAAAAAAAAACATGTACAATTTAATTTTTGGCATGTCATGGTATGGCATTCAGATTGGACGAAAAGCATTCTTTCAGTTCATAAAGATCACAAATCTATTCCAACATTTTTTGATGTCTCAATCGAATGTGCTCATTAACGACTTTGGGAAACTGCTATATGTTCAATGAATCCAAAATTTTAGGTTATGTGTTTAGTCATTATCGACAGCCACTAATGACTGCCGTAGCCTCTTCGTGCCCACGGCCAGATTCAAAAACCATACATAACATCGAAACACTCAAAGCCCTGTTTATACGATCGTGACCTTGGATGACAGTAGCGGTGACCTTGGATGACAGTAGCGCCATCAGTCTGAAGGTACTGCGTGACGTCAGGCGTGTACCGCGAAATTCAAACGCTGTATTGAGAATCTTTGTTTTTTGGAGAAACAATTAGGTAGAATGAACTTTTTATCAATTCTAATTACTAGATTATCGAATGAAGGGATAAGTAAATAATACAACTGTCAAATTTCAAACTTATGTTTCTGAAAATTTAAGGTAAGAAATTAACATTTCCCGCTTTTGGACGCCTTCCTCAGGACGAGGTGGATGACGTCGAGTGTTTGCTTTGAGGAAATCGACGTTCTGGGATTCGGACTTCTCTCTCTTATTCGTCAAACGTTCCTCTTCCATCCGGCCCTCTTTGTCTCGCGTTTTCCTCGACCATTTCTCCGGAGTATTCCATTGTATTATTTATCGTTCGGACGAAATTCGTTCGAAGGGGCGTCCTGCCGGGCTGAAAAGACGTCGCCTCGGTCCACCTCCTTTTCCTCGGTCCTTTCGCCTCTGAGGTATTATTGAATTTCCTAGTGTACATTCCTCGTCGAACTCATCCCCGACCTGCAACGGCTCTATACCTCTATCTTTAATAATCTGACATTCTTCGACGTTGTAGATGGAAGTTCGGTCTGTCCTCGACCAGGATACCGATTTCCGGTAATTGCGGCTGAGAACTATGCCATATGCTCGGCAAAACTTCTCAATCAACTCGTCGCGAAGAGGAAGGTTCGACAATAAATGAGGAACAATTTGTGCCACTATTATTTCGACTTTTTTCTCTCCCCGCAAAGGCGGAAAGCAGAATGCGAAGTTTCCTCCTCGGTTGTATTGAATTTCGTTTAAAATTCCTGAAGGCAGTTACAGTCGAAGAGAATAATACGAGCTCTTTGCAAGTAAGCAAATCGTGGTTCTGACTCTGCGGTTGGTTCCGGGGGATCATGAGGTTCTGGGGGCTCGGGCTTCGACAAAGATCTATTCTGGTCCAGAGCACGATCGGGTAAAAGGGATAAAGCGGCACCGAACGACAGAGAGAAGAACTCTAATCGAATGTAAATGTTGCGGAAAGCTCCAGTTCCTTATCCTGATTGAGATTGAGTTACAGAACTCCCCTTCCACCACCTTCTCCACAATAGCTCCGACCTCTTTCGGCACTCGGTGAAACCACGAGTGAATATAATCAAATTTTCCCCCGTAGATTTTTAAACCACACAGAATTTCCTCTATCTTCCTGAAGAGTATCAATTGAGTACTGCACTCATTGGTTTATTAAATCTTTGTTCTGGAAGCTTTTAGGAGCAGTGGAATAGTAAAAGTTAGTTTATTGCGTTAAGAAACTTTGGATTTCGTTGAGCCAGAAAATAAGCTTGAAATCACTGTCGTAACGGTCCTGTGGCGCAACGGATAACGCGTCTGACTACGGATCAGAAGATTCCAGGTTCGAATCCTGGCAGGATCGGTGCGAACGCAATTTTTTTTCTTTGTGCCGATCACTATTCGAAATTCGATATCATATTTGCGTGAGCTGAACCGTTGTTTGTAACACCATAAAAATATTCGCCTATAGAATAACTCGGAGATTTTTCAGCAAAACCAACTGGCTTCTTGACGTTATTTTTGGATTTCACAAACACTCTTCGGGTTTTAGCTCCTACACAGTGTTTCGGTGATGTGTTTATTTTTAAACACCCATGAGATTGTCATCCAAGTCAGAGGCTGAAGTCCGGTGCGATTAGAGGCGCAGTTGAATGACTCTGGTGTGATAACATGCATTTAATGTTCAATATAAATCTGCATCGATAAACCGATATTAGAAACACTTGATTTGCACTCAAGAAGAAGCAGGAAAAGGAAAGACGATTATTTGACGGACTATAAAATATGATCGAGTAGAAGTTCAAAATAGTTCATTAGACATTCTTCAACGTGTATTTTCATGGTAAGAACTATCACCCCAAGATTTTCTGGAGCGCACAAAAAAAAAGTCGCAGTCAGCGTTCGCCGTTTCGATAGCAGATATGGCAACGAGTCAAAAAGCTCATTGCGGCGTCGTATTGATAAAAACAGTATCTCGTCAACATTTCAGTTGAATCGGTTTATCGGTGAGTCTGGGATTCTGCTGACAAAAAATTATTCAAATAGCAGAAAGTTGTGCTCCAAGGTTCGTTTGGTTGCAAAAAATTACCTGAACTTCGTCCAGACGTGAACAATTTTTATTATCAATGGTAAACAGTCGAATTGATCGAGTGGTTTGTCTGGTTTCGATCTACGAAAGTAAAAACAATTCACACGTTCGTAGATTTTTAAAAACACTGGCAAGAATGTTTATTCGGTAGTTAATGCGTGGTGTTTAGTTGTTTTACAATGTTTTCGCCATTCCGAGGTTCACGAACGCGTCGTGTCTTAGAATAGAATTTTTTTTTTTTTTTGAATAGATCTGTTGATCTACAGCGGGATTCAAAAATCTTTATGAATATTACAGTAGAACAAATCTGAGGATTCTAAAATGGGATCGAAAATGTCTTATTCAATTTCGAAAAACGTGTCCATTCGTCGATTTCGGATTTCTACAAAATTGGGATAAAATTTTAGTCAGTCATTCCTTTCTTAAAAAAATAACGTGATAGTCAAAAATGATTTGATAGAACAAAAGTGATTTTCAGAAATCAAGGCTACAAAATTCGAATAGAAAGTGGCCAAGGGATTTTTATCTCAAGCTCCGAATCACTGTGACACTCCAGCTTTCGCGCCTCGAAAAAAGCTCTAATTCTAATAATACTGAATAGTATACGGAAGTAGAGAAGCTGAAAGGATGAACCCTACTGCAAATTTCCAGGTGGAAATCTATGGATGAACCTATATGGTCTTCCTATAGGAATTTCGAACTGGAAATCCACTGGATTCCATGAGTTTTAACATGGATTCATGTGGATATCCAGGTAAAATCCTATGTGTATTGAAAATATGCAGGTGGATATTCAAAATATATTACAATACACATAGGATTTTACCTGGATATCCACATGAATCCATGTTAAAACTCATGGAATCCAGTGGATTTCCAGTTCGAAATTCCTATAGGAAGACCATATAGGTTCATCCATAGATTTCCACCTGGAAATTTTCAGTAGGGAAACGAACGTAAATGGTGGCAAAGCTATAGGATAAAATGGGTAAAGCGTTATCCGAATCGCTATTTTTGGCAATTTCGTTCAAGAGCATAGCAGCTGAGTGGGAGAACTCGAGGTGAGGATCTTTCACGGTCTGATTGCGCGAAGAGTCTGGTCTAGAGTCTACGGGGAGGGGGATTCCCATTTTAGTTTTCTTAGGTGGTGCGCGAGATAGCCGATCCCCGCAACGGCTAAGTGGTCGTAGTGTAAGATCACGACGATAACGGTAGCGGAAGCCAACCCGGCCGCAACCCACCCGCTTATTTGTAATTGTAATTCGCATCACTATGGATGAGACTACCCCACCAGACATGCGCGACACGCGAGACACGCGGTACACGATATCTGGACAATGGTCTCGCCGATACCTACAACTCTGGCATCGTATTTCAAAAAAACCACTTAAAAAATTACTCACCGTTTCTGCGTCGCTTAAATGCATTTTTTTCCAATAATTTTTCCCCTCGCTCTCAGCGCCCTCTGGGATTCAGACTTTGCGTGATAAATTGGAAACAGAGAGGGAATAGGTGGCGCCTATATCGAGTTATAGACAGTCTCCTCTAAATTCTACCAGGCAATAATAATTGTCAGTTTGAAACTATTGGGAACGATAATTTACAGTGGTTGGCTCCAAGCTTCACCACCTGCGCTTGCATGATATTGCCCCATTCATGGCGTTAAATCTCTTCGCCAATACTTTTCGACCATCATTCGCTAACCGCTTCACCGTTTCTCTCGATGCAATTGCAATGTCCCCCGATTCCCTTCCTACAAAAGTCCAGAATCCTCAAGCTCGACGGTTCAAGGAGGAGTTTGGCTTTGTTTCTTTAATCCACATTTCAATATGATGTCACAAAGTTACTGATTTTTTTTCACGTACTATTTTCATTAAAGATTAACCTCGTAGGTTAATAGGATTGTTCGAGATAGTCTATTGAACATGTAAGAAAATCAACAGCCCTGTAAAGTGAAAATTGTGGGAAAAACATACGATTTTAGGACACTAAGATCCAAAAATGAATAGTTTTTGATTTGAGGGTTTCATCGCTGATTTTTTATGTTGTAGTTCCAGCGGTGAAACGCTGCTCTGTTTTTATTTGGATTTTTTCAGGATCAGTAATTTGACCACCATTTCATGTTACAAATGAACGCAAGATCGGAGGCGATACAACGGATCGTGAACTTTATCCGATTTGAGGAAATAAAATTCTGACGCGATATCCGTTCGGTTTGATATTGCTTCTCTGATGGAGCATCGTTTCCTTTATGGGCGCACACTATGCCACAATGGCTTCGCATAAATCATGTCTCTAAAATCAATTTCTCATTTTCTATAACTTCGCTGTGTGTAACAGATCCTCGTTTCCTCTGATGAACAAATATGGTTCCATCTGAGACAAATCTCGTCCTCGTGACGTTGACGTTAACGCTTGGTATCAATTTTTGACGCAAGCTCCGTGTTTCTCGATAACATATTGTCTGACATTATAGAACCGTCGTTTGCCCGCGGATTATTTAATAGAATATCAATAAATGAAACATCGTGCTGAAACATTCGTTCCTGACGGCGCACATGCGATCGTTCAAATGTGGATTTGTTCGGTCGTTTCCTCGGCCGTGCCATGAATGCTGATTTTTACGACCGATTCGGTTGATGCGGTTTCAAAACCGATCGGTCGTACCTTTGTTTTTCATTTTCATTTTTTATATTTTATATTTTATGCCTTGCTCCGGCCCTCCTTCATTGAAAATCGTGCCAGGGAGAAAAATTCAGAGCAGAGGTCGCACGTTTAGCATCGTTCAAAAGTTGCTCATCCGCTCGCAGACTTACATCGTGGATAAAATTGACATGACTCTCTGCAGCGATACTCGTTTTGATTTATAAAAGAAAAAAAAACACCTGCGGCGCCTTAATCCTAAAATATACAAAGCTATAATTACCGTGATTTTATTTTCTTGGATTAATTAACGTCAAGACGTGGTCGTCGGCGCAATTTAATTCCGTATTTTAATTACAAAACGCGTTTTCCCTCGGTAGAGAATAATTAATTGTCCAGAAACCACTGCGGCGCTAGAAGCGAAGAGATTTTTTTTTTTTTTTTTTTCTATCACGATCATTATAATATTATAAATCTCGATTTCAGACGATGAGGAGATAACAACTTATCGGGTTTACCGATCCCGACAAAAATAATCGTCGATTTTATGGCGGGTCGAGTGGCTAATAACCGAACGAAGTCGACATTCATTACCATTATCGGCTAACCCACTAATTCGTCTAATTCGATTATACGGTCATAATGACTGGCCACGGGATTCGCAGTCGGTTGCACTTTCGCAATTTATATATCAAGCCTCCAGCTCTGTGGTTTTGAGCTCAAAGCTAATCGACGGAGAAGTGCTACCCATAGACCATTCACGCTGTGATTCGACGAACACACGAGACCCTCTGACCATTCATTCGCTCACTCTGGTGTACTGCGAGCATTCCTTTCGTCCACTCATATTTATTACCAAACCTACGTCTCGTAGTTTATGTTCTTATTATGCTTGATTCACATCCTTGAAGCAGTCTTTTAAGTGGTCTACTTTCCGCCCTAGTGCTTTTTCAGCGCATGCGCAATGCACGATCGCACAGTGGCGCCACCGCAGGGATCGGACATCGCCTACTTCCTGCACTTGTCACATTTGACCCTCGGTATCTCTCTTCTCGTTGCCCCTGGGTGAAATATGACCTGAATCGATTCGAAAGCTTTTAAAATTCTCTACAAAAAGGCTTCAGCTAGATTTCCTCGTTCAATATGTAATTTGGAAGATAAACTGGCTTGAAAGTTCAAAGCTTCTGACGCTCGAGGGGTTAATTATTCTACGTTTGAAATTATAGATGCGTCAGATATTTGGGATAATTATTGGGGAAAATCGTATTTCGAACTTTGAGCGTCTGAACTAGTACGTGGATTTGATTAAGCACAGACGTTCATCACGATATGGTATTCATAGTATGAATAATATCTCGCCAAGGTCTGAGATCGATATCACACGCGTCTAACCGAGAAACAGAAGATTCTATTTCTTTTCTTTGTGAGAACCCTTACCTCTTGTGCTTCTACACACCGCGAAACCCGTATCATCTATGTTTCTCTTTGTTTCGTAACAACGATTAGCAATATGCACGAGGCTGACGGGATCAGTTTTCAAATACTGAAACGCAGAAGCGAGTCTCGCCTTTCGTGATAGGCACAAATATTTATTATTGAACGATGAAACCAAACGAAGTAGAAACTCGACAGCGTTTGAAATAATCATTCAATAGAAAACGAAGTTAGATTATATGAGAAAAGTTCGAGCTTTCAGGGAATCCATGAGTTTTCTATTGGCTTTTATACAGTCATTCTTTCATCGAGAAAAACTTTTGTCGAGTAAAGCTATCGCAATTTTTGAAAAGATAAAAACAGCGACGGGGTTCTATTAATAGACCGAACTTCTCAGTCACCTTTGTCGAGTCTCACGCTCGCGTTGAGTCCTTCTCGATGGTCCATTGATCTGGAGATCTTGACTCTCGAGGGCGAAGACGAAGCTCTCTATAATACCTACGCTCGCATTTTCGAGGGGACGTCGACGTCGGAAGCGCCGTACTATCTTCACGCGACGCTCTTCAGAAACTGAGATAACAAAAAGGGTCGCCGAAGACAGAGACACAGATATACTGGATGTGAATATCCGGATTTCAGTTCCAAATTTCGCTTCATCACTCATACATATTTTATTCATTTTTTTCTCTTCCTCTCTTCCTCTTGCTCTCTTATCCCTCCGGATCATTTGTATTCCATGGATTTCGCAGAATCTGTGAGGGTTGTCTCGAAGAATGAAGGATCTCGACGGAGCGGCCACATTAAGAATGCTACCTTATTCTTCAGATATTCGCCAAATTCAAGACATTCATTTTCATTTCCTCAATTATTCTACACATTCTCTAGTAAGACAAATTTCTTATGGATTTTTGTGGATCGTCGCAGGCAGCTTATTTGTCAATCAAAATCTTGACTTGGTTACTGCAACATAAAATTCTATCATCCTTCTACGCCACCAATTGGTAGAAACTTCGTCAACCATCCATAAAAATGATTCAAAAGTCTTTGGCCTTTATTTTTAACTCCGATCGGACTCATTTGATTTTTTTTCACGCCACTCATGACGGAGGAGTACCAAGAAGAAATTTCAAATTTTGGTATGAAGGTAGCCAATTTCGAGAAAAGCTTATGGTCAGCACCAGACTGGATGTGTCGCAGAACATCGTGAATAGGATTTCGCACCAATCGATGGATTACGTTCATAACCTAAACACGCATGTATTAACTTAGCAGTTGACTAACGGCGAGTTTAATCCCCGACTACCTGGGGACGGTATAAACACATATTGCGGGCGACCGAATCGCCTTTGACCAGCTGCGAATCCTGATAACGTACGAGTCCACGGAAATCCCTGTATGGTTCATCAGCTTCTGCGTTGTGAACGCAGGTTCTTACAACGAGGCAATCGAAAAGAGAAAATAACAAACTTGAAGAAAAAAGCGTATCTAAGTCTGTATTATGTTTTTGGAAAGCAGCTGTACAACCCGCGAAATTTTTCACATTTTTAGATACTCGGAATACACCTGGCGGGGCACATGAAATAAAGGAATGATATTTTACATCTAAGCAGCTAAATCCAGGGGTGATAATTTAGGACGTCGTTCCGTGTCGTTTCATACCGTTTCCTCTCCACTTCATCCCGTCCCTTTTCTCTGTGTCTCCTCTAATCCCGAGGATGAATTACCTCGGATCTTCGTTCTCTTTCCCGGATGTCGAGGAATTGTGTACCGTTGCAAGTTCTGCGAGAACGATAGCGCCCTAATTTCAAACAATGTTCCAAAGATGATTCCATCAAAACGACGGCTAACGGATTTGGCTTATCTGTGCGAAATTATCTCTCGCAAAAACAATGGCATCACTGAATGTAACAAAAAAAGATTAGTTCTTTCTCTTTCTGTTTTAAATTCTTTTCATCTGAGCAAAAGCTCTCCGGTGGGTTGAGGGTGCGGTGAACCTGTCTCCCAGTATTTCATTAACTGGAATTCAGGAGATTATTTCTGGCTCTTTTCCCACCGGAGGTGGAAAAGGGGGGGCAGCGCTTTTTTCGAGTAACCTTTTTTCGGAATAATTACCCCACTCGGGGAAGAGACTCGGTCGTTACACTCCGACACTATGATTCCCCGTTCTACACGGATAAGGTAATCGTCAACCAATCGATAACCGAAGTACAGGGGAGCTGGAATTACTTCGCGTCACGTTTGATATTCCCCTGCACCGCTTTGAGTGCTATTTGAATTTCGCACTGAATCACTCGATGTGGAACCAGGGCTGAGGTCGAACAGCGGTTCGACGAGTACCGAACGTTCCTGGTTCGCGTGTTGAGGAAGTGGACGAGGTAGCCACTGTCATTTCCGCACACCACTGTTTAGTTTCCGCCACCTTCCGGTCTCCCGTCTATATCACTGCATCATTTTCAACGTTTGCTGAAGTATCTCATGGCCTGATAACACTGCAGGCATTTCCGCCTCGACACGATCAGTCTTCTTCTTGTTCTGAGCGTCGCCTTAATCTGACGAACAACGACATTCTCAAAGTGACGTCACGAAGCAACTCTGATTCCTTCTTCTTCGGGGTTTTGACAGACCTGGAAACCCGGGAGAACCGGAAAAAAGGGGATTACCAACATTGTAGAAAAGTCAGGGAAAAGTCAGGAAATTTTGTACGAAATATGGAAATTGCACATTTTTTTGGCTCCATTTTGAATTAATAACTTAGCGATTGAAACGGACTGATTTTTCGCAGGTACAAAGCATAATTGTTCCAACTTCCGAACTCTGGTGATGAAGATGAATTTAAAAAAATCTGTTATTTCAGCTCTTAGAAAAGGACCTATAATCAATTTGCTCTTTTTATTAAGCAAGATGTGGTTCTTAAAATTTTTAATTTTTATCGCTCATTTGGCTGTCAGTGTTTTTCGAAATCATTTCAATCAACATCTCAAGATATACTTAGCAGAATATCCAGAGTGGATTTTTTATTGCCTGAACTTCTTAATGAGGACAATATTGAATTTTCACACTTTTTTCTGTGTAAAACTCAAATTGTTCGATTGAAGGATTTGATTCTTGAAATTTTTGAATTCTGGAATTTTGAATTCTGAAAATTTGAATTCGAGACTACAAAATATACGCGGATCGTACGAAGAAAGCCCGAGAAAAAGTCGGAGAATTTCGAAACTTCAATTTTGTAACAACTCTGTTTTTCTAACCTTCATTGTTGGTCTTAATTTTTCTAACCTTTCTCAATGTAGTGGGATACTTTCTGCTGTCTAATGACTCTAATCCTTCGATTATCGAAAATGGCGTTGTGATCCTACACAAAGTGTCGAGCACATATCACGAGCTTCGAGAAGTTATATCATCGATAAAATTGATATCAATCTAGAAGGAATACTGAAATAAGTGTTAAATCGCGTTACGTAATGGTTAATTTCGTCATATGTTTGCTCTACTTCTGTATAATAAGTATCACGAATATGTTCGTTCCAGTTCGACGAACAGACGTCCTGATATGAACAATTATCATCAATTTTTTGCATTGCCACTTGAGTAAATAAAACGAAATATTATATCGAGGTGATATAATGAATAGAATACTTTTTGTCCAGTTCATTCATCTCGCATTACGACAAAAATAAAATGGGTTCGGAAAAATAGAGAGTAGTATATTGTGCAACGAGTGGGCAAAAATGACGATTCTGAGTACGTGTGATATCCGAACTCGCCTTAGGCTCGTGCGGCTATATTCACACTTACTCAGAATCATCATTGCCCGCGAGATGCACATAATATTTTTCCCAATAAATATGTAAAATTAGGCAATTTTAGCCGTTTGCTGAAAATCAACCAAACTAGCAAACCATTTCTCCACTAGTGAAGAAATGAGACCATTCCTCAACTAGTGAAGAAATGGTTTGCGTGTGTTGTGTTCACCAGTGGGCAGGACTAGTTTTTGTTCGCTAGTGGAATAATAATTCTCCATTTCCCAATTCATTAAGAAACAGCGTATTTTGTTCATTGTCAGCAGACGGCCAAAACCGCCTATTTTTACATATGCGTTGTAGAAAACATGTTTGCTATACCCCCTGTTAACCTCGAGGTATTGAATGTGTGAGCAATTATTTGCATTGCCACTTGAGTAAATAGAACGAAAACTCATGATAATTCTGGCAATCTGTATTTCTGATGAAGCGCAACGGCACTGGTTTTAGTTGTATTAATAAGGTTGATTCAGCAGTGATTAGGCGTATAAAACACCTCATATGTGGGCGCCGTGGCTTAGTTGGTTAAAGCGCCTGTCTAGTAAACAGGAGATCGGGGGTTCGAATCCCCCCGGGGCCTGGGAAAATCTGGAAAAATTCTTTCCCAATATTTTTTCGTCACTTTTCTCAGAGATATACGCCTGTTGGATATCGTAATGGGCCGATCGCCGCGCTATCTGTCGGTTTGACGGTGCAGTCGCGTGGACGTTCAACTCACGCCGTGTGCATATTATTTGTACGTCAAAACGAGACATTTGGAGATAAATAAATGATTTTCCTAATCAGAATTACCTACCGTAAAGGATGCACAGCTGGCCACACTCGAACGTCCACGCGTTGACCGATTCAGCCGCTTGGTAGCGCCATTAGAGATATCCAACAGGCGCATAAGATTTTAATTACTTATTCTCACGATTTCCGTTTCTATTAATAAATAATCTCGGTTCACGCTGCGCAAACGTGAGTATCAGTGCAAACTTTACAGTCATAGGATATCGTAAACTTTGGGCACTTGTCATATAATTTACTATCTTCCAACAATAAAACGCGCACTATTTCCATTTTTATAACCCTTTCGTCTAAACGTGAAATTGAACAATGCGTCGTTTTCTTCGAGTCCTTCATAATACAATCCTTCAATTATTGAAAATGGTGTTGCAATGCTGTACAAAGTGTCGAGCACATGTCACAAGCTTTGCAATAATCCCCTAGGATGTTTGTTAAGCTCTAAAAATGATGCCCTGCGATGACGAAAGAAAGGCTGGGTAAAAACGATAAAAAATTATACGAATCTCTTCTTCGTTGAAAAGTTTCTCAGCTTTTGCAATTCAAGGTGTGTATATATATCGTCTTAAAATAAATGAGGTAGAAGGTTTGGTGCCTTGATTAATCAGGCTTTTCATAACATTTATTTGCTGCTGAGAAAAGCTCCGGCGGATCAATTCCCTCGGGAATATCTACCTTAATTAAATTTATCCTTGGTATCAAATGACGGATTCGATTCTGATGAGTTTGGATAAACGAAGTTGAAGAAACGGCGTACAAAAGCTTTGAAGAATAGGCAAATCTCTGTCTCTCTTTCTCTGCCAGGGATGAGGGACACCGTGAAGATTCTCATTTACTCAGTTTAGGTCTTTATCACTGCGCGCCTCCGGACCTCGACTTTCCCTATTCATCTCTCGGCTTAGTCGGGGCTATCTGAAATTACTCTCCAGGAATGAGAATGAAAACATAACAATCCCTGGAAGGATGAGCCGCCGGGATTTTTTGCCTCGCAGAAGTGTAGCAAAGAAGTATACAAACAATCCCAATTGACAAATGTGTGCAAATAAAAATTCGAAGCCACTTTGCTGATCGGTTTAACCGATTGACTCGGCACATTAAACTTCCGTCTCTCTTTAAAACAGGATTTCGATGATTCGCGTTTCTTTTGTTTTTAATTAACCATTACGCATCGTCGGGGGGCTCGGAGTGGTCGTAATTTCTACCATCTTGTTCTTCCTCTCTTTCGATTGTGCTGCACAGTCGACTTTAGATTCCAACCCGGTGCCACGACTGACTCTTCACTTTTAACTTTGTCTAAGGAATGTGGATTGAAAAATATATAACCAACGGGTAGCTTTTGCTGGCTCAAGTCCCAAGCCTCGAGTCTTGGAAACGTCCACTTTGTACACGCTGCCTCTTCCCTCACGGGTCCGAAGGGATTATGAATAATTTTTTAACTCGAGTAAAACGAGAGCAGAAGAAAAAAATAGTCACTGATGCTGTCGTAAAATGCGTGTAACCATTCTACGTGCAACTTCGCGTCTGCATAAAACTTTTCTATCCTGTAATACCCGGGAAAGCTTCGACGATAAAAAATTTTACGCGTTCCATCGTCGCAAGAGATAAGAGTTCACCTGTATAATGATTGCATTTTTCTTATCTCATACATCGGCATAAAAATTCTGTCAAATTCTTTTTATACTACCCACTTACTTGGAAAGTTTGATTTTTCAAAACCTGTGGTGAGCGTGAGGAAAAGTAAGCTGGCGCACGCAAACATCGTAAATGATCTATTTCCTGCCCTAGGACTTTTTTGACGATCTCACAATTAGTCACTTAGTGGCGCCATCAGAAGTTAGCGATGTATTGAACTAGATTATTGCCTGAATTTAGGTTCGCGATTCTCCTAGTACTATTGAAAAACAAAAAATTGCAGTTGATATCAATCTAATAGGAATAGTAAAATTAGTGTGAAAACGATGTATCAATACGATGATCTCACTTCTACTCGACATATATCGTACGTAAATCGAAGGTGTCTTGAAGATCTTATTCGGCAACCTAAGTGATACGTCTTCCGTATGTACAGTAAACGTTTGAAAAGCGTTGTTTTGCGTGACGTGAAAGATACGTGCATAATGCGTATAGGCTGGGTTTTTCAAAACATCCAAATAATCACCAATTATATACGTTGATGGTACATATAATAAAAGTTTTACGATTGTCACAATACTATACGCAATATGAATGTAATTTATACGTACATGCAGTACGTAAAAAACAGCTTCGGCATTGACGCGAATGATACAAGTGTTATACGTATATACTTCGTATAGAAAATACGTCTTGATTGTATACATCGCGTACACATACAGTATACGTATCATTTCAGCTGTATACGTAGACAGACGTTAAAACGTATTTCATACGTGAAATCAACTAAGTGTTCCGTGTGGGTAACTTCGAGGTATTGAATGTGTGTGCAATTTTTTGCATTGCCACTTGAGTAAATAAAACGAAATATTATATCGAGGTGATATAATGAATAGAATACTTTTTATCCAGTTCATCCATCTCGTATTACGATAAAAATAAAATGGGTTCGGAAAAATAGAGAACACATACTTGCTATATGTGCTATTAAGGGCATGCTGGACTCAGATTTCCATATTTAAAAAATAATGAAGCCGGATATGAACGGGGGGGTGTTTAATGGGTTCCTTAGACGATTTGTAATCAAATTGGTAGCTGCATGAACGTGTATCTCACCAAAATCGAGTAAAATAAGGCTTTTTTGTTTCACGAAGCGTGGGGACCGTCACTTGTTTTCACTGATATCACCGACTACGCATCACAAGGGTGGAAACGAATCATTGAGCGCCCTCAGGAATATAATTCCACTCACATATATCGCAAAACTTGTTCATTTCACTCAACGATGAAGACGAAAAATTGTTTCCAAAAAAGGACTGTAATTTTTCTCGGTATAAAGCACCGGCCGCGGCCATGTTGGATCGTTTCGCGTTGCGAGTCGGGCCGAGCAGCGCTTGCCAACCTTCGTCTCGCGGTCCTGCGTTTCACGAACCGCCGTTCCTTGCTCAGCGCTATGACAGCTGAGCGGGAATTCAAACGGAAATAATTCGGAATAATAATAGTTATAACAAATGTAAGGTATGTATAAGTTGTAAAAATTTGTAAATTAGTCTAATTGTAAGTAGTAATGTATTCGATGAAGTTATGGAGACGGAAACCATGTAACCCCGAGGGGAACAATAAATAAACATACATAAACATACATAAACATACATAAACATACATAATAATTATAATAATGCATTGTTATTATTATCATTATTATTATTATTATTATTATTATTATTATTATTATTATTATCATTATAATTACAATTTCCGAAATAATAATCATAACAATTATTATAATAATTATTATTATTATTATCATTGAAAAAAATTTACTCGAAAGTGGTGGGAATGAAAATGAAAACGTATGCGCCATTTTTTTTTTTTGTACTAACACTGAAATCCTGTGAAACGCACAGAATAATCAAAATTCCGATTCTTTTGAGAGATTTTCAAGTTTCAGCATAAAAAAAACTAGATAAGGCAGAGGTGTAAAGTCGTATACGCCATTTATTATTCGATTTTTTTTTATCTTGAAAATGTTGTGAAAATCGGAATTTCAATTTTTTCCGTAATAATAATGATGATGATGATGATAATGATGATGATGATGATGACGACGATAATGATGATGATGACGATAATAATAATAATAACAATAATAACAATTATTATCATAATATTATGATAATTATTATTATTATGATAATAACAATATGATAATTATTATTATTATCATTGTAAAAAATTAACTCGAAAGTGGTGAAATTTGTGAATGAAAATGAAAACGTATGCGCCATTTTTTTTCTACCAACACTGAAATCCTATGAAACGCACAGAATAATCAAAATTCCGATTCTTTTGAGAGATTTTCAAGTTTCAGCATAAAAAAACTGGACAAGGCAGAGGTATAGAGCCGTAAACGCCATTTATTATTCGATTTTTTTTTATCTTGAAAATGTTGTGAAAATCGGAATTTCAATTCTTCTATGCGTTGCACAGGACAAGAGTATTTGTGAAAAAAATGGCGCATACGTTTTCATTTTCATTCCCACCACTTTCGAGTAAATTTTTTTCAATGATAATAATAATAATTATTATTATAATAATTGTTATGATTATTATTTCGGAAATTGTAATTATAATGATAATAATAATAATAATAATAATAATAATAATAATAATAATAATAATAATAATAATAATAATAATAATAATAATAATAATAATAATAATAATAATAATAATAATAATAATAATAATAATAATAATAATAATAATAATAATAATAATAATAATAATAATAATGATAATAACAATGCATTATTATAATTATTATGTATGTTTATGTATGTTTATGTATGTTTATGTATGTTTATTTATTGTTCCCCTCGGGGTTACATGGTTTCCGTCTCCATAACTTCATCGAATACATTACTACTTACAATTAGACTATTTTACAAATTTTTACAACTTATACATACCTTACATTTGTTATAACTATTATTATTCCGAATTATTTCCGTTTGAATTCCCGCTCAGCTGTCATAGCGCTGAGCAAGGAACGGCGGTTCGTGAAACGCAGGACCGCGAGACGAAGGTTGGCAAGCGCTGCTCGGCCCGACTCGCAACGCGAAACGATCCAACATGGCCGCGGCCGGTGTCTTTATACCGAGAAAAATTACAGTCTTTTTTTGGAAACAATTTTTCGTCTTCATCGTTGAGTGAAATGAACAAGTTTTGCGATATATGTGAGTGGAATTATATTCCTGAGGGCGCTCAATGATTCGTTTCCACCTTTGTGATGCGTAGTCGGTGATATCAGTGAAAACAAGTGACGGTCCCCACGCTTCGCGAAACAAAAAAGCCTTATTTTACTCGATTTTGGTGAGATACACGTTCATGCAGCTACCAATTTGATTACAAATCGTCTAAGGAACCCATTAAACACCCCCCCGTTCATATCCGGCTTCATTATTTTTTAAATATGGAAATCTGAGTCCAGCATGCCCTTAACCTCGAGGTATTGAATGCGTGAGCAATTCTTTGCATTGTCACTTGAGTAAATAAAACGACAAGCGTCACGAGTGACAAAAAAACCGACTTCAAAACCAAACTACTCAACCGATTTTGATGAAATTTATATGGGACCAACCTGAAAGTATACCCTTTCGAATAAAAAAAGAATTTTCCAAATCGGTTTATGAATAACGGAGTTCTGAGGTAATAAACATAAAAAAAAATACAATATTTTCACGTCACTTTTCTCAGAGATATTATCTTCCAATTACTTATTCTTACGATTTCCCTTTCTATCAATAAATAATCTCGGTTCACGCTGCATAAACGCGAGTATGAGCGCAAACTTTAGAGTCATCGGATATCGTAAACTGTCCGCACTTGTCACATATAATCTACTACCTTCCAACAATAAAACGCACGCTTTGTCCTGTGCCAAGTCCATGTTTCATTTTTACAACCCTTTCGTCTAAGGGTAAAAACTGAACAATGCGAGAGGATGATTTTGGTTGAATGCGTCGTTTTCTTCGAGTCCTTAATTCCTTACAAAAACCGAGAGAGGTTGCGTTTATTTTTTCAACCAGGAAACCACCGTAGCTTTATATTTTCCGTTTCCGTTGAAAAGCTTCCGGATCTGGTTCCCCTCGTTGTTTCTTCACTTTTTTTCACAGGCTCTATTGCCGTTTGGATTTTCCATCGTTCCCTCTTATCGTCTAACCCTATTCCACAATTTGTTTTCGATTATTGTTTCTGGCTCTGAATCAATAATTGTCAAAAACAAACGAAGAAACCTTGTAAAACAAAGGGCCGTCCCAGTACCCGCATATTGAACAACGTATAGGGGTAAACTTCGCTCTGAGGATTTAGGGCAAAAATATAAATGTACACAAGTCAAATATTTACACGGTCAGACAAACCCCAAGTGCATTCTAGTGCTTGACCATCGTCTTAGAGGGACGGTGTGAATCGGTCCCCTGACAACCTCGGCGGCTCGCTTTGACAATCTTCAAGAATGCCATAAAAATGTTTGAAATTAATTAGCGTCAGTTGAACAAAAGCGTCGCCTGTACACACCGTCAAAGAAATCCTTCGTGTTGCCCTTCGTGTCCGTTCACGATGTGCTTTTTTCACCATGCGTCGCCGGTTCATCAAAATATTCGAGGACAGCCGAGGGCGAAGCATCGACGGTGATTCAGAATCTTCAGAATGTCCTTCATCGATGTTGGATCCCGGTCGGAGAATGCTGAGCTGGTTCGGGGCTGTGCACATAACGCTGTGCGACCCCTGACCTCGTAGTGGTTGGTCAAGTGAGTCCTTTTCGTAGACTCAGCAGGCGGCCGGCGTCCAAAGTCAAACACGACGATATATCACACCAGGCCACAAATCCCATACAGCGTTAAACACACAAGACCCAAGACCGTCTTATATTATAGAATATAGGTGGAGGAGGATCGCTAAACTCAAATAACACTATTGCCTCTGCTCCTCTGGAGGAGATATAGGTGTTATAATCTGTCAAAGAATCCAATCCTCTCAGAGGAAACGCTCTCAACCGTCTCTAGGCAATACAAATAGCCACTTATTCTCGAATCTAATTCCGCAATCTCATCGTCACGTGTTATCTGCTGCAGTTATCTTACCTTCAGAATCGGATTTCTCCGTGAACCGTTGCACAATGGGATCCAATGCGAAAAAAGATGCCAAAAATCTTGAAATCATACGATTTGCATAAAAATTCATATGCTACCATTTTTTTAGTTTCTGGTTCCGATTTTCATACCCGAAACGCGAAATTCTACGGCAACGAAAATCCACGAAAAGCATTCGATTTGAATGAAAACTCATGTATTGGTTTTTTTTTAATTTATTTTTTTTTATTGAATTGAATCAATGGATTCATTGTACATAACCGTAAACCACTTTTTCTGTGTATGTCAACGACTTATACAAATCGAGAATGACAAATAGAAAAAAAACGTGTAGATTTAATCGATTTCTAGCGAAGATTCAAGATAACAAAGAAGTTATTCTCTCTTTTGTTTGTAAATTGGGGGCATTTTTTTCGATAGATTCAGGTGCTTCAAGCTTTGATGGTTCCCTCATTACTTGTAGACGTTTTTTGGAGTTCTTCAATAATCTCCAAAGTTCGCAATGCTAAAGACTTTTCAGACCTCGGAAGTATTTAAGAAGTTGAAATTTTGTACACTGATGCATCTTCAGCGACGACACAATCTTATCTCGATCTTAATACCGCTGTTGAACATGTGTAGAAAGAAACTACAAAGTTGCAAAGTACCCACAGTGAAAGCCGCCCTGTCTCCCAGAGCGATAATGAAATTTATTTGAGATGACCACTCTGTGTCCTGACTGAGGGTCATTAGTGGGGAAAAAAAGGTAGCGAAAAGTTTTCCTTTTGAATGTGTAGGTGGATACGGACGTGCCGAGGTGAGTGGCGATAAAGCAGCGAGAGCATTAAGTGTGCGGGCAAAGGCATCTATGAACCGTATGTTACAGTCGTCGCAAGGACGACGGTCGACGTTTAAACGTGAGATTTATACTGTTCCATTGGCGTCACGGATGTCCCCCAGGTTCTTCGTACACCTACGTTTGTCGTGTTGGGTCACCCCGTGCCCTCGGCGAGAGAGTCGCGGTGCCGGTACGCTCGCCGTGGGAGATTATCTCGCGATCCCGGCGCTCTATTATGATTCAACTGACATGCTATTTGTAGTCCTCGAGGAATAAGAGGGTCCGGGTGTTCGCCGTCGGACCTCGACCATTGTTGTTCTGGCCTGGACCTCCGGACTCCGGACCACAGACTCGGAGGACTCTGCTACAGCCTCAAGCTCTCACGACTCACTCGGAGATCATGTTGGTCCGATAGTCTCGCGGTTAGTCTTGCGTTAAAGCGTCGTGTCCACCGGACACGTGCCAGCTAAATCGACCCTATCTAAAGATTCCTTTCGCTAATTACACTTCACGAGATTAAGTCTCGCTGAATATCACCTCAGACAACCGAGAAACCATCTAACTGTGAGACAGTCGAGGGAAGAGAGTCCGAGTGCGGGAAGTAGATCATTAACGTCGTGCGCATGCGCGAACTCTTCTTTTTGCCCACTTTACGTTGAAGATTGAGCTTTCGAGGCAGGTGTAACAAAAAAATCATGCGATGAAAAAACTGAACTGTTGTAACATCGGAGGAGCCGTAGGTGGACGATTTGTTACCGAGGTTCGGCGAGGGTAATTTGTTGAGGTTTTCTTAGCGCTCGTTACGAGTCAAGTTTAACTGACCACGATCATTCGTTTCGTTTGTAAACGATCCCCGGCGGCTGATTTGCAAAAACGTTCGGAAACTATCTCGCGAGAAACGGATACGACGTGAAGAACCGTGAGGTTACGAGCTGACGAGCTCAAGTTGTTGCATTGTTCGTCACATAATTGAATCCTCAGACACGCCATCCTCAATTTTGGTCGTGAAATTTTGGGAAAATCTGATGTGTTTTTACACAAATATGCGCATAATGTGACGTCGTCAGTCGACGCTGAATGATCGTACGTCGACAAAGTTGAGTCACTGAATACCCAGTGAAAATAGTGGGCATAAAAAGCGTCGGCATCCAACGAGATTTGACTCAATTAAGTAACCCGTGGTTCCTCTACGTTGACAAAGTACAACGTCACTGTTCTTTTATGGGCGGCCCCCCCTAAATAAGTGAGTTTGCCAGCATATTGAGTAGCACGCTGGGGAATGGATGAAGACAACTCCGGTAAAAAGAGGATCCAAAAACGACGAAGACAGAGACGGTCCAGGTCCAGGCAGTTGAAGACCGTGTCAGAGTAGGGAGAGCCCTTGTCAGTCACTCTGCAGGAACCTCGATCCGGTCCGTTCCATAGGCGTAGCTACACAATGGACCGAGATCTCACATCTCGAAAATTGGTGTCAACACAGAGCAGAAATCACGTCACGACATTTTTGGCACCACTTTACAACACATTCTAGGCGGCAGCCTTTTGTGTGTCATGGGAGAGGGTGAATTGGTTTTCCATTTTTCATTCGATCTCCCGCTTCCCTTGTTTCGAATTTTCCGAACAATTCAGTCGAAGGAACGAAAAGTGTTTGTGATGTATAAAATGACATTTGAAAAACCGCCTCGTGTTTCGCTTTGCTCTCTGCCAATGGGTATTTTATAATTGAACCCACGAAGCTTATAAATTTAGTAAGCCTCTGCGTTGCAGCGCCCGTATTGCCAACGTGGGCGGGGACTCGCGTTAAAACCGACTATTAGCACGGTGCGTGTGTAATTATTGGTAATCAATTACAAAACCGGTACCACCGCCTACCGCTGTCATATTATTCAAGGAACTAGGACCCCCCCAGCTTCCACATGTGGACCGAGGGCGAGATGAAAAAAAAACGGGTGCCCACTTCTGAGTTCGATATAAATACATCAATCGCTGCCAAGTTGATGCCCTCTACTCTGGCAGATACTGCATCAAACCTAATTGGTGTAGCCAAAAAGAGTGAAATTTTGGATGGATTCCCTAATTTTCCTAATTTGTCTACCGTTCATTAATTCCAGGTGGGGGGAAGAATTGTTACGTTGATAATATCATCAGCAAAAGCGCTGTCCAGATAAGTCGAAACTGTTCCCTTAATGGCACGGACACCCTTATTTATATCCACATAAAGAACGAAGCGTCATTTTGTCGGACGTTCAACATGGGGGTAGAAGCTATCCCAGAAAGTGGACAACACGTCCAAAAAGATAACGTCACATGATTAATTGGTCATACTAGAAAAACAACACGTCAATATTAGGCTTCCGGCGACAACACGGTTGCAGACCATACAGAAAGTCAAGGATGGCTTCAATTCTTCCAACGCACGAAAAACTACAGAGCCTGATTGTGGTAAGGCATCCATAAGAAATCCTGCTGAGGCTCTAGTTAGGCAATAGTAAGGAATCCTCGATATAGAATCCCCGGTTTCCTGACTTCCTTCATATAGTCACAGTCACCATATCAGAGCCTCATTACAAATCTGCGACATTCTTCGAGCTCTGACCTCAGCCTTGGAAGGTTTTCTGCAAATAAGCTAGATCAGCATCATCAGGATTGTCATGTCAGGCGTTATTTGTGAGCCAACAGATATGATCTTGCGAGTTCCGCATGTTTGAGGTGAGTATAACGGATGTGGGATCGTTCGTTGAGAATGGAATGTCGTTTGTGTCGAATTTAATTGGGGTAGTGGTATTCATCGTCGAGATATGGATGTGAACATGAGATCCAGATCCGTGTCTCCGTGTCTCCGTGCGTGAGGAGATTCGAAGGCAATTGTAAAAATCCACGACGAATCCCACTCGAGACTCGGGGAGTTTTTTAACGAGGAAAACTGAGCAGGATCTTGCGGTTAAGAGGAAGGGGATGAGTCAACAACATCGGATATATTCGACCTAGTGAACTCCAGGGGCGTGTTAGGGTTCTCCAAATAAACCAAGCCCAACCGTTGCTCGAAGCTCGATGGTCCTTGCCACGGCCACGGGTACAGTCTGCTTTGCTCTCAGCTCCATCTCACGAATTTTATGGGGATTCCGCTAATGGCATGGGAGGAGGAAGAAGGGGGCACTCCTTTTCCCTTTTCCCCTTTTTCTTCCTTATCCTCTTCCTCGAACCCCTACCGGGTTCTCTTACCTTTCTCTCAGCATTTTCCCACTTTTATCCAGCGCCCAGGGAACCAGGTCGAGGGTGGAATGGGGTTCCATACCCGACCCAAAATGGTTACGATATTTTCTTGTCAGCGAAAGAAGAACAGATTAATGCCAGTCCTTGTACACCCACCTACACCCGTCCATTAAACCCTGCATTTCTTTTTCTGCTTCATACAGTTCAGCCGTACTTGCGCCTCTGTGTCTTATCTCTTATCTCTGAACGAAAGCACGTCCATCAAACCTCTGGTACACACGGCGACAGACCAATCGATTCATCACCCGACGTGTGCTCATCATGACTTCCTCTTTTTTCCACGTTTGAGTGGTTCGAATTGCCGACTATACTCATATCGTATTTACCCAGGGTACTTTATATTCCGAACCCTTGTCATCCGTTTTTTCATCCCTCTTTGTAATCAAGTATGAGCTTTTGGTTTTTCTATTTCCCTTCCGATTTCTCGACACGGAAATATCACGAGGGCTGACGCGATGCTCGTTGATATTCTTTTTTCCGAGTCGACGATTCGGACTAGTTGCGATGGGGGAAGATGATGGAATGTGAAAAAATAACCCGTGATACGCCTTATGTGATAATATATTCGCTGTAGAGCGGTGTTTCTCGGACGGTTGCATCCGTGACGGAGCTGTTGACTATTAACATGACAATACAAGGGTGAAGGAGATCGTAAAGATTCCATACCCACTTTCCTAGCTACTCTTAGACCGTCGGTTTCTTGCTTCGTTTTTTTCTCTCCCCCTTCTGCTCCGTTTTTACGATGCAGTAGAAAAATGTGCTTTTTTCGGTTTGCGTTTTCCCATTTTTTGTTTATTTTTTCTTTTTTGTTGAATAAATTTACCGCGAGGGTAAGCAGAGTTTTTATACTCACTACGAGATAAGATACAACAAAGTTAGCAAGCTACCCCCAATAAATTCCAACTTCACTATGAACTAATCTAACCGTAGTTTAATTCACAGAGTTCTCTGCAGAGCTAGTGTACCTACACTAGTATCAAATACGAGTATTCTACCACTAATCTACGACCTGGGGTCGGTGTCGCGGAATTTACAAACGGCCTGCAGGAAGTTTCGTTCTCTGTGTAATCTACCGCGATTTTATAATTTCACTTAATTTTTAGGGTTTTTTTTCTACAGCGATGAAATATATCCTCTGATGAAAACTCTTTTGACGGTCTTTTTTCACACTTGATGCTCGCAAATTTTCTGCGAAAAATATCAGAACGGTAGTTTTTGCATTTCTCGTAGTTGCGTGGAAAATGAAATTGCAAATATTTAATACCATAGACAGCGAGAGCTTTCCCAGCGGGACCGAGATCCGCGAGCTTTAAACTGAGCAGCGGAATACCCCGGGAAGAATGATGCCTCAAGTCCGGCCGATGCAGATGGTACGATTCCCTTAGAAAACCGTGACGGATGATGTTTTAAGCGAATGGAACTTACATCTCGTGGGATGAGGATGAACATCCCCGTTTTCGAACCTGAAAATTTGACATCAACTTTTCTAGACATTTCTGTGAAAAAATTTCGGGTATTAAAGCGCGTCAATGATGAAAATGAAAAAAAAAAATTGGTAATCAGAGGTGGCTTGACATTTTATGATGTTGGTCCTTGAGCGAGGAATTCGCACGAATTCTTCGAGGTTATTTCAAGCTTTGTTGAATGCGAGGGTGGATTTGAGTGAGCGTTAAAAAATTGTCACCTTTTCCTCGATCTTCAGGACTTTTTTCGTTCTACGTTTTTTTACCCAGTCTTCAGACACGTCTCTGGATAAAATTAAGTTTATTTTTTTCACGCTTCAATTGAGCGCCGTTGTGACAGGTTAAAAGCTGGAAAAAGTCGACGCACATTTCGGAATATAATATTAGGCTTATGCCTGTGGGGTTTCACTCGGTCGACGCTGGCCGAGTCAAGGTTGTACTTTAGACGAAATTACCCTCCTAAATATTTAGAACACAGCTTTTTCAGAGAGAATTATCGGCCACTTTTCTCTAACGAAATAGAGAAAAAAAAGGTCCCGTGAAGTAGACTTTCGAGAAATTTTTTGAAACTTTTACCCCCCTCTGAATAAAAAGGTCGCGTTTCTCGTTCGTCTAAGTGGATGTCGACGGTTTAAAATTAACGACACGATCACAAATTCTCTGCGATAAATGTTGCACAAATTTAATTCGAGATCGATAACAGCTGTTCCATGTTGAAGGAGAGGAAGAGCAGTTTTATAATGTTCTTTTGTATATCTGAAGAATTTTTGGAGTGATCCTTATTTGCGGAAATAAGACCAGGGATTCAAATTGTTACTGTCTTTCAGAAATAAAGATAATAACATCCGATTCGTATACCGTATATATAAGTCGTAACGACCTCAGTTTTTCCGACAAGCCCTTGACCTCTTCGCCCTTACCGTTCGACTGGCAATAATCGCATAGGAAGGTCGTTTGGGGTGCGCCTCTTCGGCACAGATATAATACAACAACTCTGGAGTATGAAAACAAAGGGACGAGTGCAAAAGGGGAAGTTTTTTGCCACCTAATCCGCTCTAATCTCCGTAAAAGTCCATGCAGCAAATTATCCTACGTTAAGAATCTGAGTGTCATACAGTTTTCACGTCATGGTCCGCCTTGATGACGTCGTTTCCATGCAGGGTTGACAAGATCGTGGCATCGTTCCCTTCCCATGTTCCTGAATATATCCGAACGATACCGAGTGGGGAGGATGGTAATCGAATCGCGAACGGGGTGGGACGTGAATATTAATGCGGTAGGGACCATAAGCCCATTGTACTTGCCCACAGCACCAAATCCGAAGCTGAGAAGTCCACATTGATGGAATCGGCAGCTAAATGATCATGTGAATCGCGAGGCCTAAGCCACCCGCGCTCCCTGGACAAAGGGCGCTCAGATCCAGATCCGGACCTCTGTCGAATCTGGAGTATGACCGTAGGCTGACCCCGTCCTGGATTACGCCTCTCCCGGGGGATGTAGGCCCTTTCCTCGGGTCCCAGGTCCGCCGCTATCCCATCATTCCAACCCGGGATTAGCTCAATTGGCTAACAATAGGGCATTGTGACCCTCTGGAATCCGTCTGAACGGGGAGGCTTAAAAAATCTCTGCACTGCTGATAAAACGGAGCAACTTACACACGGTTTTAGCAAATTTTCCCGCGTTGGAATAGCAAACGCGATTCGCTGACGAATTCGTTCAGAAATCTTATCCTCAGATTCCTGTACACTTTACTCAAGGCTATGGCGATGGTGCGAGTGAGAGAGAGAGAGAAAGAGTGGTTTATGGCTCTGGCTAAGAGCTCGCGAAACCCCAAGAGAGGAAAGGCGGAAAACTAAGATTGGGCGAAGGGACCGAGTATCCCTGAAAAGGATGCAGACTCTTCGAGCTCCTAGGTATGGGATCTTTTTCTGATCTATCGTGCGTAAAAACCCAGCTGCGGACTATCTGTCACGGTCCGATTAACCTCGGCTCCTTTCCTCTTTGTGGAACTTTTTTGAAACTTGAGACCGCAAACATTGGAAATACCGTCGGCTAATTTCCTGAGGCTTGTTCGCGGTATATTCGGGCGAGGACGAAGACGCGGATGAGCAAGGTGCGAGGCTGGACCAGCTCGCGCGTGGACAGTAAACGTAACGAATGTCGTCTACGTCGGCCATAACTCCGGGCCGTCGTTCCCACACCATCTCGTACTGCTCGGTGGCCCCTCGGGCAACAGCTTCGTTCTCCCCAGGGAGCAGTATACTCTCTTCAGGCGCAGTTAACGTAACCATTGGTTACTGGTCTGAGCTAGTAGCCCGCACCTAACGCCGTTTCTTGTACCATGGGAAGATCTAATGTCCCGGTCAAGATGGCCTACCGTAATCTCGGACTAGACACACCGCAGACACCATAGTGTCATAATTTCTGCTTCCCCGATTCATTACTTATCATCCCATAGCCTCCGAAGCTTCCGGATTTGCCGTTACGTCGTGTTCTTGACGTCCACTTGATTGACATGCTAGCGTATCGAATTGGACTCGAACCCCCATGGAGGGATCCTGGACGTCGGTCGAGCGTGCATCTTAAGATCTTTATTACGTGCTTCAGCGGTCTGGCAGAGCAGGACTCATCCATGGGATTTTAATTGAAATCGCTGACTTGGACCGTATCGAAGTTCTTGTCCCGGTCTTTGCGTCGGCATCATTGTGCCTCGCATCGTCGATTCGAGTGCACTTTCCCAAAGATGGTGAAATGTCGTTGGGATGGGCTAAGGGCTGATGCGTTGTTTGCGAAGGGGATGTGCAAAGTTGGGGGAGGCTCAGACAGGGATTTTCTGGTCTGATAAGGTATCGGATCCCCTATCACAAGGTGGAAGGTTGGAAGGTGTACAAAATTAACTGATGCACGGCCGCAGCCGCGGCGTGAAAACAGATAGTGGGATATATAATACCTCACTAACAACGGTACGAACGCGTAAACACGATGTCTAGATCGATGGATAGCGGTTGCCCCAGCCGTGGTCTGGACTGTTGAGTGGTTAGTCCGTGAAATTACGTTACACCGCCACTTGGCGTGACCTTAATAAGCACGAGAAGGTATAATGAAAAGCCGATGAAAAATTCATGCCACGTTGACTGGAACGGTCTTTGTAAATTTCTTCTTACGAGCCGTTTTCACCCACCAAGACACACATTCTTGGTGTCGACTTCATGGATCACCGAGACAACCCACGGGGCGATGAATTCTAAGAAAAATTGTTCGATCAGCACTCTGCTTTTTCAATTTTTTTTTTCCTGTCTTTATTTTAACGTCTTTCTCGAGACACGCCTAACAGCGCTTACTGCATATCGTAAACGTGATGGTCCAGGATCTCTGATTGTCTTTCATGCTTCGATGAGACGAAATGAATCCGTGATGTAATCCCCTTAGGTTGTAGTTTGGACACGTAACGGCCCGTTCCTCTGTAGTTTGGTAGAACAAAAAAATAAAAAAGCCCCGAATCCAGCCGCATGTCATGGCGTTTAGATCATCTGGCGAGATATTGAGAAATAATATTTCAACAAATCCTCGGGACCCTGGTGTGATCGTAATCGTGGTAGAGTTTCTGAATTTTTAGTCAACTAAAGGCTTGAATTTAAACAAGCCTATATGCGGTAATGGCTTTCAACCCCCGGGGTTATTCATTATTTTTCCGTGCCGCGTATTTGTATTTGTAAATCTTTTTTCCATTCTTTCGTTCTTTCTTTCTTTCTTCATTTCGTATGGAGGTTCCCACTTCAAAGCGCCTACATACAGACTCTGTAAGGGAGTAGAATAACATTTCGAGGGTCGACGTGCGCTAAAGCTTTGATAAAAACTCCGGAACCCGGGAACCTGAAAATACGATAGAAGTCTTGTTTCAGTTTCTAAAAGCGGCAATTTATTTTCACGAATAAATTTAACGCCAGTCTTCTATGGGACTGAATTCACCCTGATATACGAAACAATTCATCGTTTTGTACCTGGATGAGGCTATAGTTCCTCTGGCACACTCTCCAGAAATATTTCAAAAGTGTCGCGAAGCCGTGCGCTAAAAAGTGTACATGGGAATCCAAACAGCCTCATGAGACCAGAAACTGTGGAAAATATTAAATTTCAATTACTTTATACGGTATCACAATTCTGTACGTTGTGCGCTGCCCTCGCCGAGGCCAAGAAAATCAAGAAATCGTATCCCGGAAACAACCTTGCCACTCCTAGTCGTAGGCAACAGGGATTTATAACAGGAAGTATGAATAAAAAACGAAAGTGGGATCACATCCCTAACAAATGCACCCTTATGTGAAAAGAGTGCGAAAATTGTTTTTCCGCACGCCGTGCGTAAAATTCGATTTTACGCACGCAAGCGTACGTGCAGACTTTACGTGTGTTTGTGATGAAAAATTTTGTTCATGTGCGAAAGTTGTTTTTCGCACTTGTATCAAAATATACTATTTTGTAACACCTGCTTAGAAAGTATGATTTTCGAAACCCGTGTAGCGTGCGTAAAGTGCATCATTTCCGAGCAGTGTACAAAGTAACGCACTAGTCCGGAAAGTTTGTCTTCACACTCGACGGATATCGGCCACTTTACGCACTTGTAACACAATATACTATTTTTCCAGCACAAGAATAAATTCAGTTTTTGATGCCTGCGTTTTCGACTCATAGACTGGCACGTTGTACAGCCAACTTCGGGACTGCCTTAAAAAGTCTTTTTACGGTACAGTAGAACCTCAATTATCTGAACCATGACTTGGTTTATCTTTTCTGACTGATTCTGACTATTGGGTTTTTGAAAGAACCACATATTTCGCTTAAAAAAGAGTGAATATATTATTATATTTGAAAAAGCATTCGTCTGTTCGACCAGTTACGTTGCACGTATATCATTCCTTCAAGGGAAACTGCGTTTCGGTTATCTGAACTTTTGACTATTCGAACTAGAATTGTTCCCAATTGTTTCGGAGAACAATTGAAAGGAATTTTTGATCGGACTTTTTTCTCTATGATTTCGATTACCAAAAATCAAACTTGAAACGAGCAAAAAATGTGAAGTAGCCGGTCAGAAAGGTAAAAAATTACTTAATTTCGTTTCACTTAATTTTCACCAATCCCGGTAATGTTCAGAGCTGAACACGCACGATCATCTCTTGGATTCTAAAAAAAAAGAGTTATTTTCATTCGAGTAAACTGAGTACGTGGCGTTGTCGAATGAAAAATTAAAACGAGATTGCAACTCGGCAAAAATTGTACCCTCCTATCGTAAGCTGAATCGTTTCAGAAACACCAACCCTTGTCTTTCTCGTGCACCCTACACCGAGCTCGCCCTCAAAACCGTGCGCTAGTAAAAGCTGCGTGCTCGAGCGGTGATAGATGCGGCGTTGCTTGCTGATAACGAGTTATCACGGTGGAATGGGCTGCGGCTTCCTGTCGTCACGATGGAAAGGGTCTTCGTTCCATACCCATATTCAACTGGCCGTCATTGTGTGGGCGGATTTACTACCGGGGAGGAAGAAAAATATCATCCTAAATATTAAAAAATCTCTGCATTGTTCGAAATTTATTTATGCATCACGTTGGCACCCTTCGTTCGTTTCGATCCTCCGATCCAAAGCTGTGGTATCGTTGCGTATTTCGTTGTTCTTTTTTCGTGGTCTGATCAGCGGACGACATCTCGGAAATGGATGTGAATGGTCAGAATTGAACAAATTTTGGATTGATCCCATCCGGTAGTTTTCGAGTTAATCCAAAAACAACGTTAAGAAAAAGAATTCATCGATTATATCTGCAAAGAGGATCATTGGACGCTGACGAAAATTGGTTTTTCGGATCGCTAATGGTGAATCTCAATGTGATCCAGGATCGAAGACTTTACTACTGACAGATTTTTGTCAATTTCTACCCATGTTTTCTAATCATCAAACTATGCGCTCCGACAATAAAAATGTGCAATGTGATTTTTTTCGAATCGTTCGGTAGTGGAATTTTTACATTTTCAATTGAATTTGTACATTAATATTGAAAATCCGTTTCCGCCGGAGGTACGTGTTGAAATTCCGCACCGAATCACTCCAGGATTGTCCGAGCAGTGTAATCCAATTCCATGAATATAATAAAACCGGTAAAAATCTCTCTAAAATCGTGTCCGTATATGCGACGAATGGTTTGGTGCATCCGATGTCGATGTCCAATCAGGCGTTAAAGTCGATGTCCGGGATTCCACGTGTTTCGCATACCGTTGAGGTATAGTGTGCGCAAAATACGCCAGGTACGCGAGTCACGCGATAAGCTATGGAGGCTTTGCATACTATCTATGTGTACAACATGTGCGCAGGTATAGATCAAGAACGTGGTTCTGGCTACTCGTAATTTTCCCTTTCTTGCATAGACGTGCAATTTTCCCTTTCTTGCATGTTGAAATAGCGGTATAGCATGTCCACAAGTTTCCCTGCCGTGCTGCATTTCGTATTCCCCAGACTCTTATCCTTTCTACGCGTACGACTGGACACTTTAGTCCAACAATGGTATAGATCCTGTGGACTTTTTCCCAGAACGCGATCGACGAGGGTTTCCGCTTTGTCATTTTCTCTGTCATAACTAGGGCACGAACGTACCCACTTCTTATCTACACGACATCTTCTCTTCTTGGTTATTTGCAACTAGTCGTTCCACTGTTTGCTGGAACTCTGTTATTCCTTTACCTCACACGGCGCAATCATAGTGACAGACTTTTCACCTCCCTCGGGAAACATCAATTCGTCGATTGCAATCTCCTGCGAGGGATAACAATACGTCGAAATTCGGTGCTCAGACCCATTTCACAACATTGCATACCGCTGAATGTTGTTTCAATGCACTTTATCCGTCACATATTGACGACCAATTCATAGTTTATTAAAGCATGATATTTCACGAGCATTTTATAGTATTTCATGGCCACTTCACACAAATTTCGTAGCGATTGATGACACATCAAAAGTATGTCATACCACTTCATAAGACTTTACGTCTGAAATATACGGTATTCTTCAGTATTCTTTGAATCTTTCGGAGTGAGAACAACTCAACTCCGATGAATTGAGAATTGAAATCTTCCACTCCAAGCGATTTAAGTGAGCAAATCACTCGAAGGAAGATCGACGTTCCACTCGATTGGAGCGCGAATAATCACTATATTGGATTTACACTCTCTTCAGTATCGCAGGAGTAACTTTTCACTCCAAGAAATTCCGATAATAGGACAAACAAACTCAAATTTGTCCTTCCACCAACACAGTTGAAAATGATCTGTGGACTTTTTTGCCCTGTTACATTTTTTTTAAATTTCTTTTCGAAATTACCGAAATTGTCGTCTTTAAAAATTATAAAACGCAAATCATCTGAAATTCAGCGTATCTTTCTTGTGTAATTAACATTACTTGACATCAATGGAATCTGTCAAAGTTACAGTAATATTTCTGTGGACTTTCTGGGGCACGAAGATGTTAAAATTGTTGAAAATTTCCAACTGTGAAAGAAGCAAAATACGTATCTCTGGATTTTCCTTAGTTTACATCAAAGGTTTATTGACAAGTGCAAAAATCGACTTTAGATGGAAGATCTTGAAGGTCGAAGAAGGAATTTGACAATACCTCGATGGTTCGATGGAATATTTCCGTAATTTAATTTGACATCGAACTAACGTGTTCAGACTTCAGACTCTAGACGGATGTGGAGAACGAGATAAATCACACGTTACCAACAGCTGTGTAATCGTATAACGTAATTAATCTACCAGGTGTGGATTATTTGGGCGGTTTCCGCGTTTCCGTGATAAATTTCAACGCTAGTAATCACCCCGCTAGCAACCTAATTGGACAATTTCACCATCGCACAATGAAAATTTCATCTCTCTATCGTGGGAGTTTTGCCAAACTGAGGTACTAGGACGTGGAGAACTTTTCGTCTATAAACAATCGTCCGAATAACTGCCGGATAAATTTTCTGCCCAATTATATCCCCACCCGACGACGCTGCCTGATTAAGATCGCAATAAATGTAACGCGTTTGATGTTTAACGAAGCCGGAAAATCGGTCTAGCAAATAATTATACAAATGAAATGAGACTGAAATTTTCTGAAATCAATCTCTTTTCCCATTCTCAATACGTTACCGAAAGTCCCTCGGAGTTCACGGCCCACATTCTACGGTATATTACCGAACGGTACCCCAAGATTAGTTTGCGGCCGGAGGATGGAGCACCGGGTTCATCGAAACACCATTTCGCTCCGCGAACCAATTCTAGGAAAGTCTACAAACTACTGACCAACATACAGACGAAACAAACAAGACGAGGACGATCAACTCCTCTCAAAGACCCGGCTCATGAGCTCTCCTGTTTACAGCAAACATCAGCTGCTACCGGTCTCAGAACTCAAATTGCATCCCTAATTGGAAGTAGAATATTTTTCAAAAACCTCTGACTTTTTAGAGAGCGCCGTTCTCGTTCTAGGCATGAATCACCGCGCGTGTTGACGCCTGGTAATTGCATAATTTCCAGCGTAATTACGACCGGTTGAATTGATGATGCGTTGCACGTATTCCGCGATTCCGTCGTTATTAATTCGCAGGAACGGACGGAAACCCATATATTGTTGAACTTTTTGAGGTTTTGAGGTTGGGGTGAGCAATCATCTCTGATCCGGATCGAGCACGGTTCGAATTCACGCTGGAGAAATTCCCCATCGCAAACCCTCTATGTCTCGTCTCGCCTCCATCTCCGGGGTCCATTTAACTCTATGGAGTTACCTGGCGCTTACGGTCCGGCTAGCGCGGGGTTCGCCAAACCGCCTTGTACATTCTCGGTTCTATCGCGTCAAGCCATTCTTCAGGATCGTTGTTTCGGTTATATTTCACGTTTACAGAAAATTCCGACAAAGTCGAAGTTCAGGGAGTGAATTTTCGAGAGAACGTGGCGAAGATTCTACAGATTGATGAATTACCATCGACGTCGTTCAGAATCAGAGAATGATCCCACCTCCGGTACATATATTTCACGATTTTTCTTCACTTCGACACTCCGTGGCTGGTACGTCGACGCTTTAATCACTCCGCATCTGAGACGCGGTTGTATTAAACTGGTATATCTACCAAAGAAGAAGGGAGAGGATTGAGGAGAATAAATAAGGTAAAAAGTACATAATTCAGGTCCTCCGTTACTGCGAGGCAGTGGAATAAGGCGGGTAGAGAAATGCAATTATTATAGGCTACCGCAGGTGCCGGGCAATCTTTGAATTACCTTCGTTATAATTATCCCTGTAAATCCCTTAGCAAGAAACTGTCACGTACCGTTTCGTTTTTCATTTCTTTATTCGTTCGAGATCTGATTGATACGTTTGTGAATGACTGTAATCAGCGTTCACAACGTTGAACAAGTATTTCCTGAACAATAAAGATTGACAGGTCGTGAAGCGCGGAAAGCTGTGATCACTCGTCTCGCTTTTAATACATCTATCGACTCCGCTCGATTCTCGTAGATGTAAATTATTCCGCAGTTTAGGTCAGCATAAGATCCTCGTCTGGTCAGGTACGTATTTTTATTTTATTGCTCGGATGACAACTGACGATTACGTCAGAGATTATGCCCGTCCGTGTAGGCTCGTACAACACACCCCATTCGAGTATAGCCTTAAGGAAAGAGATGTAATTTTACGCACGAACGACGTTGCGTTGTAGGTGGAATGATTATCCGAGAATGCGCGAGAGGGAAAATCCTACTGCCGAGACTCCGGACTGCGTTACTTTTTCACACCTACTCAGATTTTTGGTAATATGTATTTTTTCCGTCTTCTACACGTGCATGATTAGAATTGAGAGTAGAGTTAAGAGGTCATGGTCGCGGTAAGGCGAAGACGTCCGCATCGATTTTGGATAAAAGTAAATAACCGTCGCCATCTTGAGAAAACCTTGCCAGAGTCGGGGTTGGGGTTGAGGTCCCTAGGCACCTATACGAACCACTCCGACTCTATGGCCTATTCGTAAGACGGCACGACGACGCCGGCTGACATTCAAGACTTTATTCCTTGCATTATCCACTTTTGGTTTTGTCTTCCCTCCTACCTACCGAGGCGTGTAATTCACCCTCTAGGCACGTTCCCTTATTTTTCATGCCCTCGGGATCATCCCAAGAATTGTCTGTACCGCTCCTCAAATTAGAATGTAACGAGCAGATTCTTCGAACCTGGCCACCAGACGATAGTTTATCACTTTAGGTGGCCAGAATCGCCGAATACCTTCACGTGTCAGTGATTTAAAACTTTTTTTTTACAAAAGACAAATTTGGTATTCCACACAGAAAATTGTGTTTCCATAAAGTTGAAGTAAATGTTCAGACTACATGAGGTAAGAGAGAGAGAGTGAGAGTAGGATTTATGCGAAGTGAAAAACGGTTTAGGGTGGTTGTCGAGCAATCGTGTCGGAGAGATGGGTGGCACCTACTTATAGTTGGAAAGGTCGTGTCGTCTGGTGAAGTAATGTATTCGGTAGACAATGCTGTTATCTTTGGAGTTATGACGGAAATTTATCAAATGAAAGGTGGAAAAATTTTGCTACTTTAGAAAAACTATCCGTGGTTTGTTGCACTCGGTGCACCTATACCTCGCCCGAACCCGCTCCCGGCCATCCAACCGACTACTTTTTCACACAGCATAAGCCAAACTGATGCAAAGTCTGACTCGAGTCTCGTCCTCGTCTTATCTCAGTCCCTCTTCGCGGAACAGATCTCACAAATTACCACTGGGTAATGAGAATAAAAATAATAATAATAATAAAAATGAAAAGAAATATCAAACCACGAGATAGCTTTAATGCTTCGGGCACTCTGTCTCTCCTTGTCAGTATAAAGAAATCCCGAAGCGACGAACGGATTTCATCTTCATTTGCAACTTGGGGATAAAAAGTTGTATCAAGAATTGCTGTTGCTGAATCTGAATCTGAATGATGAATTCGTTCTCTCGATGATAATTAACGGTACTAAATGATAAAATGGTACCACTCAGCGTGTTCAATGTATATATCTCGACATATCAAGAGAAAGATCACCACTTAGGCCCTTATCAACACCAGCTACTCAGAAGACTTCAAAAATTAGAGTGACTCTCTACCCGATAATGATACCAGGCCGTTTCGAAAACGATACGAAGTTAGGCTACAGAAATAAATGGTTCAACATATTATCACAGTGAGGAAATTCATGGGTCTGGCTGCTGTGGTAACTTGGAGTCCATTTTTGAAATCCATGTATTAGGTTATGTCCTGAACTTACGCTCAATCATAACATGACAGTGTATGATTTTTGAAGAATTTATACTCTAATTTTAAGCCTTATCCTAGAAATCCTCGACCTGGGGTACCAAAAATTCGTGTTGGGTTGCAGAACTTGAAAATGGCTTGCTATGAAGAAAGGATGTTCATGTAATATGACCGCTACGCCCATGAATCCGTCAACATATCAAAATTTAACGCTCAAGAAGAATGTACACACCAACATAGTGTCTAAAATATCTTAGCTTCTGATTGGTACAGAGATGAGAGAAAAGAACAAGCTTCAAGTCCGAATGTTTGATGACTCTTGTTCGCAGATGTCCTGATATAGCAATAAGTTCCAGAAAGAGCAAGATGCTAATGACAGCGGCCGCTCGCTAAGTGCCCGCTTGTTGATTGCCCGTATTCCGGAACGTTGTATCTTAAACTGTCAATTTCCGATACATTGGTTGCCCCGTGGTCCGGAAAGCGGGGAGTGTACCGTAGCCGTTTTCATAGCTACGTTGACGGCGCAGTATCCCATCGCGTTCTTTGTCACGTGTTATGATTTATTGAACGAATCACAATTCCTGGAGGCGGTTCCGAGCGCGAGATATCGATTAGTGGACAATATCGTTTATTTATACCCTTTCAAAGCCGTATTTCAACGCGGGAGAATTCAATCAGAATTTTACACCGAACTATACAATCTTCTCCCCCTCTTCCCTCCTCGACCTTAATTGCAGTGATTTTTTGCTGTTTATTTATTTTTTTCTCATCCCTCACCTTCGTTAGATCCGATTGGGTAAAAACCTGAGCAAACTCTCGGGGTAAGTGTGAGCGGAAAATACATATCTCGGTTTACTTAACCAGCGGAGAATGGTGATTGGTGAGGTTAGGGCTCCCGCCATTCCCGTCCCACGGCGTGGTATTCGGAGCGTGTCTGATTGTCTCCTCTTCCAGGCTTCTCCGGGCTCCTCCAACGGCCCTTGGCGGCTCTCTGCCAGAACCAGTCGACTTCCAGTGCATAGGACAGGAGGAGTACCTCTCGTCTAGCCCCTGGCCTCTCGACTCTAAATTCAGCTAGATTCTAGACTCCAGGCTATTATACACCAGGCTGTACCATTACCCTCGCCGTTTAGAATTTCCCGGGTCAATATCGATATGTTCGAGAACGTCTCCGATCTTTAATGATATACGAATGAACAGAGCGTGATTAAAGCCGGTAGGAACCGCGTAAGAAATTGACATCTGTGACAGATTTATGGAATAGCTGTTCTATACCTGTCTAATTATAAAGTCCAAGTAAATAATTGAATAACGAATTAAGAAAGACTGACGACGGCATCGGGAACTCCGCAGGAGCACCATAGGCACCGGCAAAGTGGCCAATATCAACGTTAAGATCGGCGAGGCCATTGTAAGAGTTGTAAATAAAAGCCTAATGACCTCCCCCCCGCTAATTATACGACTCGAAAACTCTTACCTTGCGTACCTTATAACTGCATGGCAGACCCGGAGGTCCGCGTACGGCCAATTAGTAATTAATAATGACGCGGGGCGTCGAGGAGCTTGTTAAGTTAATTGAATCAAAGTTTGAACGAATCGAACGAGACCTTACTCGGGGTTTCGAGCCCGAATACCTTCCCCCACCTTTCTTCAGTCTCATTTATACTTCGTAACCTACCTACTGTAACCAGCAGACGACGTGACTCTTTCTCGAATTTCTATCCTCCTTCAATTTTATCGATCATCATTTTCGTGTGAAGAAAAATTTCATAATTTATCGATCTTCGATTGAGTGGACAATTTTTTAACCGTCCTCACCTCTGCAACGGTCAGGACCCTCTTAACGTTGAATAATTACATCGAGTATCAATTAATTTCAGAACTGGAATTTCCCATCTTTTATTTTCCAAGTGTTCATTAAAAGGAATAAAATTCCCACGACTTTAATATTATCCTCGGAAATTCAAATTCAAATTCCGTGGACGGATGGTCGTGTGGGTAAATATGACTATGGGCGAATCAGATAGGGCAGAGATTTGTGCAGCTACCGAAGCTGCGGCTGCCAGACCGGATTACGGCACACAATATGTCGAATTATAAGAAGATTATATTTTTTTACTGCTCTTTGATAGCTGGATATCGATTATACATGTAGAGCGAGCAGCTTTACACGCATGTTATGAATATACTCGGAGGTAGGGCTTCACTTTGTTGTACACACGTATCTGCGTCATGTTTTCCCTTTTTATTTCACTTTTTATTCTTATTTGTTGAATAAAAAAAAAAAAAAATTATGCTAAATTTATAGCTGTTCCAATTTTCTTCATGAATATTCGATGCGACGACCCTTTAAATCTGGGGGAGACGCTACAGGATTATTTCATTTTACAGTATACTTTTTCACCCACAGAGGAATCAGGGGTTGGATAACGCAAATAATATTCGTAAAAACGTACAACGTAACCCGTTTTCGATTCACGTCACAGAACATTGTCCATCATCCGTGAAATGGCAGAGGGAAAAATAACGATAACCGATGCGCACTGAAAAACGAACAAACGCAAACTTTTCACAAAGCATTCGTCGATCTATCGTTCAAACATTGTTCTAAGAGAAATATATTTTCCTTTGTTCCAGGTAAATCGATACGAACACGCTAATATACTTGACCGATATCTTCTCGAGCTTGGGTCAAGTGACGCGAACCACCCACGACCCCAATTCCAAGGGTGAGTACAATAAATTTGTGTATACTCAAAAGATTTTACAGCACACGTGGACGAGGATCATTTTTCAAGATCTCTTCGAATGGTAAGACTGACTTCTTGATCGTTGAGCGATATTTGTTCTGTCTGTCATATGTTGACACTGGATAGAATGGAACGCACTGAACCATTTATTGAGATACCTGTTGTTTTCTTTCCGATCCTGGATCTGGACTAAATAAATACATCAGTGTACTCAGGGTTTAACGAAGTGTCACAAGTACCGTGAACTGAAAGTTACGGGGACAGAGATTACTCTTCATTTTTAACAAGATTTGCAAAATGCTGTGCAAGAATATAGGCGGTAGTCCACTGGCATTGAGTCAATCGATCGTCGATTCTACACCTGACTCAAAGATTTCAAGAGGTTTAAAAATTGCAAAATATTATCAATGATTGGAAGAGATTTGAGAGATCTTAGAACATTTCAGAAAGATTTCAATGAAATTTTGATGTAATCCAAGGGACTCAAAAGATGTCAGGAAATTCACAAGAAATCTTAATCATTCTGAAAAATGTTATAAGAATTGTAAAAGACTTCACAAGAATCCAAGGATTTTGAGACATTTCAAAAGGTTTCAAGATCCCATCGATGCCAGAAAATTTCGGTTTCAAGTTTCGAGTGATTCTCAAAAAATCCACCAGATCTCACGAAGTTCAGAAGCTAGATGAGAAAGCTCGTATACATCGGATTTCACAATTAGGTGATCAACCCCTGGGTCCTTGATACCTTTCGGACCCTTCTCACACCGTGATGAAAAAGTAAGAAGGAAAGTCCCTGAGCGTATATGATATACTATACTATGTGACGGGATGTGAACCTGGTTCTTTCCATCTCCCGAGACTGTCGCAAAAGAATTTACGAGGAATATATTATATCCGGTTGCGTGCGTGAGACTGAAAGAGACCAATAAGATGTTAGCGAATGTTTGCGTACCTGTTGTGAATACAGGGGAAGAGTTATCAGCTGCGAGAGGAACGGGGGGGAGGAGGGGACACTCGACAAGTGCGTGGATCGTAATTTCCTCTGGTTTAACGAGCCAACGATACGGACAGAGATAGAAATAAAGAAAGATAAAGAGGAGTTGATTTTCTCTCCGGGTTTTGTACACGAGTAAAGGTCGTTTACGTCGCATCGCGCAATGGCCACGTATTGAAGATATACACTCACAAAAACTTATGATGATGCACGGTTGATTATACCCAACAGCTGTAATTCAAACTTGTTTAAGCATCGGTCCGAGGCTAAAGCCCACCCCGATTCGTACATCAAGAAAAACAACAGCTTTCGTCAAATTCATTCAATTTTCACGGAGGCTAATGGTTTCAAATTGATTAACAAGAGGAGACAGACGACGGACGTTTTCCCTGAGGGTAAAAAGTCCAACTAAACGATGAAATATTGGAGAAAATTGAGCAGAAAAAATTGGCTTTTGAGGATAAAGAGAAGCGAGGAAGACTCGCGTTTGTGATAAAAATACCTTTTCGTTGCAGTGGGTGTAAAATGCAATTTTAGGTCAGATTCTTCGCGTGACCAGCCGGATAACCTGAACATCAATCCGGGCTATTACAAAGCTCTTACATTGGAAATTATTACCGTTGCAATCACCGCTTTACGATACCATGGTAATTTCATTGGCAATACCGCGGGTTTCTAGATAACCCGGCTCGAGTGTCGCAGATCGTATTTACATAGAAACGTATAAATGAGTAGCAGAGGTAGATCGATAGATTGCTGAAGCGTACTCGATACTGCTACACTCAATTTCACCTGAAACACATACATTCAAGAGGAAAATTAATGAGACTGAACCGTTTTATTCAACGGTTTAATTCAATGACAATTGATGATTGGGAAACTGTAAATTGAAATGGGAAGTGATTACAAATAGGATAGAATTGTTTTGATGATTCGTTCGATGGTACAATAGGCCAATATTCAATAGTAGGTACTCTTTGTTCATTGCTTCAATTCTCAAAGTACTTTTCGTCCGTGTCAACAATTTTTAGAAGTACTTTGTTTCTTTTCCAACAATTCAAAAAGTACTTTGCCTCGATTTAAACAATCTGAAATGTTCCGGCCTCCATTTTGGCTATTTGAAAAGTACTTTGCCTGCATTTAGACAATCCAAGATGTTCTCCCCCACCAGTTTGACAAGTTGAAAACTAGTTTTAGTAACTTCATTTTGATAATTTGAAGAGTACTTGGCCTCGATTTGGACAATTCCAAAAAGCACTTTGTGTCGACTCAAACAATTTAGAAGTACTTCTTCTACATTTTATAGTTGAAGCAATTTTCTTTCGATATTTTTACAAGTTGATATGCGATCATTGTTAATTTTTCCATTATTTGAAAAGTACTTTTGTAGTATTAATATATTGAACAGTTTTTTCCGTTCATGACAAGAATTGCAGAGGTACTTTCGTCCGTTTCACTATTTGAATCGTCATCATTATTCTTCCCGTCACTTCAGCAGTGGAAAAAGTAGTTTCTGCTTGTTTCAGCAGTTTAAAAAATATGTTGGGTGTACTTTGACGATCTCGAAGGTTCTTTTTTCAATAAAGATTGAGTAAATTCGTTCAATTTTCATCAACAGTCTGCGAAGTACTTTTTTCTTCTTCATGTAACAATTAACGATGTACTTTCACAGTTGAACAATTCATTTGGATAACTTTACTCTAAATTCTTTCTCACCCTATTACCAATATTAGTATATTGTGCACCAAGGGAGCACGTCTAATGCGACCGTGGTGCACACGATATTTTATTCCATACATGAACGGAAGCCGATTTCGCGGGCAGATCAGTGCTTACATTTTAGGTTATGTGACGTAACTACGATAAAGAATTTATGTCCCTAGGGAGATAAATTCTTTATTCACGGTCTTTTGGTCGGTATGGCAGAGCAAACTGACAGATAAATTCTTTATTCACTGTCTTCACTCCCACAGCGGGAGTAGAAACTTCTCGGTCGGTAAAACCGCTCTTTGGCCCCCGAAAATAGATAGCGAAATCGGCCTTACCGGTCATGTATGGAATAAACTAATATACCAACATTTAACCTGTTTAATCGTAGGCATTGAAAGTCATGAGTTTATATCCGCGCCTTGACATATTTTTATTACTCGTTTAATTTTTTTCTGAAAGCAACGAAACCTGCCGAGTATAATACCAAGGATGGTGTCTATAATTATCTGGCAGAGAGTCGCGGGGGTCCCGCATCTTCCCAGACTCTGACGTCTGGGGTCTGGGCGTCTGGAGTCTCAGTCGCAACAAACAAATGGATGTATTTAAGGACACGCTGCTGCCGTCAGGAAGGCACATGTCGTCCATATCTTACATTTTGACAACCACTACTTCGCCTGCGCATATTTATTCTCCTTTATCACTCACGTTTAATTTCTCACTATTTTCCGCGCGCCGCAAGCCGAGAACTGATTCTGCGTATAATGAGAATCATTCGCACCATTAATTCACTGCGGTCTCGTAATAAACGAACAAGAAAATACAGACTCGTTAGAGTTTACAAGCATCATCGTCGTCTCGGGGTGACTTGAAATACGAGGAAATTTCTTCTACCCCCCTTAATTACGCGACTGCCTAATTGCCCCTGATGAATATATTTTTGTTCCTCCAGGAAAACGGTCATACAATTTCCGGGTCACCGATGAAAAAAAAGTGACTGGATTGAAATGACCGGGTAAAAATATTGAAACGTTATTTTTATCATCGTCGTTCGTCCAGTGGTGGTCGAGCTCACTGAGCGCATTTTATAGAGATTCGCGGGGCTTCGGGAGTCATTTTTCATTTCCGTTGCGCATCCATTCTATTAACAGGACGCAGAGCTATCAATTTCGACCGGGTAACAAAATTGCTAAAAACTAAAAAGTCCTTTGTAATTGGACGAAGTTTCCTCCCCCTGCTCTATCTACCTCTCACCCCCAGCCTACCCATAAAATAGCAGTTTCATTTTATAGGCAATTAATTCCGCAGACTGGCCTAGGGTTCGCTATTCTACGGAAAATTTTTCAGACACTCTTCCACACCTGAGACTACAGTCTGTTTGTCTAACACTGGTCTACAATATAATCGATACTGTACCGCGTATAGCTTCCAAGTATCATCCAGGAAGTGTACCGAGATTCTACTTTATTTGTTCTAATAAAAAAATCTCCATCGATTCTTCTTGACTTTTGAATATGAAAGCGGTTGACCGTCCTCCGCCTGAATGCTTTCAGCCGATTAAATTCGCTACCGTTGCGATATCGTTGGGAGCGAGTCCGCTCGTGGGTACCCACTGTTTGATTTATGCGAATTTTATACAAACGGTTCCTAAGACCCTTTGGTTACTCAAAAAACCCTAAATCAGACTTTCAATGTGTTGTTCAAACGGTCGGATCAACATCGCGGGTTTTTATATACTTCATAAAATACTTTGATTCGAATATATATGTACTCTTGAGATCCGGTGTGTGAGAAGCACGAACGCTAACCAAAGTGTGTAAAGGCAGAATTTGTTAATTATACCCTCTCCCCGGAATCGAAGCTGCTTCTGCCACAGACATCGACGAGAACGGGAATAAATTATTACAGAACATCGTCTGGCGGGAAGTTTGATTAGCTTTTTTCCCGTTTGTACATAACCCACCTGCCTGCCAGCTAGGGTATAACCCCCGTCATAATTGAGTTGCTTGAACATTGATTGGTACAATTTTGACGGACGGTCGATCGTGTTTCAGCGACCCGGACATTTTTTTATGTTTTCAAAGAACAGAGAGACTTGGGGAAAAAAAGATAAGACGTTATTATCATCAGCCTGCTCGAATTGAAACAGGCTTCCAGATGGCGTCTACGTCTATGACTTTCCACAAAGGCAGTAACTCGTTAGTGAACTACTGGAATTTTCAGATAACCAAGATCCCCCGGTAATTTGATTAAGGCCACGGCTTCACTCAGTCGAGAGCGAAATTATCGATGAGGATGGAAGCCCTGAATTAATTGACATCAGCCAGAAGCCGTTCACTTCGAAGACGTAGGGTTATAATTAGTCTATTCACCAATTTTCATGACTAATGTCATATAACGTCAATTTTCATGATGCACAACGTCAATAATAGTGTCGCGCTTCCTGACGAGTGGAAGTTTTCACGGATACTATAGCATCCCGGACGAGATGCGCGCACGCGGTTGCCAAAGATGCCCGAAGGGGCCAACGGTGCGGGAATCGGTTATTTTGCGCACCCTATACGGGTTGAAAAATCGAACTTGTCGCTTAATGTGACGACAGGAAGTGATGAGCATAATCTGTTTGCCTATCATGTTACCTGCACGTTTTCTCGTGGTCACGATACGCTCGGTCTCGTGAGGGGTCAAGAGGTTGGTATAAAAACGAGTGTATTAAACAGAAAGCACTCTAATAAGCAATAAACTTAAGTACAAACTATAAAACTATACAGAATTAGTAATTGCCCACTAAAATTGTGAGGTTGTGTGGTAGTCGGGGATAATTATCATCCATTGCTTAATTGCTTCGTGAAAATTTCTCGCTCAAGTGGGTATGGTGTACATCCAACGTTGGTATTTAGCATCCTGCAACAAAACTCTCAAAGTACCTACCCTTTGTCCCGACTGGTTTGCTAGCTTTCAGTCTCTGTCTTAAAATATGAAACGAGTATCTGTGTATAAGAAAAGGAAGTTGACTAATGAGCTCTTATACCGGGCCATTCTGGAAAAATGTATAAATAATAAAAATTCTTGAGCATCGTGAGTCTTGAAGAAAAAAGAAAAAAGCACAATAATAATTACTTTGTCGTAAAGATGCTAAGTAATGTTCGGGTGCGCGAACCCGAGAGTGCCGAAAAAAAAAGTTCTTTCACGAAACCAGCTGCCTGAATGTTACACAGATTTTCTTCACGACCACCTGCGAGGCCGATTTATTTAATAAATCATACGTGTATACATTTTATTCGTATTCTGACCGAAACGAAGATATATCAAGGCTGATTCATCTTCTATACATCGCGAAAATCTGATTCAACGATTGTCTTCAGACCAAACATAGTGCAGAGTCTATATTTCTAGAACAAACGTCGGAAATCCCTGAGGCAAGTGATATAACTTTAGTTCGTTTCATTTTGCCCCGCGGTTGCTCGTAATTTAGCCAGAGACCACTTCCATTTCCTCCCCCTCGTCCCAACCTCTGTTAGTATAGTTGCTACCTCGAGCATAAAGGAACGAAGGCGCAGCGGCGGCTGGTATAACTATTTAGTTACAAAATTCGCCAAATTTACATTACCTCGCGTTCGTAAATTAAGCTGCAAACAGGGTCTTTGGTTCTCTAATGTAACACAGTCGGAGTGCAACAAAATACTGCAAAACTCATCAGAAGACGAGTATAGTAAGGGGTGCGTTAAAACCTCGTTAAAAAATTACTGGCTTATTAATTATCTCTCAAGTTCGTTTTGCACCTCACAATGTAGACTCGGGGTCTCAGTCAACCGAGTGAAGATAACCACTGATTTACATCTACTCGTAAATTCAGTCATGCTAAAACAATGCCTCAGGGGACATATGGGACTCTAACCATACGGAAATAATTGCTACAGCTATATTTATTTTACAGTCACTATCCTTTCCCACGCATCCTTCATACCATTCAATTGTTTTGACTGACCATTCGCTTCATTACAGTCACAAGTCACTCTTTGAGACTTAAGATTCTCCCCAGTCGGGACAGAGTGACTCAATAAGAGTGTCCATTCACTACATTAGAGCATTCACTCTTCAAAACTGACCATTTACCTTATGAGGATGCCCATTGACTCCTTAAAAGTTACCATTTATTTCTTTGAGACTGGCGATATACTGCATGAAAGTGTTTATCTACCACAGAAAAGTCACCATTCGCCATACAAAAATGGCCTTCAACTACACAGAAGTATTCACTCTCCAGAACTGACCATTTACTTAATGAGGATGCCCATTGACTCCTTAAAAGTTAGCATTTATTTCTTTGAGACTGGCGATATACTCCATGAAAGTGTTTATCTGCTAGAGAAGAAAGACCATTCGCTACACAAAAATGGCCTTCAACTATCGAGAAGTATTCACTCTTCAGAACTGACCATTTTCTCAATGAGAATGCCCATTGACTCCTTAAAAGTTACCATTTATATCTTTGAGACTGACGGTCTGCTACATGAAAGTGTTTATCTGCTACAGAAGACAGACCATTCGCTACACAAAAATGGCCTTCAACTACACAGAAGTATTCACTCTTCAAAACTGACCATTTACTTAATGAGGATGCCCATTGACTCCTTAAAAGTTAGCATTTATTTCTTTGAGACTGGCGATATACTCCATGAAAGTGTTTATCTGCTAGAGAAGAAAGACCATTCGCTACACAAAAATGGCCTTCAACTATCGAGAAGTATTCACTCTTCAGAACTGACCATTTTCTCAATGAGAATGCCCATTGACTCCTTAAAAGTTACCATTTATATCTTTGAGACTGACGGTCTGCTACATGAAAGTGTTTATCTGCTACAGAAGAAAGACCATTCGCTACACAAAAATGGCCTTCAACTACACAGAAGTATTCACTCTTCAAAACTGACCATTTACTTAATGAGGATGCCCATTGACTCCTTAAAAGTTATCATTTATTTCTTTGAGGCTGGCGATATACTGCATGAAAGTGTTTAAATGCTACAGAAGACAGACCATTCGCTACACAAAAATGGCCTTCAACTACACAGAAGTATTCACTCTTCAAAACTGACCATTTACTTAATGAGGATGCCCATTGACTCCTTAAAAGTTAGCATTTATTTCTTTGAGACTGGCGATATACTGCATGAAAGTGTTTATCTGCTACAGAAGAGTGACCATTCGCTACACAAAAATAGCCTTCAACTACACAGAAGTATTCACTCTCCAAAACTGACCATTTACCTAATGAGGATGCCCATTGAATCGTTGAAAGTTACCATTTATTTCTTTGAGACTGACCATTCACGTCATAAGAGTGACCATCGACTATTTAAAAGTAAAAATCACACCAGTTGAAACATACTGGTGACATGTGACTCCTAAGTGAAATTATTGTGTAGCAAAGGGTGAAACCTGAGTTTGTCAAAGTTCTTTGAGAGGTGAAATTGTACCGTGTAGCGCATACAGAGCGGGTTCATTAATTCGACAAAGGAAGACGTAACTAACCGGAGCAGTTAGGGTGTTAGTCCTTAAACACGTAAGCTTTCCCTGATCGCAGTGTTGTATCAGAAGCCCGGTCGAGCGGTCGTGTAGGTTAATTATACCACTCTGTCTGTCGAAAGGGGGATGACGATGGGGCGCGGCAACAAGTGGTTGTCTTCGACGTCCGGGCGCCGCGACGCCAAGCGTCGCGTAGAGTCGTTTCGTCGAGGAGTCACAGACCCCGGTGTGACAACTCTGACTCTGTTACCGAGGGCAGATGCGTGTGCAAAGACCGCGAGATACAGTAGTAAAAGTTTTCACCGGAAGCAAGAAGACGAGGCGCCGGGCCGTCGAGAACCACCTGTCGTTCGTTATAATTAATCCCGTCACGCATTACCTTGATAACTTGAGAGAAGACTCGAGATCCGAAACGGTAAAGATAAATAAAGTTTGTCCAAAAGTTACATACTAATTGAAAGGAAAGATTTTTATCGATATTCTCGGCAAGATAATCAACAGACACAAGTCAACCTTTGCCACTTCTTTGACGACTCGAGTTTGTAGCCTCTTTGAACCTGATTGCGCACCTCGAGATCAGACGCTCTAAAATCTCATTAGTTTGAAAATTTTGTCCCAAAAGAACGAGAAGACAGAGTTCGGCCTTGATTAGTACTCGGCGTCCCGGAGGGGCCGGGTTCCTTTTGATAAAACTAAATGAGCCAAAAATTGTTGTTCAACTAACGTTCTCCCCTTCGTTCCTAAAATGATGTCACCGTTAAACGACCCATGACGCAATAATCTTCGCATTAATATACAAATTAACGGCCATTATCAGCAGTCTGCGACTAATCATTGCGAAAATGGGGCAAAGTGGAAAATGGATTAAAAACTTCATTTTTGTACGAAAAAAAAAACCTGCCGGGTCTCCTCTATGAATTCCGTGGGAACAATGAGTCCGATTTTGTGGTCAGAATTTCTGTGTTAGTTTTTACTGGGTATCCGGATAAAAAGAATAGACAGATGATCCGAGAAGATAAGATGAAGAAGCGGAGCACGGAAAGAGGGAACATGGGATACGAGACGACAAGACACTACTAGGCATTCCGATCTAAATAGTCTTCCATAAAACAAACTATGTCATGCCCCTCGGACTATACGCCATTCACACAGGCTGGAATCGCCCCTCGCTGATGGGTTTTAAATGGGCGGAGAAGATCAAGAGAGGTTCGTCGGAATAGGACCGTGTGTCGGGTTTTCAAAATAAACTAGAACCCAACGACGAGTCCCGAAAGAATCTTGTCGAAGTTGAAAAGTGGATTTTTCGTGCGACAGTTGAAAGTTTCATCAGTTCCTAGTACTTCCGGTTCCTTTCAGCACGATAAGGGATCAGCTTCACAGCTGAGTAGATGATACCAGATCCCTCAGACGATCAATACTAAATACAGACGTTCCCATTGCTCAGACCGGCTGGCTAATTGAATGAAATCATCAGAGCCTGTTTCAAGCTAATTAAATCAGACAGGGGAATCCCCAGATAGGAACGTAGCAGCGCGTTGGAACACTCCGACGTCGTAATCTCACCTAATTACTTATCAAGGCAGAAGACAGGCTAGGAATTCGAGAGACGGGTCTCTTATTTACAGCAACCAAGATTAGTATACCTACTACAAAATAATAATAACACCTCAAGGTGTGTCGAATAATTTATTAATGAGAATTAATTATTTTCCATATCGTCCATCAAATTATTTCGCGGTGCTGCATAACGCGGATGTCGGCTACCTATACGTATAAATTTCAAGTAGAAAGACATCTGTGACATGATGATAATACTGGAAGCCCGGAGCTTTTCCTCGAAACAGGATATTAAAAAACTTTGCTATCCTCGATATCAGTACCTACGGATAGTACTCAGGTTTATAGTGAAATTTTATTAAACCGAGGAACCTATTTTTTTGGTCTCCCTTTTGCACAGTTAGAAAAGATTTTATAGAACCCAGCGAGACGATTCGAGTATACATATTCAAACAGTTCAGACGAAGCCTGTACTTTTGAACGAGACATAATTATTAACTTGAATTATTAACGAATCTAAACTCAGAGCTATTAATATCCCAATCACTTCCTAGAACTGTTCAATATTCATTATACACATACCCACTCGGTTTGTAGATACTGGAGATATTAACGGAAACCAATTAACCACCCAGGTTCCCGGATACTGATGCCTATCAATCTCACTTTGAATTGACTACCAATCGATTTAACTTTAAAAGACTTCAGGCAAATGACCAAAATAATTCCCAAGTTAGAAGCGTCTCGTAGTATTTTGTGAGACTGGCCAACGAACGTGCTGTACCATCATGAGGTGGCCAGAGTCCAAAGAATCTTTCTCCGTTTCCACAGAAAAGGGAAAGTTGTAATCAGTAATCAACCCGAAAATGCAATGTTGAGTTTCCAATAGATCCAGAGAATGACCATCAACCAATTTCGGATAGACTTCAGATCATCAATTTTGGTCCGATGATATCTTGAGAACGAATGACCGGATTTTTCACGAGTTTCGTCTCAATCAGCGTGACTATGTCACACTTCCAACCGGTTAGATTTTGGATTTTGATCGGCCCAGTGATTTTCTAATTATTTGATAAACGGAGTTTCCAAATGAAGAATGAAAAATGATAACGGATCATCTTCACTCGGTATGTGAAGGTATTGTGGCTTGATGCTACCGAATTCAAGGTCATACAGTGATCTAAAATTTGTAATGTGGATCAAGAACGGCGCTCCGAAATTCAAAAGTGGTCTTATTCACAATAAATATGGTATTCGACGTATAACTTTCAACATTCTAATTGTGTAACGACGATATTTTTGGGCTCAAAACTACTTGAGGTCAGCCCAGATCTATATAAGGATTTCGTTCAATTCGGTGACTCAAAATAACCAACCAGTGTATTTTGTACAGTATATGAAAGGTGGGAATTACGCTTTGTTCTTTTTCCCTAATATCTCCGTATTCTTTTTGTTACAAAATACGTATGGCTATCTTAAAATCTCTACTAACGACATAGCAGCGTAGAATTTGTGACGGTACGCAGGCAAGGCGAGTTGTGTGTCCCTAAAGGTGAATGAAATTTCGATAAATATCGTAGGGCGTAGACCGCCTACCCTGCAAGGGTTCGTGGAAAATTGTAGGGTTCGGGGTATTTTTGAAAACCACGTTGTTTCTTTTCGTTCTCTCTTTTTCCACGCGAGGCCTTCCTTCTCTCGGTCTCGAATAGCGGACAAAAGGATTTCTATCGAATATATCGGGGGGAACGAGCCCGTTTTATACACTCGACGATTTTCACACGGATAAGGAAACCAACTTCTATTATGGTTGTATACGCGGGTACATACGTCTTCAGTTTAAGAAAGTTCTGCCCTCCTGCAGACTGAGAGTATAGACCTCGTAATACATGCATACCCTACAGACTCACAAAGGACTTGGTCGAACAATCCTCGGCGTTCTTATATTCTACCTCGAGGTAGAATTCAATCCTGGGATGCGTTATGAAGGACTTTAGGATACACCCTGCACCAGGGGAACCGCGACGCAGGTGCGGAATTCTTTCACCCGCATCCTTGCTTTCACATTTATTGAATACCTTAATCCAAGATGGTTATACATTTTCTCTAATAATTCTTCAAGCAGACTCTGACGGAACGTGGAAACTGAACAAGGCTAATGTTACCCCTCAAGTTTTTTTACTACGGTCAATTTAGTCTTTAGAATATAATCAATATCTACTTTCGGATTATTGGCTATAAAATTCGCGTCATTTATAGTTATGACCAGCTCTGTACCACATGGGATCAAGGTGGGTGTAATAACTAAACTTTTACAATCGAGCTATCAAACTAATTCACCTGTCAAAATTACCAGACTTGGTAAGTGTATAAAAATAATAAAATCAATCTAACAGACTCCAGGGTTTCTTCGGAATTCTCTCAAAATATGACAATCTGGTCCTTATAACTTGTCACTTGACTATTTTCTCTACCAGAAATCCTTTCACGTACCTATCTTTAACTATGATTGAAATATAAATGGATTCTGTAGTATCTTAAGTTACTGAATCAACCGGATGCTTCAATTCCAAGTGATTGTAATTGGACGTTGATTTCTCGAATGAAAAGAGCTAATTTTCGGTCCCGGCTAATCTCGGCGTGGTCTTGGACCGGCACCCCTTGAGGATCGGTGGCGAGGCCTTACCTCTCGACCCAGATAAGTCTCATCCCATTCCTATTCGTTTCGACTACCCCCATTCGCATTCCCATCCCCCGTCCCGAGGGAAGGTAGCTCTTCGTCGATGTAAACAGCAGCTTCCCTTACCGCGTGGTAGCTCCAGGCGGCCAATTCCGAGGTTAAGGTTTGCGATCTTTGGGAGGCACAAGACGCGTCACTCGCCTCAGGTTTACACCCTCGAAATAGCAGTAGGCGATTCAAGGGATGGAAAAAGAAACTTGGATAACGAGTAGAATGGGGACAACGAGGCAGGGGTTTTTGTTCGATGGGGAGAAAAAAATGTCATATACAAAGTAGATAAAGTAATAAAGAAGAAGAAGAAAACGGTAAAATATACTAGAATGGAAATCAAGCTGCGTGAAATAGTCTCTTATATGACAGGACCAGCGACCCTGATCAATTTTCCGCGCCTCATCTTCCGCTTCACCTTTCATCCTATTCTTTTATTTTATTTTTTTAATTTTCACTTCCTGGGAGACAATTTTATTTTTATTTTTTTGTAATTTTTCAGGAAGACGTTTTAATCGAATTTATTTAAATTTACGTTAGCGGTTCAGGAAAAATTTTTCATAATGAAACTTTGCTGCAAGTAATTTTTGCATGGGATCCGCCTTTTGTGGTAGGAAAATTTACGTCTCGGTTAATTTTCCACATCTTATACCCACATCTCAAGGCTGAAGGAGCTGGGAGAGATTTTCTTTTTTTTTCCCGTTCTTTTTGTCAAAGATTATTCCCTTACACTTTGCGGTTAAGAAAAGCGTCGTCTTCCTGTATTTTTACTCCTTTATACAAACTCACGTAGCGAGTAGCTGTATCCTGGCTACCAAGTTCCGCCATAGAAGAGGACTTTATTTACTCCTGTAGGTTTTTCTCTACTGCACCTTGGAATTTTACACAATACGACTCAGTCGTTCTGGAACGTAAGATAAAAAAAATAGGCACAAGGAAACGAATAAGAAAACAAACTTTACGCTCTTTTGCCTCTGTGCGAGGAACCTGACTCGAATTTCATCCTTGCCTACTGTAGTATCGTGGAGCGGGCATATTTTGAGCTGCAAACCTTTTCCTTCTTTCGAATAAAGAATCAATATCGTTATTACGATTATTATTTCATTTTTTTTTCTATCTTCTTGCATTTCATGAAAAATTTTACTAGGATTCAAAAAACTCAACAATGTCGTCTGGTAGCGTTGTTAGGGTTGACGCTATACGAGAAATGCATTCAAGATGTTCGGATGTTTGAACCAATCCGATGGTAAAAGGAGACTCGTAAAGTTTGTGTCGTTCCTCTTCTTGTGGTAATAAATTTGGTTTATTGTCGTTACCTTATTAGATTCTAACTCATGCTATCATCTCATTGACTGCGGCTGATTTTAAGGGAGTTAATAAATATCACAAAACTAGGATCAACGACACTAGGAATCCCCTGGAACCGAATCGTATATCTTATCTAACGAGAGATTCAAAACAAGCGCTACACCGTAAAAGAAACAGTTACAAGAAAAATGGAACTTCAACTTTTTGAAATAACGGAACAAGACAAAAAAAAGCACAAAACTGAAAACTTGAATCAATATTGATTCGAGCTTTGTGCACGCGTCTAATTGAACTTGAGTTTGACAATCGTGTTCAGTAAATTCTGAGAGACGTGTCCAATGCTGGATAGTAAATGAGAAGACTGATTAGGTTTAGTGCAGTGCGGTGCGGTAACGAATATTTATAATCTGAATCGAGCAGACAGCAAGCTCGTTTGAACGAGCATTAAAGTCTAGTTAACGTCATGGCCAATTAGACAAGCCCGGTATCAAAGTTACCTCGACATCGTCAATTGTAATGACTGGGAAGTAGTCATCCTAAGCCAGCATTGGTTACTTTGGGAAAGGTCATTCCCCGACCTCTCAACGTCCAAGCATCGAGGATGATTTCTCGGCTTACATATCGCTCCACCTACTCGACTCAAAATAGTTAAATATGACTCTAAACCTGGGTCCGCGGTCCGGTTCTAGTTGGATAGTGGGAATATACTTGACTACCTTCACTATCTTCGACGAATCGAAACACAACTAAAGACTCTGGCGCCTCTGGAATGTCGGTGTCACTGCGTTTGACCACCGCTACGTCGGCTACATTCCGTTGCGGAACAGTGACTCTCAGTAGATCTTACCACGGAACAATCTTTCAAAATGAACCTAAATTATCGGACTCAAATCGGAGAGGGAGAAAGAAAAAAGGAAAAGAGAACTTCATGAAAATTATTGGCTACCACAGGCCCTAAACAGCAACGGGTTAGTTGAGACAGTAGTCTGTGAAACATAATGCGATGCTATGCTATCAAATGATACGAAATGCTATTCAAAGCTTTCGAAACACTCTGAAATGCTTGTGAAATTATCAAGCTTCGAAATGGTCGTGTTATACAATTAAATTATTGTGCAGTATTGTGAATAGGCCTGAAATAGGATGAACGTGAAGTAGTTTATATCGTCGTGAAGTACTTTGAAATGTTCGTGAAGTAGTTTATGTCGTCGTGAAGTATTTTGAAATGTTCCTGAAGTACTCTGAAATCACCGTGAAGTAGTTCATGTCGTCTTGAAGTACTTTGAAATGGACGTGAAGTAGTTTATGTCGTCTTGAAGTATTTTGAAATGGTCCTGAAGTACTTTGAAACGGCCGTAAAGTAGTTTATGTCGTCTTGAAGTACTTTGAAATGGACATGAAGTAGTTTATGTCGTCTTGAACTACTTTGAAAATGGCCGTCAAGTAGTTTATGTCGTCTTAAAGTATTTTGAAATGGTCCTGAAGTACTTTGAAATGGCCGTAAAGTAATTTATGTCGTCTTGAATTACTTTGAAATAGCCGTAAAGTAGTTTATGTCGTCTTGAAGTACTTTGAAATGGACGTCAAGTAGTTTATGTCGTCTTGAATTACTTTGAAATGGACATGAAGTAGTTGATGTCGTCTTGAAGTACTTTGAAATGGACGTCAAGTAGTTTATGTCATCTTGAAGTATTTTGAAATGGCCGTAAAGTAGTTTATGTCGTTTTGAAGTACTTTTAAATGGACGGGAAGTACTTTGAAATGCTCATGAAATAGTTTATATCGCGGTGAAGTACTTCAAAATGGACGTGAAGTATTTTGAAATGGTCCCGAAGTACTTTGAAATGGCCTGAAGTAGTTTATGTCGTGAAGTACTTTGAATTGGTGGTGAATATGAGATGGATGTAATGGAATGAAGTGCCAAGAAGTTCCACAAAATGTCAAATGGTGGGGACACCATGTTCTCATTGTAAAATTGTGTCACCTCTACGAGAAGAGCTGACAATTTGATCAGATTGCAAGGTAGTTTTTTATATGAAAAAATGTGTGACCCTCGCGTAGACAGTATAACCTTTTGACAAGAAATCGATCTCTATGCGATAAATTTGATATACGAACATTTTGGGCGAGAGAAAGTGAAGGGGGGGGAGGTGCTGTGTGAGAGTTTCCGAGCATTCATTCATTCATTGTGCTCGACTCGCCGGAATCTCTTGGTTCTTACAAGGCGAAAACTTTTGTGCCTCAAGGTTCGGTCGCGGCAGACCTGCTTTGTGGTCCTCGATTTCAGGTTCATTGTGGATTTTCCGCAGAGTACTCTTTCATTGTTATACCAACCGAAAGCACAGTTAGAAAATGGAAATTTAATACACACCACGACAGGCTCAAGTGTGTACCCAGAATTTTCATCCCTTCTTCATTTCTGGACGCAGCTTGAATGGACGAAGATATTGCTTTTCAAGGTCGTTCCGTAACCTCTAGATATCGATACTTCTAGCTAACGGTATTAACCGAACGAGTTTTACTCACACTCAGCGATACCTCAACCAAGTATCATTATCAATGCCACTTATGCGGTCGGACGAGATTGCTCAAGGCTACCCACTTTTTCTTCAAGAATCGTAAATATATGAACTTACTCTTAACGCAAGAAGGTAACCCGAGATAGAATGACTTTAATTCATTGAATTATACATTTGAAAGTCCCTCAGAAATCATGAATATATTTTATTCTCACATAGCAGAGTTGCACCATTGAATATCATCGCCCATACGTTGCATTATGCGAATAGTCGGGTCGCTTCCTATTGCCTACCCGCCAGTATCTCTCCATCCCTCGAATTCACCAGAGAATGAGGTTTTCTATGGGGATCAGAGATCCTGGATACGGGGAAGAGGGAAAAGCGGGGCTGGTTTGTAATTCATCTCAGTGTCCGACGACGATGTGAAGAGGACAAAGCAATCAACTCGCTTGAAGCAAAGGCAAGGCGTTGCTTGCTTACTTCTCATTCCTCGGCGAATTAAACTTACAGATATCCAGGTTGAGAATAGTGCCGGTTGAAAGTAGCCGGGGCGCGAAAGGCGAAAGGCATAAAAAGGAAAAAGCGATGGTGTCAAGAATAGAGGGAGAGAGGATGATAGAAGTGAAGCGCCACGGGATGAAATGAAAGGAAAATATTGTATTTTTTTACGAGACTCTCTTAAATCTCACCAGGATAGCTCCTCCTCTCTGGGTATACGAGCTCGTGGCGAGATCAAAGTTCAAAAAGGATTGTCTGCGGTAGCGCAAGACACAAAAGAGTTCAGTTTTCTTTATTACACCCAGAGTACGTCCGACAATGGGGAGTTGGAAGAAGGAATTAACGACCAAAATGCAAATGTGGATTTCAATTAATTCCTCGACACCCTGCCTCGCCTTGTCCCCGTTTCATCAACCAGTTCATACATTTTTTTTTCGTTTGTTCTTTCTCTGGCCTCAAGTCCTAATGCGGTTTTCTTCGGGCGTGGCTTCGGCCCTTGAAGCGTCTGAAAATCCAGGTATACCAAACCACCCGGCTGTTCCTAATTGCGATTTTTAAAGAAAACAGAATTCTCGAGTCTCTACTGTGCAGCCCGAGTTCCAGCCACACTCACAAACGCACGCAATTGTATCATAAAAGGCATTATGGGAGTTGGCTGCAATTATCATTTCGTTGGAACAAAGACTTCCTGCCACGACCGAGACGCAGACGGTGAGACCTACCTGGCCTCGGTTCATACCCTTACCCACGTAACTATTGAATGCCTTAACACCATCTACTATATCTCCACCTTTCCTACACCTCCGTGCAAATGCCGCAACTGGTGTTCCTTATGCTCTGAAAAAGACTTGACCTCAAAATATAAATTACAAAGTTAAGTAACTCATTCAATATTTTTACTGAAATTTGGTGTTCACGTTCAGTTTATCATAGTAAACAAGGCTCTTTGGCAGTTTTTTCATATCCTCTTTATGACGGGTCTAGACAGTTCGAAACTCAAAACACCTAGGTATCTGCTAGTAGCTAGTCTAGTCGCTAGATCCCCTCAACGTTACAAGTTCCATACTTTCTTTTATTTCGTATCAGTGACACCTGATCCATAGAACTATTTCCTTCAGCAGTTGAATGGAGGATCTATTGAAAAGGGGCACTGGATATCGGAGGAAGCAGTACCTTTGAAAATCTAGCATACAGTGTGAGGTATTTCATCTTTCACGGTTGTCACAGCGGAGGGACACACAATCCGGCATTGTGTGTTTCTGTATCGAAGAAAATGACCCCTCCGACTTGGTTCCAGAAACTCTTGAGTGGTGATGTAGAGACGAGGATCCGCACACGTGGAAGAGGGGACACTGGGGTGTGTAGTGTGGTAGGACGGTTGTTTACGAGACTGAAGTCGCATACCGTCTCTAAAAACAGCCAACTCGGTTTTTGGTGGGTGTGCAGTATAAAGAAGTGCTCAACGAGATCACGCCTCGGCTAGATATATTAGGGCGGCTCAACATTTCGTCGACCGCTTTTGTTTAGCTATATGGTTTTTGGGGTGTGGAACAGAGCACCAGTCAGTTCCCAAAGTCCTTTGTTGACCAGAGTCCACAACCCGGTGAGCCCATCACCGCAGTTTTTCACCTCTAAATTTGTGTGGCCTATTGCCATTCCTGTACCTAACAAAACGACGGAGCGTCTTCTCCCCCTGGGTCCTTCTTTGTCGCAAGCTTTAATCCGCGATCCTTACCACCGACGAAGCGGCGTTCTTGCACCATGGAATTTGGCAAAACTTTCGCGTCATTTTTCTCCACGAAAAAAAAAAGAAGAGAAAAAATCTAGTCCCTCTCGGTAAACTACCCAAAAATTGACGCACCTCTCCCTGTGTTCTTACCCTTAATCCAAAGTCTTCTTCCAGTCGTAGGATCTGAACACAAGAATTTACGACGGATAGGCGATAAGGTTTTTACTACTAGACAGAGACAGGAGTGGCATGTTCGTTTTACATGCAAATTGAACACGGTGTGGTGGCTGGTGTTGGGAGTTGAGGGTTGATGCGAATTGATCGATATATAAGACCCGTGCGGGTTGGCATAGCCTGAACATACCATCCTCATGTAAGGTAGTAATTATAACGTTAACCAGGAGCTGAGCTTTCGTGCGGTGTTGATGCGACGAAAATAGAAAGAAAAATTGCTAAACAAACGTTGCGTTTCAATATAGGCCTCCAACATGGATGAAGATATAAACGGCGTGGCGTGCAATCTGCAGAATAATTATTAGATCAAACTTTTGCGTTACGTGTTAAACTGATTTTGACCGACTCTGCACGCAGTCACTGTCAGTGAATCCCGCTATAGAGCTAAGGGATGCCGGAATTATTATTTGATATTTCCAACCCCCGTTCAGGAGTGGAGCTTGATGAATTACGCTGCACGCTAGCAGTCATCGCATTTCGTTCCTTTGATAAAGCTCAAGAATTAGTATTACGTCCTGGAATAGGATAATGAAATCAGACTTTTTGATGTCGATGTGATTAAAACTGCATGTGATTTTTAATTTCGTTGAAAAGTGCTCTGAAAGACAAAGGGAGAAATAATTTAGACGAGGAATATCCGCTCCCATAGGTTTCGTAAGCTGATGACAGTATAAACGCTTTAGCGTGCTATGAGTGTGGGTAACTATTGGATCAAACTTTTGCGCTACTGGCTAACTAGATTTTGATTAGCTCACGCGCGTGGTATCCTGGACGTTAACGGGTCAAAGGACGGCTAATGGTTCAATTATGAAACCTGTACGCGGAATGTCTCAGACTTCAACAATTTGTACCTCGAGTTCATCTTCCGATAGACGTTTGTATAACCGCAATCATGTATTGGAGAAATGTGAGAACTTCTAGACACGACGAAAGTATCTGAAAATCAATAAATTAAGTACTTTTCGGTCTACTGGATCAGCTCAAATGTCTGAAAAAGTATTTCTTTGGCGTACTCAATCAGTTTGAGATTCTAGAAAAACATTTTCTTCTTGACTAGATCAGTCTGCAATTTTTTCAAGTACTTTTTCGCATTCTAAGTCAATTTGATTTCCGTAAAAGTATTTTTCTGGATTACAAAAGTCCTTTTTTCAGATACAATCTGTGTTTTTCGAATAAATCTTGCCCATGAATAGTTCATTCTTCGATTAATTGATCATTTTTATAATCGTATCAAATTCTCAAAAAAAGTGCTTATCTGGAATTTCAAGAATTTAAGTATGTGTCGAAGTACTTTAATTGCACATTTGGACTGTTTGAACTTCTCAAAAGGCACTATTCACGCATTATATTGTAATTTTCTATCAGCTTCATTTATTCGCATTGTACCAGTTGAGATTTTTCTCAAACAATGCCTTACCATGCATCGAAACAGTCTGAAGTTTGTTTGTCAAAGTACTTCGACGTTTTTGCTTAAAGCGGTTCGATTGAGTACCTCTCCTTGCCAAAACAAAGAAGCCAGCAATTATTGTCGAGTACACTGTTAAAAATAACTTGTTAACAGATTTCAATGAACTCGCAGCGGCTACATGGTGCGTTGTTAGAGGTTTTCGGGTCAAAGGTTGGTTATGGTAATTACTTGGCCCGAGGATATTGACGGAGTTGGTACCGTAACTGCATGTTTTGGCACGTATGTTTTCGGGGGTCGTCAATTTCACGATTTTACGATTCTGTCACGCCCCCACATTCGCGATAATTCTACACCATCAAAAGTTTTCTAGATTTTAAATTACCGAGTAATTCATAAAAATGAGAAGAATACGGTCAATTACACATGACACAAGATGTCACGTTGTACAGAGCAGCTAATTTTTTCTCGCTTATTTTTTATTAATTTTTTTTCTCTGCGGTTTTTTTTATTCTCAGTCTGTTCGCCAATCCTCAAGCCATAAATGTCACTTTAGTTTTTTTTAACAGAACTCAAGTCAACTCTCATTCTCTCGTATAAATATATCGCAGAAAAAATCGAGCGGTGCTCAACGAGCTGTCGTTCCAATTACCCGACCACATGTGACATGAGTCACCGGAGCCTTCGAGACATCAATAAAAAATAAAAAAAAACACCGCTTCCAGAACCCAGTAGCGAATTTATTCACAACAGTGCAGTAGGTACAAATTTGATGAACCCCAAAGTCTTACAGTTATATTCTTTTGCACAATCCACAAGATTATTCATTCTTGTTTGCGAAAGTACTTCTTCGTACAGTCAGAACAAAAAAAGAGTACTTTGACACTGCTGGAGTGTTTCAGTAGGCAAAAGTACTCCAAATTTGTTGTGTATGTTAATAGAAGTACTTTTTTACAGAGCAACATTTTTTTAGAAGTAGTACTTTTACATGACATGAAATATTCGGATTTTTCGTCAGTCATATTCGTTTATCCGAGTCACGTAGATTTGAAAAGTACCAAAAAATACTTTCCTCGAAATTTTTCATCTCATCGCTCGTAGTCTCTCTGACTCCCCGATTCGATCACGGTCGCGAACGCAAGCTTTTAAACGAAATCTGGCAAAGCGTGAAAAGTTGAGCACCGCTAATAGGATACAGTTAGTCAGCCGAGTCCCAACTGTCCATGAAGGAGAGAGAACTCGAGACTGCGGCAGCAGCTGAGAACCGAGACCGCCTCGATCTCCGGATCTCCGACGAAGGACCTTCGAGGTTCGGCCAGGGCTAACAACGGGGTTCAAGCACCACGGGCGAACTCGTCAAGCACCAAGGAATCGCCACATTCGACACTAAAGTACTGTATGGGTTCCGCGGTTGATCGCCGGCCCGCCTGAGTATGCATCGCGTCGTGCGGAGCAGCGTGCAGCTTGGAGCGTGCAGAAGCGCACCAGGCGTGACAGTACGGCGCTGGTCCTCGCTCGACCAGTTCAATTTCAGTTTGCAGTCCTTGCAGAGTAGGTCCGGAGTCGGAGTCGGAGTGCAAGTTTTATCCTCATCTCTCGCTTCTTCCCTGCCTAGTAATTCTGTCTCTCTCCGTATTTCCCCCACTCCGAGCCAGTACGTCGCGGCGGTCGGCCTCAGTACTCCGCCGGACGTCGAAGCGTGAGCAGGTGGCAGAGTCAGTCAGAGACTCGGCGGTAGTGTTCACGCGGTATACGAACTCGACAGCGTCGAAACTTTTGTAGTAAAAGTACTAAAAGTACCAACAAAGAACCGCTGTACCCGACGAGTGAGACTTAAAGTACTTCCGCCATTCCGACGCAAAAAATTCCAAGTTATCGGTGTGTGTTAAAGTGGTGGACAGAATATCATTGCGACCGTTCCTAATTGGTACAAAAGTACTCCGAACAAGATCATCGAGGATTATAGCGAAGATCTAGAGGCCCGAATGTGTCACAAAAGGGGGAAAAGAGAAGAAAGAAAGATAAATAACGAAAAATACGAATGTAACCACCGGCGTATTATTGGCGAGAGATATTAACTCCAGGCTGTTCTCGACGTGGCTTACAATCGTTATTACGACTCTGCTTCCACATGTTGTGATAAAGAATATCAAAGCGCGTTGCGAATCGTGCGGTATTCTGATTGGTTCGTATGTTGATCATGCGTCGGGGGGTCTGTTCACTCGGTACTGGAATCTGGTCAAGTTTCAAACCAAATTATATACGTACGGGAAAGTACGTGTTGCCGCACGGATTTGCTTCATTGCACAATGATAGATCGCCCCAATAAATTTTGGAGATTCTGATATCGGACTTTTATCCAAACTCCGAAAACTGAGAAAAATCTTTCACCCAACTGCACGAACGGAACGAACGGTTCTCGTCACCAACCATCCACGTGGCAATATCGTGAGGCACGTCGATAGCGTAGTCATACGGAGACCGTCTCCGTTATTTTAGGTCACTGAAAGATAGTGTTGCATCAAAATTGTAACGATTGTTGCATGTAACACGGTTAGAAATCAAATGTCAGAGCAGGTCCACAAAAAATTTTATGTTACTTTTGACACTTTCTATTGTTCAAGTAAACGAACAAAAAATGTCAAAACAACATATTTGACGTTAAAATGGTTAAACATTTGTGCTATATCGGCTAAAAAATGTGTAAATATGACACAAATGTAGAGTGGACCTGCTGGGACATTTTTTCTAGTCAAATTTTTCCAACAGTGTACGTTTGATCCTGAAATAAAACTAGATTTGATTACGTTGCGTAACCTATTTGCCAATGAATTGTATCACGGTTGAATCAACCCGTAGGTATATGAAGACATGATGAATGCCCAGGTGTACATACCGAAAGAGTATTTTGTTTGAAAATTCTGCCAACGTGTTCGAAAATACGGAACTCAATACGTATACGTAATATAAGCCGTTTGTCTTTAAATTAAGCAAGCATACATTTATATTTAGACTTAAGTAAAAGAAGATATCCCAACGTTCATGGGAAGAATCTAATCTAGATTTTTTGTTATCTCTATTTATCTGCGGATGAGTGATTTTTAATCTACCAGAATTCACGGAATCATCGACGAACTTCGGTACAGAACTTTCCAATCGAAGCGCTTCGTCTCACGCTTTATTCAGAATCGAAAGGAAACGTGAAGAGGAAAACACACAATAACCGATTATCGTTATCGCAGAGTTACGTGATGTTTACCACTTCACCTCCTTCCTGCCAGCTGAACTTTCGATAGACCGAATAAGTGAACCTGACACTTTATTTCATTGAAACGTGGTGGCCTTGATGAAATTATCAAGTCAAGAATACAAACGGTAAAAAAAAATTGGTCCGGAACGTCAGAGAAATGTATCATAGCCAATTAGCGACTCGTATTAGCACCTGCGGATTGGCATTATTAGGTCAAACTTTAGTCAGGGAAGAAGTATTATAATTACAGCTAGGGAAAATCAATGAATCTACTGTGACAACTATTTTTAGCGCCCACAATCTTGATGACTATTCAAATTTCGAGTTGAATGGTAAATCAGACTATATCGGGAATGTGAGACGTTTCATTCAGGACACACCGTCTCATTTCGATGCATTAATAAACCGTGACCGCATCAGTATCAACGGTACGATATGACGTTAAAATGAACCGGTTCACTGACTCTGAAACGAAATCAAATCGAGTTGGCAAGCAGGCAGCAGTGGAAAAGCCAGGCGCATTCATTAATCGTTGGAAGGCATCTTATTACGCTAGTACGCGATAAATAACGTAGAGATAGGAATAGTTGTCACTAAAACATATTCGGAATAACAATAAGTCTATCTTCACAGAGAAAATAGGTACCTACTACCTACTTTGGCTACTATCTATAGGACCGGTAAAAAGTTCATCATTAGAATGGAATTTGAACGGTGATGATAATTTTACTGAATTTCGTAACGTCAGTGTAACAGAATAAGAGGAAAATATTCTTAGATATCTCAAGTACAGCAAAATCTAAATTTGCTGAATCGAGCATAAAGTGCAATTGCAATGTAGATCCGCGTCGCAAACTTCAGGATGGACAAAAAAATTCATCACAGTCTCAATTACACGCTAATAATTATAAGAGTAATTCTATCATCCGTGCGGCAACATTTTAAAGGTTATCTAAACTACAAGAATGAGCTAAGATAAGAACCTGAAAATTGATAATCAATAATGTGTTTGAAACTTGGTTCGTATTCGAATACTGTTTGACTGGATCCCTCAAACTTGTGTGTCTCTCGACTGCAGTTAGTCTTATCTATCGCTGAGTTCATTATCAGTACAACGTCACCCCAGCGTCTCCCTTACAGTATTTTTCATTATCGCAATGGGTCAGTAAGTAATGAGGAGAACTAAGTCACATGAAGTGTGATATGCGAAGCATCACTTTTTGCCCCACTGTATCCATACACATTCTTCCAATAACCCTACGTCAAGATCTGCACCCAAAAGTATGATTTTTGATGACCATATTCCGATGTTCTTATCATCTTTGATGTACATGAGACGAGACAGAAAACGAGGAAGGAAAATTGAACGGAGTGGTTTAATAGATGCGTTATATGAAACAGACTAGAAGTACATTCTATTGCCTGGTAGCGGAGGAGGCACCAGACCGTATAGAAGAGTATTAATTATTTTCCCCAGAACCCTCCCGTCCGACGTTAAAATTGTTATCCAGTGAAATGCTAATGTTCATTTCTCACTTCCTGAGAGTTAAAGCGGCTCACTCTATAGACACGAAAGGAACGTACCACTTCACCCACGTATCTTCACCCTCGTTCAGACTCAGTCCTATACATATTCATATCCTAGCTTCCTTGCTTCCTCGTGTCTATAAACTCTATGAATAGTATGAATCCGATCGACCGTTCGGAAGGACCTGCACGCCCTCCGTAGAATCATTCTTCAAATCAGGGAAAATTCGATCCTCTGTTCAAGTATCGATCTCAACATCGACATTTCAAAGTCTAATACCTCTGACAATGTTGAATATTTTTTGATGAAATTTTATTCACAAGGTCAGTTTAGCACCAAGCAAGCAGCAATGAGAAAAGAATTGCTTGACATCTGTGCCCAATACTTTTCGTAGGTCTGCTTCAATATTTGGTCGATGTTCGATAATGGATCGAATAATTGATAGAAACTCGTCAATAATATAAAGCAAGTTTCGTGTCTCTTCGATGTTTATCGTCGCGTAGAGTTATCGTTGGTAGCACTACCACAATATCGCCGCGCCGTGATGCTGATAGGTTTTATCTGCTTATCTAATTTTGGTTTTACCTGAGCTCATAGAGAAGCGACGTGCCTGAACTATAGAAATAGATTCAATTCGAAGCTACTTCTATACCAACGGTGAAACCGAAGTCGTTCTTTCTCGGGCAAGTGACAGGATCGTACCCAGTAACTGCGTCGTTATCTTAAGAAAAATTTCTCCCCTGGCCTCGAGATAAAGTTTCCTTTTTTCTTCTTTATGTATCGATCATCGATGTTTGTGGGACAGTAAAAAGTATCATCAACGCTGAAAATGAGGATCTTGAAACAGGATTCATTCCACAGGAGACATTCGGACACTTTTACGAATAGGAGAAACGCTTTGGGTTCTCTTCGCTCGGGGTGTGTGGAATGGAATGTGCTCTAGCATTAACGAATATTGACAAACTGAGTTGATTTGTTCGAGGTGTGCCTATACTATGCCATTGTGGCCAAAGTTACAAATACCAATTCCATCTGGCTTACCATCATGGCACAACTTCCTGTTCTAACCATTCTCAATAGCCAACTCTATACTTGCAATTAACTGATCGATGGGGCTCCCATTATTCAAGATTGGACTGTATTGCGTGATCCTCCTGTAAATTACTGTTTATTTTCGGCTGTATTAACTCTACCAGTTCACCATATGGACAGTCTGAAAATAAACTGCGCGAAAACATTCGCGGTCAGATTTGATAAACGTTTATTTATATCGTTGTTATGACGTTAGTGTAGCTTCATCAGCTGTAGTATATTTTTTGTAAAAATAAAAAGAAAGTTCTCTGTGGCTGAAATAATAAAAATATCCAAGATTCAGTTAGATTCAAGGAATAATAATTCTACCCAGTCAAGTTTACAATTACTGATCATGTGAAAAGAACAAATGTAGAGGGAGCTTTAGAACGGTACAAGTCTGACCTAAGTTTCGAGTCTGTATATCTTGTAAACGGTCCATTCCGCGTGAAAAACTATCTGGCCCTTTCTTGTAGAGAATTTCGTGAGCTTTAAAATTGCTATCGGTCATTTTTCACCTAGGGGAAACCGGAAGTGAGATACAGGCAAAAATGAGGTAATAGTATATTACACACCTAGGGAGGGAAAGTAGGCTATTCCAAACTGCATGTGAGATTGACGATTGATGGTGGCAAGAACGCAGTTTGGGATGGCCTTTTTCACTCCCGTGGGTAGTATACTATTTTTCACCACCCCCTGCATTGGAAAGCACGACTTCCCGTTCACGCAGCGGGCCGAAAGTCGTACTTTCCGTGCAGGTGTGGTGAAACAACGATTTATTTTGCTTGACACATGACGGGTTTAACAGTGTGGAGAATAGCACTGTTTTCAGAATATGAATCGAGTGTCCTATGCTTTGCTATACACGATGCTTAAACTCCTCTTGAACGAATCTGTCCAGTTTTTTGATCGCGTAAGGCGGTATCCGCGTCTTGAATATTAGGGTCGATTTTTTTTTTATATCTCGTGTATCTACCAAGGGTGTATATAGGTAACGCGTATATGTACCCCGCGTATACGCCTCTTTTATGAAAGCGTCGTTTCATGCAAATCAAAAGGCCTCTTTTCGCCTGCGGCCGATTTATGGTTATTCTACCAAACGGACGCTAGCAATCTATAACGCCCTGACGCCCCTGAATTCTTCCGGCCAACTCCCTGACGTATTTTTTTCCCCCCTCTACACCGTTTCCTCCTTGTCTTTTACCCTCTTTTTAAGATTTAGTTCGTTTTTTTTTTTTTTTCTTTACTACTCTCAGACCCCCCTGCACCGACTATAACAGAGCAAATCTTATTTACGACTCTTACGATCGCGATAAACGCTCTCAAGATACGATTTAGCCGACTTCATATCACTCGAATTTGATTAATTGCTAGTTAACTTTTTTTTCTTCTCTTCTGTTGCCACGTGCGTAGGTTTTCTTTAGACTTTCGATATCGATGAGGCAATTTTTCTCTTTTTTTCTTTTGAGAAACTCAATTTTGACTTCTACTTCTAATCTTCTGTGAACACTTTGATTCCGTGAAATTAATTTAACCTTCGAGTATTCTCAAGTGGCACTGGGACTCGACCCCTGGAAAGGTTGATTCCTATCTAATATTTCCTTTTATGTTTTCCCTCCTTTGCCACCGTCGATCTCTTATACCCATGGAGCTCTGTTGAGCCAGCGAAGAACAGAACTGATAAGGCTTCGAATGACGACCGAATCTTTTATTCATACTGCGTTCGGCAGCCTGACGTCGTGCCGTGAGCGTTGTATAAGGTGGTATTTAGCCTTAGCGTGATCAACACGCTCATCGCATAGGGCTAGACCCGGCCAAGCCGAAGAGACATTAGCCTGATTTGATCTACGGAGATTTTTTATTTTTTTTTTCCTCAAATTCATCGATTCGTTGTAATTAGAAAGAAAGAAACGAATTCAGGGAAGAGAGGGGAACCAGAGGGAATCCCGAAGAGCCAGGGGAGCCGAATTAACGATTAACTTTCGGACGGCTGTTGCGTCGAAAATGAAGATAAGAAAGTTTGTGAAACCATTACCCTTTCTTCCATTCTACCGCGTTTCTCATTCCGAGGGTAGAAACTAACCGAGAATAGATCTGACCTCCGGGTTTAATTCGGCACTGAATGGAAGAGATTTTCTAGGAAAATTTGATCTCGAGAATGCTACCGGAATGGATGAATGGAATGAAGTTATTTGTCGATATTTCGACTCGATGCGGTACGCCGATGCATCTGTTATGTGGGGAAAGTGAAATCTGGAGAAAAGTATATCCCTGCAGTGTGAGAGAAAGATGAATCCCGAAAACACACGGGTCGTCGAGAAGCGCAATCAAACTTTAAAAGCTTTTTAAGTAGCGAGTAATTCTGCGGTAAAAGCAACCCTTCCCACTAACATCCTGCAACCTATGTACGAAGTACCGTATTACAATGTCACAGTCGGAGGAAAAACCGTTTGAGATAAAGCGATAAAGACATTCTCGAATCATTCATTATTCTCTCCCACTGACTGCAGAGTGAACTCGACGGTTTCTACTCATTTGCCGATATCTTACTTCCGGTTGGTCCTGAGTGCATAATGAATAAGACAAATTTTGAAGCTTTTCAAATTATCTACAAGAAAGGTCCAATTAGTTTTTCGTCTAGAAAGAACCGTTCGGAAGATACAGCGGTAGAAGTCAAGGCCAAAGGTTTGATCAGATCACAAATCGATGGTTTCTACTTCTTTGCCGATGTCTTACTTCCGGTTGGTCCTAAGTGAATAATGAATAGGACAAATTTTGAAGCTTTTCAAATTATCTACAAGAAAGGTCCAATTAGTTTTTCGTCTAGAAAGAACCGTTCGGAAGATACAGCGGTAGAAGTCAAGGCCAAAGGTTTGATCAGATTACAAGTCGATGGTTTCTATTTCTTTGCCGATATCTTCCGATTGATCCAGAGTGAATAATGAATAGGACAAATTTTGAAGCTTTTCAAATTATCTACAAGAAAGGTTCAATTAGTTTCTCGTCTGGAAAGGACCGTTAGGGAGATACAGGGGTAAAAGTCCAGGCCAAGGGGTTGATTGGATCGCAAATCGATGGTTTCTACTTATTTGCCGATATCTCACTTCTGGTTGATCCTGAGTGAACAATGAATAGGACAAATTTTGAAGCTTTTCGAATTATCTGCAAAAGAGATCCCGTTAGTTTTTTGTCTAGAAAAAACCGTTCGAAAGATACAGGGATAAAAGACAAGGTCAAGGGGTTGATTATATCACAAATCTGTTTCCTGTGATCCTGTTTCTGGATGTTACACTTCCTCAAAAACGTCAATTTTACACAGTTTAGCCTCAACCTCGACTGCTTCTGGTTTGTTCAAATTGTCTCTGACAAACCTCGACGAGTTTGTTCATGGTCGAAAGTCAAATTTAAAGAAATCTAATCGAACGTGGATTCCCATAATCATCTTTAGTTACTGAATTCGTTTCACAAAATTATTGTGATTTTTACTAATTGAGAGACTGGACTTGAGGTCTCAGGGACTTTAATTTAATTGGGCGCAAGGTAGGGTTTCATTTATTTTTTGTTCCTTCAACTATTTTGGAACGCAGAGTTTAATGAACGCGTATAACGATACGTGCGACGTGGTTGGTGCCATTACTTTATGCCAGTCTTACAGTGGCCCGACGATATTGAAGCACGCCAAGCGGCCAGCTGAGGGTTGTAGAATGCTCAAGCAGCTCCAGCGTTCAATGTAAATAATTAATACGTTAACTTAAGTCATTAACACGTAATTGCTGAGCGGGCTATGGGGTGGTCGCGGCTCCATGGAGCCACATCTGCTACTCGCTAAACGGGTGCACTGAACGGAAAACTGGGCTAAGCTCTCGGACTAAACTCGTCAACTTTGCTTAAACGTTAACCAACACTTGATGAGCTTGAGGAACCGTGAGTTGACGATTTCACACCGATGATGCCTTCGGTCGCGGATTTGTAACGGATCGTGTCGAGCTGGTTGAGCTAGGATTTCAATATTGTAAAAAATTAGATCAGACAAGACGTAGTTTCTTTCTCTTTTCTTTACTTCAATACGAAAAAAAAACGAGGTTCAACAATAAGTGTACCTTCGGTAATAATTCCGACCCAAGCACGTAACCGCGTTTCAATGTTTTACGTGGCTTCGCCTTCGTTTCGCAAACCCTTCGCCTAGTCACGCAGCATTGTCAAGAGGTCGGAGCACGCGAACCCCGAAACGTCCCACTGTCTAACTCTTCTCCAGTGGCTTTTCTTCGTCTTTCTCTTTTCACTTTTCTCTTTCGTTTATAGTTCTTGTACAGTTTCAAACAGCTCCGAACAACATGCCGGAACCCCAAGGTGGAGAAAAAAAAATTGTGAATCTCGCCTATTGTTGTCTAGATTCGACACGAGGCGAGATATGAAAAAATTGAAAAAGTGCCTTGATTGGTACGGTAAACTGAACGTGCTCACCAAATTACGTCCAAAAATATTGAAAATTGTGGAACTTATTTGACTCTGAAATTTCGATTTTTAGACCATTATTTCATGCAGTTGCTCTGAATGGGTCGAAAGTCATTCAGTGAGAAATTTAATCGGGATCAAATCCAAAAAAGTCATGATTTCTCATTTGGGCTTGACTCTCTTTATCCATATTCTACATCGAGTGTCGCGCTTCAGTCTCATAGTAGCCAAATTCATCGGTTGTCGTAAAGAATCTCTGGAGCCTCGAGGAATCCTCAATCTATATATATTTGTTCATAAAAGAGGCCTCTACTTGATATCACAAGAATGGCCAAAATCTGCTTAACTTTGCCACAATTCGACATACCATCAATTTCTACGTTCATCTGATAAGAGTCATTTTTTTGTTTTATCAACAATCAGGAGAAGAATTTTCATAATCGGTCCAACGATGCTTCAAATCATCTACGAAAACCGACTAATTTTGTATTTCTTCTATGTTCGGCGTAACTCCTAGGTATTAGTCTGAAAGTGATATTCGATGCAAAATATGGACTACCAAATTAGCAGAGAAAAAATGATTTCTTCATCACGATTTCAACTCATCCAATGGTGTATAAGGTAGAATCACCATTTCTGGACGACTCGCCATTTCTGGTGCTTATAGTTAATCAAATCATTAGATTACGAACGTAAATATGACTTGAAGAAGGTCTTGGGCACAATTTTTCAATATCCTTTTTTCTCCTATATCCTAATTCATATATGGCGACTGATGTAGCAATTGATGTAGCTTTTTGAGGGTTCAAAGTCAGTGCCCTCGGTACGTCGACTTTGGTCGTTCATTTGATCGTTCGCATACACAGAAAAGGTCTGATGCTTAGCACGTAACAGAGAACTGCAGTGGAAACTAGCTCCGGCTAAAATGGCTCCCTTGCGTTATTTGCCCTGACGATTCATTTCCAACGTCTATCCAATTTCCAGTTGGTCCCGTATCTCTGTCGGAGGTCTCGTTTGAATAGCTCTCAGACTGGATACCCCCCGCTTTGCCGATCCGCCCTACTCCACTCTAAACTCTACTCTCTGCCCTCTGTTCCGGATGTCACGCTTTGTTCGAAACGATAAAAAGCAAACAGCAACGAGATTATTTCCTCCCACTATCGCGATCTAACGGTTCGCCAGAGATTTTCTTTGAGCATCCGAAACTCCAAGCTGAAAATCGCTATCATCATCATCGTCAAACGTACCTAGAAATTCGTCTGTCTCGAAGATAAAGAGGTAGAAGAATTCTGTTTGGAATGAGAACGGTGGATATGGAGTAAAGTTTTCACAAGTTTTATATCGTCAAACCTAAAACTTTCATATTTCCCGTCTCTCCTTGGGGGATATGGAATACGTGGTTAGCAATTCCGTCAGGAACATCGCTGTGTATGACGGTGAAATTCAATTGGGTCACCTGTCGTAACTGCAGCACATGACCTCCGAAAACGTCTTGGAGAAGTTTTGTCCGTTTGTTTCTTGAAGAGAGACAAGACAAGACAAGGCTCTGTCGTATTCACTTGTCGGTAATTAATTTCCTATATACCTTTCATTCCGCTTCTTTTCAAACTGTACACTTGTCAACATATTTCAACGGGACCAGTTGAGCCCTCGAGGTCCCATGAATACGATTAATATTGCTATGGACTCTCGGGACTCTGACACATGAAATATGGCCAGTTGATCCTTGGATCTAGCAATGGAGCAGTTTAACTTTTGTGTGTGCGCAAGATAAAAGCGGTCCTGCATCCTTATGTCCTTCCGTGTTCTATAGAAGGTGGGAATCAATCACTGTTAGCCGTAATCTATCACCTGGGAAGGTAGCCAATCCAACGAAAAGAAACGACTATCGAGATTCGAAGGCTTATAAGCGTCAAATTTCGATGATCGATGATCAATAAAGACTCTTCGAGAACGTGGGACGTAGATATCCGAGAAAACGTTGAGCTCTGAGCTAGCTTATTTTTTTTTTCGAAAAATCTGAATCGAGGTGGTATATTTATTTCGTGGGATTATAACTGTTAACGACAAGTTTTGGAAACCCGAGGTGATGTACCGGTTATTATAAATGCGGAGACAAAAGGAGATCATTAATCACAGTCTCGTTGGCGACATCGAAGAATGTTTTGTCCTGGTAATAAATGTTTCACGAGGTTTTCGTTGGGGTCAGGACCCCCTGTTGAGACTCCTGCATATTGTCCCTTTCGGGTATCTCGAATCCTTGTGTTACCTGTCTCGATCCTAAACGATTATTCCTTGGGGAGTTCCGAGCTGTATGGATATATTTGTTGCCTACCTTATGTACCCTTATTCACCCTACCCTTTGAAAAAGAAAAAACTTTCTCGAAATTCATGTTCAAAAAGGAGGACACCCCGTCCTTTGGCGTCCTCGGGACATTCCACGGAGAGTTACACGTGTCCTTTCACTCGATCTTGTGAGTACAGAAACGGAGGATCAAAGGGGGTAACAGAACGATAAAAATCATCCGTCAGATTCTTTACTGCTGTATCGAGCGGAAACATATTTTTAATTCCACTCGTAATATGAGAAAGGAGCGTATTGTTTGATTGGATTAAATAACGGTTGGTCAGTGACCCAAAGTTTTTCCTCATTAGGCCCCCCCTCGTCTCTCTCTGTATGTCGGTCGGGGTTTGTGCCAGGTGAACCGAACAGAGAGAAGTCCAGTCCGGAGTTCCGGGTGACTCGACAAATTCTTAAGCCTCTTATTGTCGCGTGAAAAGCTCGTCGGTCCCATTGTTAGAGCTTATGCAGTAATTTAATCAGTTTTAACCGATTAATACCGAAAGATAAGGGAACAGGTTAAAGGTATACACGATATGAAAAAAATACATAGTAATAATTGAAACAACCTATGTCGGCGATCTCTATCTTCCCTCTCACCATACATGATCCGGTGATTAATTCTCATTAGCCTTATTCTAAATCCTTAACTATCGAAGACAATCTTTTCATGTGAGGTAAGCTGCCCGCGGTTTTTGACATTATCAGGATCTCAGCTGAGTTAATATTCTCTTCTAAATCAGGGACCATAACATATAAAATCGGTTGATGAAGAGTTCAACGCATAAATTGATACCTTTTGACGACTTCCTTATTGGTTTCTGTGAAAAGTGGTTCTTTCAACGATTTTTTTCACAGTTACTGTGATTTATCATTTTTGGTGTGGTCTCTCCTTAACACCGAAGAAACCGGAGCACCGATGAACAATAACCCCGAGCTATGCTGTTTCTGATAAGTTTCACTTCTGGCTCCGTACCTTCGCCTGGCTTCTCTCTTAGGCGCCATGCGCGTGGGTGGCCCATCAGCTCGTTATTAAAACAAGCATAACTCAGCCACTTAATCACACCTCCGCTACCCCCTACGGGATAGTGGAAAGCTGCGTCACGATTCGGTTATTTCTTTGGTCCATTATGCAATACAGGGTAGAAAACCGGATTCGTACGATTATAGAAATTATTATTTCCGCACGCCGTGCGTAAAGTTCGATTTTACGCACGCAAGCGTGCGTGTAATCGGACTTTACGTGCGTTTGTGATGAAAAATGTTGTTCAATACATCTGCGAAAGTTGTTTTTCGCACTTGTATCGAAATAATATACTATTATTATATTGAGACATTGTAACCGGATCGTCGTAATTTTCGTTGGTCTCATTTCAAACGGCTCAAAGCCACACTGATCGACCAGATTTGTGGTGATTGTTAGACTCGCGGTGTACGAGTCACAGTTAGCCTTTCATCGGCCGACACAAAGTGGAACAAAGTGGGGCACGAAATGGGACAAAGGAAAGGACAGAGATGACGTTGAGAATTATTAGCCTCGACAAAATCACCTCGGTGTAATAAATTTGCTCCGAAAATATTTCACTCATTTACGATTGAACTTTTGATAAGAAATCGTGACTTTTTTTCTTTTATCAACGTCATCAATCGATGGCGACGCTCGAACTTCGCGTGAGCCGCCATTATGGGGAATCTTTCGAGCATGAATCCGTGTTTTTGGACCTGTTATAATTCTCAGTGTCGTCAAATCTCCCCGTGCGGGTAAACTTTTCCCAAAACGTTAGTTAACTTCACAGGCTGACGCAGCGCGGCGGTTGGTCCCTTCGTGTTTACACGGTCATGTCCGCTCTGCGGTTATGCGGTCTTCAAAGTCTGCGGGTTCAGCAGTTCCACTTGACTTTACGATTGTTCCCAGTATCTCGGGATTAGGTAGTTAGCCGCTGCATCAATTTCGCCCCCCCTTCTCAGTTCGCTGAAACGTGAAACCAGCTGAAACACGAAATGATTATTAACAAAAAATCGAATTGACGCCAACCGCAGGAACAGACATTGTACAATTGGTCATATATATAGCTAAAAGCAATCTCGAAGAAAGAGTCGTTCTCGCACCTGTGCAATTCGGCAAACTAACATAAGTTTTATCGTGGACCGAACAACGTCCATTAAATCCATACCAACTTTCTCGATTTTCGTTCAGTTTTAAGTTTTCACGGTGAAAATCGAACGTCAAACTTTTCCGACAATCTTACTTCTTTTTTTGGCAAGCTTCCATCGTTTGACAGAAAAAGAAAAGTTAAAAATTGTACCCAAAATGAATTTTGTGTGGCAATGATCGTCGGAACGACGTTCTTCCTGATTACACACGATCCGTGTGGGTTGGCCTTTTGAAGTGTCTCTCGTTAACCTTTCGATAAAGTTAGCGATGTCGAGTCCGAATTGCGAGGTGACCCAGGGTCCCATGGTCGGTATTGGCTCGGGTGGTCCTGAATCCTGTGAACAATTGAGATGAAAGAGTAAGAGTTGCGCCACACACTCCGTTTCTTCTTTTATACGCTATGGGCAATTTTTTCAAATCGAATTCCACCCAGAAGTTTGCGATTGCAATTTCTACCATCCTGCCGCTATACGTCTACCTCTACCTTCGTAAAATATTTGCGGGTATGTGTTCGTGTATTCCTACCAATTTTTGACAAAGGGTCGAACCCCGGACGACCATTTCGATCAGACCGGAATTCGCGGACTTATCTATCACCATGGATGGAATTTCATGGTATCGGGATTCATATCTCATATACGTGAAACCGCGGTATTGAATATCCTCATAATATTCACTCTAATCTTTTTTATTGAAGATTGAACTTTTTTATCAAACAATTTTAAGATATTTCGAATGATTCCATAGCAATTTTGATAGTTTTTCATCAATTCTTGTGCTTATAAAGAACGTCATTTATTGATTGTTAAAAAATCTTCTTTTTTTTATTTTCCCATAGAAATTTGTTCATGAAAAATTGGTAATAACCAATATAATAGCCTGAAATTGAATGAACAGGGAATTTAAAAAATTGGAATAACTTTGAGCGATCTCAATTGAATTTGTTGATGAAGAATATTGAAAAACGAAAAATTAGACTTTTTGGATCACTGAGGATAAAATGCGGTTGAACTTACAAAATACGCGGTTACGGGCGGCGAAATGAATATTTACTTGTGGCAATTCAATATATTTTGTTTGAACAGATTATTGGAAAATTTTGTCGAGTCAAGCAGATATTTGATATTTTGTTAAAGCAACTGGGATTGAGTTACCTCCAATAAATATTCATTTCGCCGCCCGTTACAGCCACGTATTTTGTAAATTCGACCGCGTATTTTTTTTCAGTGGACTGATTCTCCACACCTGCAAAGCCCAATAATCGATTTGTACGAACAATTTGAATCAACAACCAAACAATGGACTTTTTGGAATTATAAATGATAAAAGATTCAATTCACAAGTCAAAACTCGACTTTTAAAATGACCAGTTTTTTAATTAATTGTTTTTTTCTTTTGTAATGAATGATTTGATTCCAATAAAAATCAAGGGATTGAATTTTCGAATGACCAGTTTAACTCAACTAAAAAAATGGAATCTGAAATGATTTTATAGCGATTTCAAATGATTTCGAACAATTTTGAGCAATTCCAAAGGTTAACTGCGATTTCGAAGTGATTGCAAAAACAATGGGTTTACGATTTCGTTTTTTTTTCTAATCTTTGAATGCTAAACAGTTTCGACACTCTGTATATCATTTATTATCGAAATAGATAGTTCGTATCCTTCGCAATGGGCAGGCCATTAGCTTTTATCCTCTTGAGGATCATGAATATTCCCAAGGGTCTCAAAGTCACAGTTGATCGATCAGAGTAGGTACAAAGACTTTTGGAGCATGACTGTTGTGTTAACAAACCGAGTTCGATACATACGTCTCTCCACGGGCCAACTAAACCCTGTCAGTACTCGAGAAGAGAGACCTGGCTCATTCTTTATTTCCTTCTTCCTTTCTTTCGTCATTTTTTCTTATCTCTCTCTTTCATCCATGGTCCAGAAATTCATTGTACCGTATCAAACCCTCATTACACGACGAACTTAGAAAAACTAACCGACCGTGGCTCAAGCACTGCGACTCGGACCTTCTAGTTAGTACCGCTGAGGGTCAAGACGTACATCAAAGATTTTATTCACCGTGCAATAAAAATAACGAACGGCATAAAAAGTGATGCTTTCAAATTTTTTTCGCGCCAGAGGTCTTCTGACCTCGCGGGCCAAAAAAGAATCATGATGAATTTCGTCCTGATGAAATGATTGATACCGTTGAACGACGACGATGCTAATGAACTCTGCGTTGGGTAAAATTGAGTTGAGAAAAGTTTTTCGCACCACGAAAATCACTGACAGTAAAATTTCTTTACAGTGCCGAAAAACCGGATTCGCAAAACTTTTCCCATGATTAATTGCGAAGTCGTAATCTCGTCGGTTCCATTCTTCTAAGACTACTTGACCCAGTACAAGTACGAAAAGTACCACCGCGTTGGGATAACAACAGGTGGTTGATAAGCGAGTGTCCGTGGTGTCCTCGCGGCCTCTCTAGAGTCTGAAAATTCACTTTCAAGCTCGAGGGTGGAGAAATTGACGTGAAGTAATTATTGCACATCGACAAGGAAAAACCACGGCAGAGACATGAGGCTGATGCAGAGACTAGCCATCAGCGGAGTGCTGTCCATAATGCTGATAGTCCTGTTGACCGGTGCGTTCGTGACTCGACGAGATCTGTCAACGATCGCAGAGTCCAATGTCGCACCTGCGGAGCATTTACCTGCTCAAATAAACCCAGATTGGATTCTGGACAACGCTATTGCTGATAAGGAACTTGTTTTTCCTGATGAGGAACTCGTTCTTCCAACTATGGAAGAAATTGACAACAATGACGTGATTCCAGGACCTTCCGCGGTGGGTCCTGCTCCTGCGCCCGAAAATGGAGCGTTTATTATCAGACCACCGAATCCACCACTCGATGACGTCACTAATCAACGACGAGAAAAAGTCAAAGAGGTGAGAGTTTGCTTTTTTTTTTCTTATTATCGTCGCCAAGGATGACTTTATTTTTTTGTCGGCTTCGTTGCTCTTGGCTCCGCGTATAGGCAGTACCTGGATAGCCCTTTCGTGGAGGCTTTTATTCAGGAGTGTTGAAAGGTAAGTGCTGAAGATAATAACGTAATTACTTAATTTACGATCTCTGTATGGGATTTCTCGTGAAGCCTGCGCACCTTTTGTACGCACACCGGATCCTCAGATCTTGGAATCTCAATGATAACTGGTTTTTTTTTTTTGTTATCAACTCCCTATATATAGTATAATTATACCATATTTATTCGATCACCAACGAGACGAGGAATCTCAAGACACTCAACAAACTCGAAAGCTAAAATTTTTATTACTGCAGGAAATTGTTTCAATTCTTTCTAACGTCTTTCCATATCTTTCATTTTTTTGTGACGTCACACCATTTTTTATGTATAATTTCTTACCTTTCCACGAATTTCGTATAGTCTCCTAGAAATATCTTTGAACACAAATCGAATTACGTGATTGAACAATGGTCCATGGTCCGATCCCAGCTTTGCGATAGTTGGTGACTGATAGGGTGCCAATTACATTAACGTGATTCAATTTCAGAGTGCAATGGGTTCGACACCGTATTGGTCGAATCTCTCCGACTCGCTATCCCAATCTTTCGGGTTTGTCGAGGGTGAGGATAGGGTGCAGAAGGTTCCGGATTTAGCGAAAGAAAACTTATAGGCATTCGGTAAATAATTTCAATCTCGAGTGAATTCCTTCTCAAATTTCTATCAGACGTCTTATGTGAAATCCTTGAATGAGGAGGAGTTTGATTTAGAGTGAAACTGAAGCGCTGAGATCATTATTACATCGAGCCACTTCAGAGAGTAGAGAGCAAAGGTTCCGGGGAAGGTTCCGGATGACCGAATTTCACAAAGGCACGTATTATTCTCCATCGAGGTAAAGAGCCTCCATTCACACTTCTGCACACTGGCCCCCCATCCCTACAACCTCGGGAAATCTCGTTTTTCTTTTTATCTCACTCGACGCGCTAAGGAGAGAAGGAACAATGGGAAACGACGCCGTTAATGAGATGCTAATAAATAAAGGAAGACACCGCCACCTCTAACAACGAATCCGCGCTCCCACTCTTTGGCAAACACTCAACCATCCATAGAATAGGCGGGTTTGTTCGAATGTGAATGCGAATGCGAATGTGGATGTGGATGTCTCCTACCGCCGCAAGGGTCCCACTTAGCAAAAGATTAATTCAGGCTATTAGCTGTAAAGGGGACAATGCGCGCGGGTGCAGGATCAAGGGAGGACTATGTTCGCAATAACAAACAAAGCCGTAATTATGGAGGAGGGTATAAGACGCCGACGCGACGGGATGAGATCTTAAAGCGGTAGAATTTTGCCACGACACCGTTGTGAACACTCGCCAAAGGTTCCCAGGGTGTTTCCTCGCCCTCACGCCGTCTGTGCGCCAGCCTATTCAACGTTTTATGCAATTCGACGGGAATTGTTACGTTTTTTTCTTCATATTCTCGTATCACTCGATAAGTTCTAGGACCCAAACGGTCCTACGTTTCGAGGGTACCAGAGGCCACTCCGGAGTGTTGTCGAGAGCTCGTTAGCGGGCACTATAATTGGGCGCGTCCTTGCGTGAAGACGAAATCATTCCTGGGAGCCCTTGGAACCCGGTGTGCCAGAGGTTTATAGCCCAGAAAAGTAAAGTCGAAGGGTCGAATTGTCGTTTTACGGTTAACGAAGAAGGGGAAATTTTTGGATCCCCGCTTGTATTCCGACTCCATGATACTTCTCCTCGTCTCTATCGAGGACACCATTAGCGAGAGACGCGGTTCTTGAACCAATTACAATTAATCACTCCGCAAATCGTCGTTACTCACGTTTCTGGAGTAAACTCAGTCTTCGGAATGTGTTTGTAAAAAGATGAGACACGCCGACCGTGACCATCTTCGACTCTTGATCGGCTAATTCATTCGGGGAAACAGTCAGGAAAGCTGGAGGACTGAGTTAATCAGATTAGCTTCCAGGTTAGGATTGAACAATTAGGCGACGGAATGTAGACTGCTCGCTACTTTAATCGTACCGTACTTTAATCGTTGGTGTTAACGGAAGCCGGGGCGATGTGCGTTTATTCAATTACACTCTCAGCTTTGTACTATATACTTTAATTGGGTTTACAACGATTACGCCATACTTTATTTCAGCTTCGTTTTCCTTTGCCTTCGAACGGATAAACGACCTTCGTAGATTATATCCGCTCGTGCAAATAATTTTCTCAAGATTGAAAACTCTCGAGTTGAGGGGAAAAAATTGGAGCGAGGGGTTCGATCATTTCTTATCCAGACACCGGTGCGATCTTTATCTCGGTTTTCTCTCGCCTATGGATTGGCTGGTTCCAATTAACTCTAATTGCTCGAGCCTATCGGTATAGCACTGAGCTAATTACCTAAGAGGAAACTGAAAAGACGAATATGAACGATCTGCATGCGGAAACGATGAAGAGAGTGCGAATTTCTTCGGAGTGACTGGATCTTGATTTTTTTTTCTGGTTTTTCTTTGCAGATGATGAAACACGCCTGGGACAACTACGTGAGATATGCTTGGGGTAAAAACGAATTACGTCCGATATCGAAACGGGGTCACAGCGCGAGCATCTTTGGAACAACCAATATGGGCGCGACCATCGTTGACGGTCTTGACACTTTGTACATAATGGGATTCCACGATGAGTACAAACAGGGTCGTGACTGGATTGCTGAGAATTTGGACTTCGATCTGGTGAGTCTGTCGCCGCAAATTCATTAATCTAATCTTAAGCTCGGAACGGAAGAATCGAATAAATGAATCGATGGGTCGGTAAAGACTCGAGTAGTTCAACGTTCGGATCGCCCTGAAATTTCATACTTTGAAATAGTTTTCGCACGATTTTAGAAAAAGAAAACTTCTTCTTGTCTATGATGTGCAAAATAAAATCTTTACCGGTGGATCGATTTCGGTTTAATCTGGTCTCCGATTAAAATTGTACCGGATATCCATCGTTTTTTAAAATAAAGTAGCGTTTTCCTTGTGATCAGTCGAGCGAACTTAAGTTTATCAAAAAGTTATCTGTTCATATTGGAAAAGACTCTTTACTGGACAGTTTGAGACCAGAAAATCTGAAATCGGTCAACCGGTAGATTTTACGTCGTGCATCATAGACGAAAAATTGTGTTCCCAAGATCGTGTGAAATCCATTTGAAAACCTGAAAAATGAATTTTGACAGTTTCGACTTTTTTTCAATTGTAAGGTGTAAAAATACCGTAATGATTGAGGCTACCTTGAATAATCGAGGATTATAAATTTTCGGTGTAGTCATCACGCAAGTTGTTTCTTTTTCAAATATGTTCCTCGTCATTTAAATTAGAGAAGCCTCTGTCACGGGGTTATCGAAGATGAGAATGAAAAAAATGGGCACTTCACTTCCAAAATGAAATGACTTTGTGAAGAAATGCGAAATCCAGATCAGCAAACGGGGTTTTAATGTACAGAAGTTGAGCTTGATTGGAGAAAGAAAAGCTTCCAAGTTATATCTGGAAAATTGTGGTCACCAGATGCCACGTTAGAACAGCTTGCGGAAAGCCCACAATAAAAACGGTGGCCACGATACCTTCGTCGCCGTTGTACCTAAGCCTTACCGGAACGGTTTTGAAATCTGACTTTTTGGTTCCGAAAAACGAGCAAAAACGCCTCAAAAAATTACTGAACAAGTTTCATTTGATTCTTGATTGACAAATTTTGACGTAACAGAAATCAGTTCTGTAACAATTTGGATGAAGCTGAACCCAGCAGTCATAGCTACAAGTACGGATTTCAGTCTATAATTTTTATTATAAAAGCTTGAAAAGCGTTCAATTTTCATAATATTCCCAAAAAGTTTTTATACCTCGGCCTCATTCTTTCATTTCAATGGACTTGAGTACTTTTGGCTGCTAATTATGGCTGCTAGCTTCATTCTCATAAAATTTAGGGGGTTCCAGTAATTGCAAAATGATATCTTGTCACGGTTTTTCGGACACTCCGTTTCGCTACAATCGTGACCACTGTCCATGTTGAAACCCTTCATGACATTTAGAGGCCATCATTTTCAAGTTAAATCGAATCATTGTTCAAATTGCTGATTCGGATTTTCTCTATTCATCGTTAATTTATTCAAAGTACGCATTTTTCTCAGTGACTAGAACTTGACGCGCCCACGTCGTGCCTGGATTAGGTCTCTTTTTTCGTTTCAGAACCCGAGTCGACTGAGTTTCTTATTTGCGCGAACGTTTCGATTAAAGTAGAATAAAAAAAGTGATCGAATCATCCGGGACTTGATTCATCCTGTTTATTCCGTTCAAATATACCGGTTCGATTAACGTCCGTTCTTCGGGCCTAAAAGGTACAACGACCTTGGCCAAGGAACTCGGAGGTATGCAATTTCGTTTTTTTCATCACAGTGGGACTCGGGTGGAGTGCGAGGGTACGGTTACGGTTAATTAATTCCCCTTTTTGAGGTGAATCAATGGGGGCCCTAAGCACCGTGGGTAACGGGCCAACGGTTTGACTAGAAACTTTGACGTAGGTATGTCTCCTGGTCGTACGAAACTAGAAACTTCGGGTAAACTTGAAAGTTTGCGTTACAGTTTCTCCAGGTATCCTGCACCCCGACCCCTAACCCTGGTATATAAACTTCGCCCACAGTTTATCCCTAGTTTAACAGTAACTACTACTGTAATATCACGGGCAATTCTCAAGCGGATAATTCAACGTGTTATCCTTCCGATTTTCCCATCTCCTTTCTCCTCCCCTCCTCGAGAGGTGAACCTCCGCAAATATCATTAAACGACGATTGATTCGAGAGCCGTCGCACAGCCGCCGATTAGAAAATGGATAATCCTCGCAAATTCTATATCCTATTTTTTATGGTGGATGATATATGCCATCCGTCAGGCTATTGAAATCGCGTGATTTGTTTTCACCTCACAATACGAACGGGTGACAGTTTTTGCTGTAAATCCGATTGAATGATTGCCTTGAATCGAGGAGAGCTGTGGGAAGAGATATGCGCTGAAATCAGTCACACAGTCGTACAACGAGCCGAATGGTGGCTAGTGACTGTATGCATTTCTACTGGATGCGGGACGAGTCGAGTTTCGCAATGGCTTAACGCTGTGCAGCTTCGCTCTTGGCGTCTGGGCCCTGATCTCCATACCATCCACGACCACCACCCACGCAGTGACGAGTCACGATTCTCTATATAGTCACGTATCTATGGGATTTTCATTCATCTGCAAATACCGGTGAGAGATTCTGGTTTCTACACGTTTCTGAAACGTTCTCAACCACCAACGTCAACGCCTTGTCGTGGATACTCGAAATTTCACCCACAGACATGAGATTTGATAATTCGTTCCGAAAGTGATAAAAATTTGATGAAAATTGTTTCATGCATCTTTGGAGTAACTGATTTCGAAAAAAATTACCCCGAAATGCTGGACTTCTTTGGTAATCTGTTCGGTTTTTTGTAAGGAAATTAATAGCGTTCAGCAGATTCAATATCAGTGACTTTCGGTTGATGGAAAGCCGATTTGGAATACTGAAATTTATGAGAATCAACACAAGCTACATTCTTCATTCCTGGCTTAGGGACGTCATCGATCTCCGCGTCTTTTATTGCAGAGCTGACAAACATTTATCTAGATTCCAGAAAGCTTCGTTATTTCATCATCTGCAGTTCATCAAATTATATAAAAAAATCTGAAAGTCTAGAATTTTATAACAGTTTCAACGTTCGCCATTGTTGAACTAAAAACTAAATGTGTGAATTATTCGAGAATTATACAGACTCGTTAATTTGAAAATCGATTCGATGGTTCGTCCGCAAAACTTGTATCAGTTTTTTCAAAATGATTACAAACGTCTTTAGAGTCATGAGAAATGATTTCCCGTTTTTATTCACTCGATGAAATACCGCAAATCACTTGAAAATAGCTTTGAAGCCACTTTGAATCGCATCAAATCGCTTTGAATCGCTAGACTTCAGTTTATAGTCCCTGCAATCGGAAATTTTCGGAAAATTTGTATTGCTTGCTTTCCACGTTTCATTTAGTGTTCCTGTATGCCATAATTTGTTGATGCGTTGTTAGACGAGGATAATCGAATGCCTCTGAATTATCCACGGTTATAATTTAGGTACACTAACCCTCTATGTACTCGGTGTACTCTAGGGTGTGTGCCGCGGTTTAAGCCCCCCGACAATTATCATAGTTAGCGTTACCGACAAGTTCGAATATATACCCCGAGCTAATCTAACCTGTAACAACCTGCACCTATAGCATCGAGGGGTCTGAGTGTGGGTACGAGTACGATAATGTGTTTCCAAGATAGAAACACGCGGGAACGAAGACATTATACTTGCAGGCTCGGATAGATAAGCTTCGACAAATCTATGTATAACACTGATACGGTTGGTTCGTTCCTAATTCGAATAATTAGACTCGATTAAATCCTCGAACACCGGAGGCATCGATACCCTCATGATCGAATCTACCCTCAGAATCGAGAAACATCCACCTGTCTTTGGAATACTTTGACAAGAAATCCGCTAATTTTTCTTATCTATAAAGTACCAGAGGCGCTTTTCTTTTGGAGTAAAAATGATCATGATCACTTGATGGTCACTTGAACTGCGATATTATTGGTTTTGGCAATGTAGAGCATCTCAGAGCCAATTTAATTAGATTGCAATTCAAGTTACCATTTGATAAATTTGAAACATGGTGCGAAATATCGTGAATATTACAATCCATCTTCACTGTAGAGTGAAAATGCTCTTCATCTTTCCATATTTAGTTGTCCCTAGCGCCATCGGTGCCTCTAGTGACGAATTTAAATATTCTCAAAATTATTATCTAGCATTTCTTGAAGTAGGAAGTCACAGAAAATCAGAATAAATCATTTCATCATATCAGAAAGTCGTTGCCTTGGTATTCAATTGCCCTACAGACCATCTTGTAATGAACTGGAGTTTGATGATATAACTTCAGAATAAAAATTCAAATTGAGTAAATTCAAATTGAAGAATGAACTATTAGCGCCCAATTGGCGGAGGAAAGAGAAACCTCTGAATATTTTTGAAACACTTTCCTCCCTCCGATACTTTCGAATCGGTATTTTAGCCGATTTCAAAGCTTCGGTTTGAGGCCACCAGCACAGCGCTGCAGGCGTCCAACATGGCGGACAGAGATCAGCTGTTTTCTGTATCTCGGAAGATGTCGACTTGCGTGTCAGCCTCAGCTAAGATCTTTGTAAATTCGGGTTTAATATTTCACGCTGATGATCCCGGAGTCTGAAGACGATCCTTCCCGAGGCAGAAAGGATTATCTGATTAAATATGACGTGTCTTGTCTCTGAGGTTCAGAAGCTAACGTCTGTTCAAAAATTTGTTCCTATTAGAGAAAAGTCACGATTCACATAACTTGAAGTCAGCTGCAGGCAGGCTTCTTTGCTTTAGGTTTTTATGAAAAAGACGTCAATTTTCAACTATTGCGATTCAACACAACCACCCAGCTCTCAGGTCGCAGAGTTAGTTCCACGCTCGCGCACGCGATTATTGCGAGCTTGTTATTGCCTTGCGACGTAATTTCAACCTCTCAAAACTTTCCTTGCCTCGTGGCCGCTTTTCCCACTAGCTGGAAGCTCCCTGCAGAAAACTAGCTCCGCGAATATACGCTGTTACTGCATACAACTCAGTTCCGAAATAGAGGAAGAAAGTTTTTCCTGCTCGGTGCAATATGCATCTGGGATAAATTCTAGGAAATATATACCCACTACCTCCAACCTCAGATATTTATATATATTCAATTAAACTCTTTGATCTACGTTTCCGCGCATCCTTCAAGATCGCAAGACACATTTTTCGCGGAGCTACAAACCTTATACTTAGCAAATTTTTTTTTCTTCTTCTTGTTTGTAACATTAATATTTTTTATTCATTCCTTGATTTTCATCCGACCGTAACGTCGGCGTTATTCAAACGGCATTATAGCTGGAAGGGTAACCTATACCTATATCTTAAAGCCTTAGTCGCGCGCGACGCCCTTTAACGAGGGATAATAATAGGATCTTGTTATCTTAGCGCCAAGCAAAGCTGCCTTCTCTTTGGCCAACTCCTCTTCCGTCGATGCCACGAGGGGTTAGGTACTCTTCGAGTTAGTAGCTGCCCTCTTCTAGATTCGCGTTTACTCGAGAATCGCTGTCTAGTCGCAAAGGGTTTTCATAATTCAAATTCAATTTCCTATCAGATATTCGACATCTTTGAGGACCCTTAGTCGAGTTCTTCTGTAAATTGTCCTACTTGACAGTTTTAGTCGCGTTTTGATCATCTTGACGATGTTGTACTTATGTGGATAGGAAATGAGATAACGGTGGAATTAGATAATATATTTCCCGATACTTTTATGTGCTACACGGTATTCTTCTCGAAGGACGACTAGGCACTCTTAGTTTTCCATATGCGCCTCTTGCAAACGTTGTATAAACGGTAATAACGGCACCTCGTAGCGCTCCCGCTGGTAACTTTTAATGAAAATGTAATACTTCCTACCGAGAATTATTAAGAAGGTAAAATTATAGCTGGGGGAAATGAAACGTTGGTTAAATCTGATATATACAGAATATAGAAGTAAGAGAAAGACAACCTCGGATAAAGTATTTTGGATTTCACTAAATTCGTTGTTTTATTTATTCTGAAGAAACTATAGAGGAAAGGAAGTTCGAGTTTCTCCTCCATTCGGAGGGGTCATAAACTTTCTACTCTGAAAAGTTTTTATTTTCTGTCCATTTCGTCGCCACGCTACCGAGCGAATTTTATTCCGCACGTTCATTTCTCACACTACTATATTCATTCGGTGTTATGTTGCTCGGGGGCATGCTATAGTGCCGCACTATTATACCTTGGGTGTATAACTTTCTCGGATAATAACTAATTCCGTACTCCAGGTGTGATAAAATAAACACTAAGTATTAAGTACGAGCGCTTATGGCCTTCTGACAACTACAAGAGGCACACGGTAAACTGCGAACCGTGTTGAACAACGAGATGTAGAGAGATCTTTAACTTTACGATGTAGTTACACTCTTAAGGATCATCAACAGGTTACATACTTCGTTAATTCTTTCCTATGAATATTCAGGATACTGGAACGGAATCCATTACGACTGGAGATATTTTTACGCAAGTTGGATAAAGATTAAACGTTTTTATTCATCTATGCAAAATTACAGATCAGCCGCATTGGCCAGAAACAAGCTAACCATTCTTCTACCATGTCTACAGTCATTTCAAATTTGTCAAATCTGACTCCAAATTTGAGAGTAGCAATTTTCATTAAGATCCAATTTTCAGATTGATCCATCTTCAAAAAATCGGCCATTACATTATCCTTGAAAATTTTGTTCTTGCAATAACTTGGAAACCAACTAATCCGCGTTGTTTGAGACCAAGTTGAACCAAATCCGTTTATCCGTTCCCAAGATATCATCAAATCAATCATTCATTTGAGAGTGAAAGCTCAATTTTTCATCTATGTAATAATATTATATACAACCCAGACGGCAAAACACTGAAACTGACTTGATGTTGTCTAATAGTCCTCGTAAAGATGACGTATGCAACACTTTTTGACGTCCGAATGTTAATGTCCAAGTCCAAATGACATCTTTTGGATTTAGACAACATTCGGATGACAAAGAGTGTTGCATACGTCATCTTTACGACGACTATCAATGTCACTTTCGACTCTTATAAGTAGGAAGCTAGAAGTATGGTGAATCTGATTTTTGCATAGATCTTGACCCCTGTAAAAACACCCACGCAATTCTCTACCACGCGTTCAGCCACCTGAACGATTCAGAATTTATTACAGCCACTCAGACACTTGTTAGACGGTTCTCTGAGTGATGACAAGTTACTGTAATTCACAAACAGCCGATTGTTATCCCAACGTTGAAATCGATGCCAGTGATCCACAGCCATTTATAACAGATTCGTTCATTCCCCTTTATTTCACACGTGGCCGCGCCTATTCATTCGAACGGATCAGTCAATCATCGGTGGTATTGATGACACTCGATTGCCTCTTGCACTGAAGATCGGTACCACGTGCGATTATCTACTCTTATTCATATTGCAGTCGAGCGAATCGGTTCTTTTTCAAACTGGATAATGTCGAGTCGTTTTTTTATCCGCAAGAAGAATGAATGTCCCTCACGTAGATGAAAGACGCGGCTTCCGAAAGGGAAGGAGTAACTCGGTTTGAATGTGTCTCGGCGATTGAGGGACTCGTGTATTAGGATAAATAGCGGCTATTACAACAGGTGGAGTTGGTCATATTTTGCAATTTTGCAATTTTCCCGTCGGATATGTGCCGGTCCAAAGATCAGGCAGATTGCTCCGGCTATTTATGACTGTGAAATTCGCATCCACGTACCACGTACTGCCTCGAGATACGTACCATATACAAGTACACCCAAAATTACGTACAACGATATCGACTCCGTAAGACACGCCGCCTATATTCTCACCCTCTGAATTTTAGTGCGAAAAAGGTAACCATGCAATGTCGGGTCTAGAACTGAGAACTTGATGTTAATTCGATGCGTTGAGAACGTCAAATTTCGTTAACTTCGAGTTTAATTCTTGCTCAAATGTTCGCCCCAGGGTCCATGTGATGATGGAACTGGAATTCACAATCAGAAATGTGCTCAGACAACGCGAACTTTGATTACAAAGACATTTCATCTTCTCGAGAGACCATATTACGCTGAATGCTTTGATGATAGGATTCCTCGGTGTTCAGACTCCATCAAGTTAATTGATATTGAATAATAAAAATAAAAATGATCAGGGAAGAGGGGAAGCGCGTTCGTTCCGTATGATATTAATTAGAGGAAAATTATATTTACTCGAAAATATATAGTATTCATAAAGTCGGTAAGGTTCGCTTTGAACAACCTTGGCTGGGGCCAGGTTAGCTAGCTACTTGGGTAAATTTAACGCCAAAGTTCTCTCGCTTCGACACGGCTAACGGTAAGTTATTAACAACTTTCTGGCTGATACAAAATTTCGATATTTTAGCATTACTTTATGCATTATACCTTATGCCGATACCGAAACGAAAGTTTGCTCAGCACCCTTCGTTTATTATGCAAACACAGACCAGCCTAGGAGTCTCAGAGTATACCTTCGCACTCGGAGCGGTGTGTACTGGTTTGTCGAAAGCCATTGGAAAGGTTTTAGTCTAGCTAGAGAAGGCAGCCTGGCGTGATTGCGCAAACATTTCTTAGCACGTAGATATAGCACGTCAGTCAGAACGTAGTGCAGAGGTTACCATGCTACATCTGTACAAATAGAGAAATCCGTATTTCTGCATCTGCAAAAGTGCAAAGCCCCCCAGACCCTCCCCGTCTATTTACAAATAAACGTGGAAGCATATAATCAGTGCATCTGTTCCCTGAACCGTTGATTAGCACGACTTGTCAAAGGAACAGCAATTCTTAAACTAAGATAAATATTTCCTATGCTAATCCGATACTCACTACACTAATGATACAAAGGTTTATATACGGCTTAGAAAGCACCATTTTATGTTTCACTAGTTTGACGAGTGTCTTTGAATCTCATCAACATTTCTGTAGATTCTTCAGAAAAGAGAAATTCTTCGAACTCTTCGTCAATTTGGCTAAAATTTAACTTCAATCTTGAATGTTTTTGGAGTCCTCAAATTTTCATGGAGGTGTATTTCTGGATTTCTTTACCACTCTATCTCGACATTTCTTCCCAAAGAATCTTTTCTCCTAATCTCTTTGAGTCTGGGGTCTGAAGTACGATATCCAAGAATCTAAAAAGTTTCTGAGAAACTTTGAAAGGTGCTCTTATCGCGTGTGGGCAGTTTAAACCATCAGCATTAGACCACAACGTGTCTCGGAATTTTCTTTTACATTTACGGATATCCATCGTCGCGTGGATTCAGAGTCGATTTTACACAGGATAAAGAAACGCGGATGATTAACAAATTGATGAGAACGTTGAGGCAAAAATTGTGAGAAGAACAATTTTTGTCTTTTTCTCTGAAATGGTTCTGAAGTTTGAAGTTACCTTTCCTGCAATTTGACATCTTCGTTAATCATACCCATTTTCTGATCTGATCCTCTCGGAATAAATGAACACTATTTTCAGCGATAAAACTTTAATTTAAACTTGAGTATCGACGGTTGGTTTTATCGCCCAATTTGGGCTTGGCGCGAATTAATTAACCAGTAATTAGAGTCCGATTCGTGTTATTAGTAAAAGGGTAAACAGTGGATATCGCTAGTACGGGTCAGCAGTACCGCGACCTTTTTAGTCGCGATACGACCCCCAAAGTCGTGTCAGGTTTCAATTATTTTCAAATTACGAAAGGTCAATAAAAAAACCCTCGATTAAACACTGAATTTCTCAGACCCTGTGGCTAAAATGTTCGCTAATGTGAAACGAACCGGAGCATCTCGAAGATATCGTTTTCTTATTGCTTCGTTTTATAACCGCCCTATAGTACGTCACGCGAACCGCTGCTCAGAGATCGCAATTCTAAAAGAAATATAAAAATTTACTCTGATATCTTGAACCTCTGACATTTCTTTTTTTTTTTAATCAAAGGTCGAAGGGTGAGACACGTGGTTTAATTTAAAAGAAGGAAAAGCTTTTACTAATGGAATGATTTTTGTCTCTGTTTCAGAATAGCGAGGTTTCAGTTTTTGAGACCAACATCAGATTCATGGCCAGTCTTCTGTCGTGCTATGCTCTAACCGGTGACGTCATGTTCAAAGTAAAAGCCACACAACTTGGAGAACGATTACTTCCGGCTTTCGAAACCGAAACTGGAATTCCTCATTCGCTTATCAATCTTCGAACAGGGGTAAGACGAACTTTCACAGAAACGAAAGTTTTTATTATCTGTATAATTACATAATATCATTTAAGTCGTTGTCATTTGTGAAGCTAATGACAAAGTTGAGGATATAATTTAATGGGAAATGAATGACAAACGTGATTAGCTTATTTGCGGTGCGGTTCGTACACCAAAATTCTTGACAAACATTCGGAGGCCATTAATCGATTTTTTTGAAAAATTAAGGAGAACGTGGCAGCATCGCGTGTTCTGCCGTATTTTGCGGGCCACCAGCGTCAGGGAATACCTGAAAAAGCCCAAAGTATCATTTCACGGAAAATTTCAACGAATTCAAACAAAAAATCAGTTATTCATTCAAATCTGACGTCGAGGGTGTGAAAATTATCAATTCATATTGTTCGTTGTTTTATAATGAGAAAAGAAGAATGAAAATTATTTATATTAATGATTATATTGGACTAATCGACGAACCAATTTTCGTTAATTTGTCTTCCACTGGGAGTGATTATTCCCTATTAATTCCAGAGAAGATTGAAAAAAATTGATGGACAGTATTTCAATTATTCACAAATGTATGAAAACACCGACGTAAAAATTAGTTGCTTGAAAAACCTGAAATTACAAAATAATTCGTGAATTTTATTTCTCACTATCTACGTGACAAAAATCTTCGATCGTATCTCAAAATCGTTTATTAATCTTTGAAAATTTGAAATGAATCTTTTAGGCAAGTAAAAACTACGCCTGGGCGAGCAGTGGCTGCAGTATTCTGTCCGAAATCGGTACGATGCACCTGGAGTTCAGCTACCTGAGTGACATAACTGGAAATCCGATATTCAAAAACAAGGTTCAAAAGGTGCGAACTGTCTTGAGGAACCTGGTCAAGCCTCGAGGACTTTATCCGAACTACGTCAATCCGAGGACCGGAAAATGGGGACAACGTGAGTCGTTAATTTTCTGTTCTTATCGTCAAACAAAATTGACGAGATTAATTTTTCAGATTTCTTCTTTATTTCTATATATAGTTTCCTATTTCGCTCTCAATCGGTAGATTTCATTTTATCCAATAGAAATGATCTAGATTCCTCGGGGGTTTCGTGACCAGCTTTATCAACTTATCGCTCTTTGATATCGAGGTTTCCAGTCTGAATCTAGTTCTCAATCTACTATATTACCCCAAATTCTAATCCCAAAACCGTGATACAGGATTCGATATAGCCAGATAGTCAGTCGCTTAGCTTCGAATCGTAATAGTCGGGAGGCAGATGAAAGTGGAAGGTACAGGGGAAGATGAGATTATACTCTCTTTGACAAATTAACAGGGATTCCAACACACGGTTCTAAAAAATTGTCACAGTGTCATAGCTAAAAAAGACAATCAATAGACATGAATGGTAGAATTTAATATCGATCGGAAAATTCTCATTTCAAGATTCATTTCGAAAAAAAAAATCGCCAATGATAGACGTCAATGCAGTTTGCCTAATATTGCAAAAACAATCCTGATTTTTTTTTTAAACAAACGAAATACTTAAATCTTGAGAAAAAAAATTTAGTAGTATTTTCAAAAAAAGTGCATAACTGCAGAGCTAAAAATCGAGTATATTTCTCAAGCTTGACCAAGAATCTCACGAAACTGTTATGCAGATTTCAAGCTAGTCGAAAAATCGGTTACAAATCGCGTGTCAAATTTATACCCTGGGAACAAAAATCTGCTAATTTTTGTGGACTGATAGTCGCAATCGCCATGACACTTGAATATTTTGGAGCTCTGGTTTGGAAGCCCCCTTGAAGCGGTGGGTGTCGAGTTTATCGGCGAGGGTGAAGCTGTTACGATAATTGCAATGAAGGTACTTTGACGGATTTAAGAAGAATAATGAATGGATAATGAAGCAAAAAAAAAAAAGTATATAAAATTAGGGGGAAAAGGAATGATACGAAATAAAGGTGACGCGGTGAAATTACAGTAATAACACAGGGAGGAAAAATAGTACAGGATGTAATGTGAGAAGTGGGCAGATAAACGGCAACGAGATACCCTCTTCGTAAGTATCCCCCGCTATAAATATCCAACCTTTATTACTGTAATTTCATTTAATAAATCTTTCTGGCTTCTCGGTAAATAGATTTTTAATCCGTCGACCCACCGTGCAAAGTAGATACCTAAGCCTTCAAAAGTATACATTACATTGTTTAAAAAAAAAAAAAAAAACAGATAAAAAGGTAAGTGCCTCGAAGCGAGAGACTCTCTCTCTCATTCTCTGCCACAAAAATAAAACGTGCAATAAAAGCAATCCGTTGATAATCGCGAAATTTTTTATTTCTAAAGACGAGTCCCTTCGTCAGGGAGTGGAAAAAAAAATTACGGAAAACGCAGCGCATTCGATTAGGAAAATCGAAACCTCGGGGAATTCGTCCCGAGGGGCTTTTCTCCAGCGGTCTTTCCGGATCGTTGAGATTACGCTAGAAGTCTATATCAGCGCGGTCTTATACCTGCAACCTGTATAATTTTCTTACCCATGAATATATAGAGACACGTCGATAAGTCTAACGCAAGTGTAACACGTTGTCCTCGCCTACGTGCCTACGCTGCTATATAATTCCGATCATTTATCACGCTATCTGATCCCGTTTCCGGTTTATAGCGGGCGTTAAAGTCTCCGCAACCGTCAATCCTCCTTTAACGTTCCCTAAGACTACGAATTAAAATACCTCATTCTCCAAGGTGACGCTATATACTCGAATTCTTTTCATTCACACAAATTACACACCGACATTTTCACATTTTACGATGCACAAAATAGTCATTTACGCGCTCGCTTCATATCAGACACTACCTTTTCCTTCGCTACTGGGGCATGAAAAGTCACTTTGACGCCGCTACAGGTCAACACTTCATCTATATTTTTTATAGCCAGCTCCAAACTATTAAACTCACGTTTTGAAGGGTAGTTTTGAAGTTCTATAGCTATACAAAGTACCACTTTGTGGCACGATCTAAAAGTGACTTTTTCGTGCCTATGTGGATGAAGATTGAATCTTCTCAGTGTCTTAGTCAGAACTTATCGCTCATGAATCCTCTACAGTGTAAGGGACGATTATTTAGGTAGGCTCGTTTCGGAGATCGGTTTAAAAAATAATGGTGCTCGTCAAAAGTCGACTATACAGCCCCCTCCTCAACACATTGAGACATTTTTAACGCCTTGTTTTACACTAAGTATCACCGTAAATCATTTAAGCCTCTCTAAGTATGGAGTGGCGATGTTGTACCTATTAGTTTTTTTTTTTTTTAATTTTTTATATATTGCAAATTGCGGATCTGCCTCATTGCCTCGGACCCACGTTCGCGCAACATTTTTACGTGTTCGGTAGCTGAATAAATTAGCAGTAACAATTTTCTGTAATCTCGTTGTTATTTATAGTTCACTGTATCTGCCCTTAACTCGAGTTTGGGTCGAATAATGGACACAGATGTTACCCTCCAATCTATTTTTTTTTCTTTTGCCGTCTTCTTAACTTTTTACTACTTTTATAAACTCCGAAAGGATCTCAACTATAAGAGCTTTGCCGAGGGCTTCAAGTTTAAGAACCTTTTACGTTCGAATTATCCATATGTCCACAGATCATATGTCTCTCGGTGGACTCGGTGACAGCTTTTACGAATATCTACTGAAGGCCTGGTTACAATCCAACAAAGAGGACACGGAGGCTAAGGAAATGTACACCGATGCTGTAGCCGCCATTCTCGAACACATGATCCTCAGATCTCCTGGTGGACTTCTGTATGCTTCGGACCTCAAGTACGATCGTCTTGAGCACAAGATGGGACACCTGGCTTGTTTCGCAGGTAATTTCATCACGTTTTAATTCTGAATTGCCTTGGAACAGCGAAAACAAGCGATTTTGGGCTGACTATGAACCAGCCTTCGGACTTACCGTTATTTAGCAAATGTGACCTCAGATTCTTGATCAGTGGTTCAAAAAACCTTCTAGTACCAATTTTTATGAGACTTCGAATGTTTTTAGCTATTTTTCCTAGCAAATTGGATTCGCCATTTCGAATTTCGCAAAACTGACTTCAGATTCGTGGTCAGTGACCCCGAAAACCATATGATACCGAATTCAATTCCAATCCGTTGGTGTGTTCTCAAGATATCCTCATTTTTATTGTACTTGGTAGAATTTTGTTATTCAAATAATTCGGCAAGTATTGAACCGATCAGAGCCAAAATCTATTCAATTGTAAGTTTCGGAAAGCCGCGTCGATTGAGCCCAAATTGGTCAAAATCGGCGCTCTCGTTCTCGAGATATCCTCCGGACAAAAAATTGATCACACACATATCCCCAAGACGTGAAGATATGGTGAAAACTCAACTTTTACAATAACTTTCTCCTTCCTCTAGAAAAAAAAGGGAAACGGGGAGTTAAGAAGAAAGCTGACGCGAGCGCGCGTCATCAATGATCTACTTTCCGCCCTAGGGCTTTTTGTATCGCGCATGCGCAGTGTAGCATCACTCAGTCGCCGAGTGGCGCCACCGTCGACTTTTCGCACTAGTCGTACGATCCGATGTTTCAGAATGAATATTGAATCTTTGGTTCGTTTTCCAGGTGGAATGTTCGGATTGGGTGCGAAGGCTCTGGACAACGAACTGACGGATCAGCACATGGAGGTTGCTGCCGGTTTGACAAACACTTGTCACGAGTCTTACGACCGAACAGCGACGAAACTAGGACCCGAAGCTTTTCATTTCATAGAAAATAACGAAGCAAAGAGTTTGAAGAATGGCGAAAAGTACTACATACTTCGGCCAGAGGTTTGTTCGGGGGATGAAAACGCTCCTCTCTTTTACGATATCAAAATCATCAATGAATTGTTGAGTCATGTTCCGGTAATATTATTCTTGTATCCTTAATTATTTCAGACTTTTGAATCGTACTTCATAATGTGGCGGCTTACCAAGGATCCAAAGTACAGAGAATGGGGATGGGAGGCTGTTCAAGCGCTTGAAAGACATTGCAGAGTTCCGGGGGGATTCACCGGGCTCAACAATGTATACCTTCTCGATAGTCCTAAGGATGATGTTCAACAGAGTTACTTGTTTGCTGAAACTTTCAAGGTAACGAACCGAACCGACGTTCCTGAACCATCGTGTTCATGGAAAAATGGAAATGAGATACTTTCAAAAGAATAAAAATCCTTTCACAATAACAATCGACAAATATTGAAAAAAAAGTGTATATTAATGCTCTGAATACTTTCAATTCCAATGTGAATCATTAATCAACTTGTGAAATTCATCTGTTTCAGTATCTGTACCTGTTATTCAGCGACGACAATCTGATAAGCTTAGACGAATGGACATTCAATTCTGAGGCTCACTTAATTCCAAATCGTGGAAACCCGTTCTACCGACAGGCCTCTACGTCATTATAAGCCTGAATAACGTTTAGACTGTACATGTAACGATAAAATTGCACATGACGGACTGGCAATAATGAAAAAATAAACAACAAGAAAAAATTTCATCGCTTGAGATGAAAAGAAGAAATAATAAAAAAATAATAATAATAATTGACGGATATTATAATTATTATAAATATAATATAATATAATATAATATAATATAACGAGAGAAGGAGAATGAAAATAAATCAATTAAAAAAAAAAAAAAAACACAAAAAATAAGTAATATTTTCAACGACTTATTATATTGAAGGCAGTTGCTTATAACGAACTAAAACTTATTGTCATATACCAATTTTTTTGCGGTTTCGAATCGATCTCAGTGAACCGTTGCAAAAGATTGACTAAGAACTGCTGATTCGATAATAATTAAAAAAATTGAATATAAAAAAAAAACGATACTAGCTAATGATAATTATTTAAGCTGAAAAAATATTTGTATATATACATAAAATCGTGAGATTAAGTGCTTTGTGGTCCGTTCATCCGTTGCATCTCGAATATATCTCATATTTTGCATACAAAATCTTCCTCTTTATGATTTTTTTTTTTTTTTTTTTTTTAATTTCTTTTTTTCATATGGGTGTTTGTTTTCTCTTCTATCATAGTAGCTTCATCGAATTGAATGATATGTTTCTAATTTGGAATATAATATTAATGATAATAACAATAATAACGGAAGGAGAAAAATTATATAAACCTAAATGAATAAATAAAGAAATAGTGTAAATTTTAAAGCAAAGTAAACCAAAACCACGTAGTAGATCGAGTAAATATACTATATATGTGTGAGTGAAAGAGGACAAAGAAAAAATGAGAGAGAGAGAAAAAAAAATAGTAACGAAATTGTGGATATCAAGTTTTTATCGTAGCTTATTATTTAAAAAAAGATAAAATTAAATTAACTAAACAAAGAAAGATAATCACCTAATCTAAATTAAATAGCATATTATAATTATAATTCCCGTAAAAATTAACGGGATCGTGTGAAAAAAAGGCCTGTGTAAAATAAATTGATGAAGAAAAAAAAAAAACCTAGATACGTGATATTGAAAATTAAAGAAGTAAAGAAAGAAGTTTAATAAAATTGACTCTTATTTATTATATACTCGACAATTAATTCCTGATTAGGAAAAAAAAAATCGAAGTGTGGGCGTTTGCTTCTCGTTATTATTAATTAGTCTAGTTAGGTATTTAGGATAGGATCTTCTGTTTCTTTACTATTCTTGTCCTGTTATTCGTTATGTAAGTTTGGCAAAGTAGAAAACTGCAATAGTCACACCTAAAACTAAAAATTGGTCTCTTTTATACTTTTCAACAAAACTGTCAATGAAAAAAAAAAAAAGAAATGAAAATAAAAACAAGACGCGAGAACGATCATCGATAATCGATTGTAAAAAACAAAAATGATATATAATTCTGTAAAATGATTTTATTCTTCTCTGAGAAAAAGTAGACTTGGGCGTGTGGAAATTTAAGCGGTATGCGTGTCTAGGTATGAATAAAATCACGTGAACTCCAATTAAGCATGTATGCTAACGTGAGATATATAAGACGACATGTAATTGTAGTAAATAAATTTGAATGCGTAGTGGAAATGATAAGGATTATCAATTGTATATAAAAAAAAGGAAAAAGAAACAATTAATGTTGATGAAAAGATAATTATTTCTATGTATAATAAAATTGAATGAATAGGAAAAATCTGATGATACTGTAATTGTAGTTATCAGTGGTACAGTAGAACAGTGTATTTGTTGGTAGTGCTTTAAACGAATATTCGATAATGCGATCATCGTGCGAATAAAGTGAAACCATGATTAAAATCTGAATAGGGAAAAAATCAATTTTAATATAAAATGAAAAATATTTATACGTATCCGGTTTTTGAACAATTTCATACCGCTTTACATAGAAAAAATAAATAAATAAATAAACAGAAAACAATCAATCAACCTCATATTTGTTGGCGATTTAAGGCCAAAAAAAGTTACTTAATCCATCAGAACATTTATTTCCTCTTCACCGAAGTTTTATAGATGAAATTCTTAATTCTACTTTGACTGCAAAACAATTCTACTGTTTGGGTTTTATTTTATTTTTTCACATATTTCCATTGATGAAACTCTGATTATTATGAAATATCTAAATCACTTGATATTGATATTTGGATTCATTGGTTTATTCTCTTTTTGTATGACAACAATATAACGACAATGATAAATCTTGTACACAAACACAAAAAAAAAAATAATAATAATAATAATAAATTGAAGAAAAAAAAAGAAATGATAAAAATGATGTCTTTTGACAATATAGAAAATATTATATTACTATACAATTTATTATACAAATACATTACGACGCAGTAAACCCTAGGCCATGTCCATACGATGATAATTATCTAATAATAACAATAATAATAATAATAATAATAATCTATACATACTTTTGTGAATAGATATTTAATAATTTATTGTTTATTAAAAAGTGTTGACGTATTTTATTTGCTACGTATTAACTATAAATAATAATGATAATAATTGATAATGGGATTTTGGGTAGAAGTATAATATAATAAATTTTTGTCGTCGATGAAACGAGAAAATAAAGAGAGAGAAAAAAAAACACATACACTCATTCATACTTTTCATTAAAGTTATATTAAGACATCTGATAATCTGAGAAGCGTGATTCAATGAAAGAAAGAAAGAAAAATGTTGAAAAAAAAAATGAAATGAAAAAGATAATTATTATGACGACATTCTTAAGCAAAATACCATAATATTGTAAATAATACATATATACGGGGTTTACTTTTAACAATTTTATGTGATTTTTATTTTATGATAAATAAAATATTGATACTATATACATATATGTCATTTGATACTAAATTTACTGCACCTGTCTATTTTTCCTGCGCATCTGAAAAATTTTATTACATAGTACATTTTTTTTTCTATATAATAAAACGATATTTATTGTTTAAAAAAAATTAGCACATCGTTCAATTTTTATTTTTTTTTTTTTTTTTAGAAGAATAAAAAGAATAAAAACCAAAAATTCAAATTGTTGTTCTAAAAACCGAGAAAAAAAATCTTTGGTTGCGACTAAAATAACCGATGACGTTACTAGTCTTCTTTAGTGCGAAAAACGCGGAATCATATTTCGAAAATAAATAAGCGTAACATATCTACACGGAAAACGCGTCGATGACCCAAACTTGTTCAGATTATATTTAGAGATTCGAAAGTGAGAAAAATCGCAGAAAATTTGCAACACTGCATTGATCTGAAATTCATTAGTGCTTCTATCAAGGTGACCTTTCACCCAGGCTCACTGTCAATTGGCATATTTTTTTTCTTTTTTATTTGAGCTTGAAGAGAATCTGACGCAAAACAAAGTTCATGTAAGTCTCATAGTAAATTAACAGTTCCGCGGATTTCAGCTCTGTAAGGTTTCTGAATCATTGCGTAGAACGACTGTCGACTTCTTTGAATTATTTCACAGCGAGGAAACAGGAAACACGGGATCAGATTGTTCCGAAGAAAAACCTAGTTTTACAACTAACGGTAACATTCAGATTATCATTACAACGATTTATTATTTGTTTTCGATACCATTGCCGCACAAAAACAGTAACAATGATCATTCAAGTTGGTCAATAAGTTTATCGAAGTATGATGATAATCATTTTTATGAAGATTAATATTGTGTAGAAATTTGGAGATGTTGACAGCATTGATGAAGGAATTAATAAAGTCTGAAAAATGTTCGAAGTCTGCAATTGTTTTGGTTTTTGAATTATTCTTTTGACATCTTCGATATTAATGAACAATTGTTTGTTGATTGTCTTTTGAATTCTAATTTTAACTTCGAATAAAACCTAATCAAAACAGGCTGTAGATAAATTACTCCAGATGTTTATCGTAGCTGTAATTTTATTGAGGTAATAATTGAAAATCGCCTCACAAAGTGATGAAGGAGATTAAAAATTCCTTCTTAGAATTTCCCATCAGCAATATATCGATTCTCCTCGCTATTGACCATTAATTTGCATAACAGACTCGGCTAGATAAGTTTTCCAAATTTAACACTGACAATTAATTAAATTGAATCTAATTCACTACAGACCGAATAGAATTGTTATAATCTTCGATCGATTTCTTTTCTATAAACTCAAAAACTCCTTGGAAGATTGAAATTATTCTTTCAAATGGTACATTAAGTTAGATGTACAAGTTTAATAATCGACTGCCAATGGTAAAATAATATCTGACGCACAGAAATACGTGTTTCCGTTAGCACAACACTTTCTGGTATCTAAACGCGTACCCATAGGTATGCGTATTATCCTAGTTATACATCAATGGGGGAGTCCCCGGTTATATGACGGTACGACGCAGCGCTAGATCCCTTTCAAGATACAAAAATATCTCAATAACCTCCGTCCTCGTGGGCCAACGGAGTCTCTCGCTGTGGCTTTCAAGCTTTCAGCTTTCAGCTCCTATAGCAAGAACTCTACGATCTCTCGTACCTCGGCTACTCCGAGTACGGGGCCAGATATGTCTAGCCTCTCGCCGCGTTCGTGTCTCGTTACTGTCTCGATGTCGTCGAGGGCACCCTTGACTCCGTTGACACGGTGAACACGGTGTTACTCGGCGAAAGCCACACAGTGTGCTACAGTGCAACGTGAGGTGATTTTAAACAAATATTTCGAAGTAAACAACCCATTGTGATCGTTGTTGTCAAACACGTTAGAGTAAATAAAAACAAATAAAAAACACAGTTGAAATCAAGATGACAAGACTTGTAACATTGTCAACGCTTCTATGTCTGTTGGGTGAGTTTTGGTGAGGATTAAAAATGTCGACCGGAGAGCGTCTTCTAACATTTTTCGACCGAGTAGATTTTCAAGAGCTAGTTTGGGACTAGGTGGAAAATATATCGGTGGTTTATTATAAACCGCGAGACTGCAGAGGCGTATGGTATGCCGTCCCTATTAATACGTGGGACCGTGATGGTAGCATCTTTTGCACCGTTTCGCGTTTAGCTTAGAGATGCAGTGTGTGGATGAATTTTCTTGTCCACCGGACCCGGTGGTTGGTTCGGACTAGACGCTGACAATGAGACGTTGATAGGTCCGGGTTTATCGCGTCGGTAAATCATCTTTTGAATGATCGTAAAACTAAACTGAACGATCCAACCGCTTCAAATCTGTGCAATAATGTCGTTTGCTGGTTCTAATACTTGCCAAGAACCGAACAAAATCCGATATCTATTACGTATCTTCTAATAATAATACAGCCAGCTTATTTCGAGACGTGAGAGAAATCGTAAATATTGGTTCTCTCTTACAGCTTTTGCATTTTATATTCAAAAACCTGGGGAATTTCGTTCGTCGGTGTTAAAACTCGTCCCTCCCCCCTTTAAACAAAGCTAATATCGGTGTTTTGAAACCGTGAAACCTGACGAAGGAAATGTTTACTTGACACATGACAGTCCGCAGCACGTGTTGTATTGTTGAAATAACATCGATTAATTTATTAGTGCAAAATGTACACGCTTTGGAATCTAAGGTCAAAGATCTAATGAATTTTAGTCCGACACTGTTTATAAAACATGATAATATTTTTAGACAAATTCGTTATGCCAGTCACCCATGTCGCCACCCAATTTACCGTCCATTAATTTCGAGCCGAAATAGATACCGAATGAAATCGTTCGCGATGTCGAGTTTCGAGAGTCCTGGATAGATTGTCACGGTCGATGTTGCAATAAGCGATTGACTTTTAAGCACGTATAACCTTTTCAATAAAAATATACGCGAGGATGGCACCTTGGCATTAGCACCGTCTATTCTCCAATTTCGAAAGTGGACGTTGAACACAACGTAACATTTGACTCGGAAGAATGACACGCAACAATAAAATTTGATCCACCCTTCAACGCGATGGTGTGAGGTCAAATAAATCGTGGGCATAAAATGTCATATATGCTGCAAATCGTGAAGAAAGACATACTTTTGCATTCTAGTATCAAAAATGCTCCCGTTTTCCGGGCAATGGTACACCAATGGTTTATCATACAGGTCAAGATAGCCAATGTCACGAAAATGTGTCAGACGAAAGCGTTGAGCTGGTTGACCACCACTGGGTCAGTGGGTCCAGATAGCCATGAATTCTGAGGCTCAATTTGGTTGCGAAAGAAATGAGAAAATATTGGAAACGTAAACGTAAAGTTCGCGATTTTGTACAACAAGAACATGACGATAAATGTCCAAATACATTTCCACGAATTTTGTAAAAAAAAAAAAACTTTACTGCAAATGTACATCCGACTTCAATGACTCGGATGCTTTCGTCACACGCGAGATCTGTAGATTTTATCGTATTGGTATCGAAAAGTCGGTACCACTGGAACCAATGCTGTCGCTGTCGCGGTGTTAAGTTCAATGTCATACATCCTCTTCGACCATGAAGCTCGGAGGGTCTATTTGCGAGGTAACGAGTTACGAACGTCGGTCAATTACTTACTCTGTCGAGAGAGCCCATGGCGAGGGGGTTGTGACAGATTAATCATTCATCATTGTTAAAACGGATTGAATTGATTCACCGATGACACGTTATAGGCACGGCGATTTTGAGAATAAGATAATAGTGATTAGCTATTACGGCAGGATATGTTTCTCTCGTACGCAACTGACACGATTTTTTCGTTCTTATTTTTTATTTTTTATTCTAAATCACAAACTACAGTGATTGACATTCAACCCCCGCCTCGGGTTCAACAGTTTCACTCATAGTCTAAGTATAGATAGGAAAGTTTACCTGATGGATACGCTAATATTAGACAGAGTTTGAAAGACGTGATATTTATTTACTCGAAAATCAACCGGCTTCCACTTCCTCTCAAAAGTCATAAGACAGACAAGCGCGCTAAATAATATGACAGGATTTTTTTTTAGTCGATGGATAAACTAGACTTTCGATGACTCAGACGTAGCCCGTAGGGATTTGGTTTCCTTTACTCTTGCAATAATGACATCAAATTAAATCATAACAGTGTTGTAAAATATATATATATATATATATTTATATGCGTCACAAATCATTCTATGATCAGTCCAGGGTAATTGGCTCCGTTCCATCGTGCATACGAGAGAATTAACTGGAGCGTATCCTTGAATCAATCGCCTTTTTTCATCCGAACAATGAGCACTTGTTATTTTTCAGATGTTTATCTGCTCGGTTGCATCCATGTGCAGAACTACATCTGTGCCAAACCGTTGAAACACTCACTAGCTTGCGATTAGCTGAATATTTATGACGACGCAAAACAGCATGTATGCGTACATTATCTTCAGATCACTTCTAGGAATGGGAACGTTCAATGCTAAGACTCTGACGTTAACAAATTACAATTATACTATAATCAGCCATAAACTTGGAAAATCAATCGATGTCCAAGAGATACACAGGCTTTTAATTGCCGAATATCATTACCCAAGCTTGTATGCATGTTATACAAACACTGAGGCACGCGCTGTCTGGATAGTAAACATCTGGACAGAAACCCGGAGGGAGAATTTCTAAAAGCGATAATGTGTTGTCCCACGTGTGAAGTTGATGGACCTGTAAAAAACCACTGAAACTCAAAATGGGCTTATATGAATTCAACGACTCTTCTACGCATGGATCAGACTTGAATAGTCCTGCAATGCTTAGATCTCTGAACAAACAACAACAATGCCTTCCATACGACGAGGATCCAGAATTGCTAAGGATAATTTCTGCAGCAACAATGTATGCAGTCCACGTGTGCGATAACGTTCAAAACAAGGTCGAGCGTCTGCTTCTGATTGAATAATCTATTTGTTCAACGGCAAGTACTTGTCCTCTCTTGATCATCTCGTATACCATTTTTTTGTTCCGTCATGACCTAATAATGTGAGTGACGTTTACCACGTGGGCCCATGTCTGTTTTTAATAAGTACATGCTGAACGCTGATTTCCTTCACGTATGTGTACGCAACTACAATACAATCACTGTTTTCAGAGTTTCTATACGCCACTTGAACACTCGAGGAGTGAGTAAATTTCGAGTGTTCACACTTCGTAATCAGTGATACTTTGGCCAGTACCAGCGTAGCCAGAATCAGATCGTATTATTTTTAGTACATTTTGTCGAGTAGGTATTATCAGATACTTCATGAAACTACATACAGAGCTTTCAAAACATCGACGAGAAGTTCGTTGAACCAATACAGTTTATTATTCAAAACGAGGCAGTCTCTATGGTGAATTTCAGTAGTTGTGATTATTGATGGGTTGTTTATAGCCGAGAGGCTAAATTCCGATAGAATCCACTACTCTAGTTTCTAGAGCAGAGCTCATCTTCGGACACAGTCGGATACACGGATTTGTTATTTTGACCGCATAACGCTAGCTTTGACATACCTATATCTTTCACCTAATTATAGCTGCATACCTAGAATATCTCAAAAAGCTACTAGCACGTGGGAGGCTATACCAGACTGTCGGACACTAGGGATTCTACTTCTAGGACCATTCGTGTATCGAATTCTCAAAATCAATTAGAACGTGGCACCATAACCAACTGCGGAGATCCGATGAGATCGAATATAGCAGTTCTCTTCTCTGATGTAGGTACATCCGAACCGCTTTTATCCGCGAGATCGAAGCGTTGATCGCCTCTAGTTTTCGAGCTATGGGCCTGGGCTTCGATATTGGAAAATATGAACGCAAAACTATCAGGAGTCCAGATATTAGAGGAGCCTTTGTCTACGGGAGCGACCGAGACAGCAGGAAACATACATGGCTGGCTCGGGGGCTACGTGCTTTTATGTTAACGAGTACTAAATTATCGGAAAAGAGAACACCCTGCGGATCAGGACGGCATGTCGAGGCGGAGGCAGCCTCATTGTCAGTCTCTCACATCCGCTGCCACACGCCGTGAATACTACTCGCGCTCTCCCGCCACTTTTGCAACTGACAATGGCCAACATTCAAGTTTGCTATACAGTCTGATTTTCAATTCTTTCTCTAGACTTCAGCGTCTTGAGTGCTTCATGCAGGGTTTTGAATTAATTTCTCTAGAATATTGAACGTTGCGACGACGCTGTAACACCATCATGGAATCCTGTATTCGAAAGGTCGCGACCCGAGGTGACTCACAGCAGCGCCAAACGCGACGGGAGATATCCTTCTTTCGCTTCGTTCATGCGATCCTGGCACCATTCTGCCGCCATATGATCATCTGCGAATGAACCGAATGAAACAACTAATGTCAATAAACTCAGGTGACTTCTTTTCACGCTCTCTGTCACCGGGGGCGTAGCTCAGATGGTAGAGCGCTCGCTTAGCATGTGAGAGGTACCGGGATCGATACCCGGCGCCTCCAATTAAATTTTTTTTTTTTTTCATTTCACCAATTGTCAAAGTGATAATAGAAGAATATATGATGCCTAAAATCACGAGAAACCTGGAATAATCGCATCTCGATCTTTAAATTATGAAAAAAAAGTGTTGTTTCATTGTCAGTGAAATAATTTTTTTTATTATCTTTACTCGATTCAGTCTAATTAATTGCAGAAATGAGAGTGAAACAGAATTATCCATTTGCAGTTAGAAGTGAATTTTTGATTAGCTCATCGCGACTTTGACGGAGAGAACGAAGCGGAGACGCGGAACGCTGAGACCGTATGTGTGTGTACATACGTACATGGTATAGCATGGTTGGCTAGGGATGTGTTTAGAGTTCAGGTTTTCTCCCGGCAATCCTAAGCTCGCTTAGCTCAGGCTGCTACCTCCCATCGCTCTCTGATTCCCCGGTAAATCTAAACCGTGGTTTACCAACAACCGGCTGATGTCTGGTTCTATTTGCCGTTCCTTTAGACTCTCTAATCCGTATCCTAATCCTAACCTCATTCCGTACTGGTCGGAGGCGCGGAGGCCGCCTGCGGAGAGATTTTTCACAGAATTTATGATAATCGCTAACTTTCTTTGATCGTTTTACTCAAGACACGCGGTGTGGCTCGACGAAGGCATAGATTTCGAATACCTACTGCGCTACCCCAAGAGTCAGACAAAATCGTGTGGGCATTATTTTCCGATATTCACTTCTTTCGGTATCTGACATCCTGTTATGGTTTGCCTAATCTTCTACGAACTCCTGGACGAATTCTATACCACGATTCGCCAAAGCGGACAGAGTATTTAGATAGAATAAAAAAGTAGAAGCATGCAGAGCTCATGATTAGTTTTTTCATGCTTTAACTCCACCCGGACGTGAAACTCTTTGGCTTTATTATTGTAGCTGATATGATATTGGGGAAAACACCATTGCTGACTTTTAGGGGTGATCAACGACTAGAATAATTTCGCAGACGTATTAAAGCAATTCTAAACGTTGTTGTAGTCAAGGAATTTGCCCGCACCCTACGAAACCCTTCTGAGATCCTGGTTACAACCCTGGTCTAAGTTCTCAGCGCCATTGTCCGCGAGCGGTCAAGCGTTCCTTTGAATCAGGTACATATACACAACGGGTTTCAGATCCACAGCCGTGTCTGGATTCTAGGTCCAAGAATAGACAATCCTTGAGGACATTGCCACCGGTGGAAGCACAACTTGTTTAGACTATTCAACCGAGTGACATTAGTTCGTTTTCATCTAATCCTCTAATCATCACATTATTCTCGGCTTTGGTCATCGTGAGACCCGAGTCGACCGAAAAATTCTTGAGATGATGGGAAGACGGAGTGATAAGTACATAAGTAGGTATGAAGGTATGTAGGTAGCAACGGCTCCTGAAAATCGTGTTCTCCTGTTGGTCGGGATGTTTTTTCTTTGTCCAACGCTTTGAGAGCCTGGATAAACGCAGTTTTCTGTGCTACGCGTGTCTCGGTCACAAGTTTCCGAGCTAGTCATGGCAGCGAGCTCAACCATGAAATACAGCCGGTATCAAAATTCATATTCGTGACATATGCAGTGCGTGTCGAGTCAGTCGGCCTTGTCATGCAACCCTAATAGTGCGTGTGTGGAAAGGACGACGTCATGTGCGTGTCACACGCATTATTCAGCCGATACGTGACTTGGTTACCGACTGATTGATTATCAGACACCATGATTGAACCCAGGATTGTCGTTTAATCTTCGTCAGATTACTCGGAGCCTCAGACCCAAGACTATCTGAAGAGAAAATGAAGGAAGACCACAACGCAAGTCCGGATTGAACGACGTTGAGCAACGACAAAGATTCTTCAAAGTTCAGATCCGTCAGGGCATCGGCCCCTGGGAATACGCGAGGATGTGTCAGAGGGGGGCCGGGGGTCGCATGACGGGATGTGGAAGCGTGCAGTCAGAGAGGGAATGGAAACCATGGGAACCGTGGAAGGTCATACTTCCCCGATCAGCCGCGTTCGTTCAACGATGCGTAAGCCTAACCGGTTGATGACGTAACGTAGGTGTTACAGCCTCGTACACGTATGGCCCTTGGGATAACCGGAGACTCCCTATCAGGGCTGTTTCCTTGGTAGGGCCACGCATCGCTCCTTAGGCCCTTTAACAAATTTGACGGTCACATTCGTACGGAAAATAGACAGGCGTCACAACAAAACAGAAACTCTTCTTTCCTGTGATCAAATGCACTCGGGAATCACATCGATGAGGCGAATAATTCTGAAACAATTCCGCGGTCCACATTAGAGAGAAATTTGAATATGATTTTTTGGAAAAGCAATACCATTGATTGGAAAAATTTGGTGATTAGCGAATGATTTTTGAAAAGAAGAGATCAATCGGAGACAAAGAGGATCAGTAGAAAGCTGATGGAAGCTCACCCTGTGTGGAAATGCGATTGCAAATATTGCACTATTGCATATACAGGTTCAAGTCTGATCGTTGGCATTTTGTACCCGTTTATACTGTCGGCGGTATACCGCCATAACACTCCCACGCTTCGACCTCCTTCTCGTCATGTTGCCTTGATGAAAATTCTCGTTTTCTATTGTTTCACCCTAATTAACGAGGCTGGATTTGAGCCTGATTACCACCCGTATAGTCCTAGGGTCCTGCTACGTCACGTTTCCATTTGTACAATATTTGTAAACAAAAAAATGGCCGCGATACGGAGATTCGGTACTCGATACGTAGCCACGTTACGCTTTGTTCTACACCACAAGTTACATGGTTATTTAATGCAAGAATATATGAGTGCATCACGTTGCGTGTCATCAAACACCTCTCACCCTCGAACCACACGCAACAACAAATGGATTTCTTCATCGCCCTCTGCGCAGGGTTGATAAATAACGTTGATAAAAAATAAATAATAAACTCTTTGATCGATTGTTGTTAAGGCCACACAGTCATTTGTCACGCGAAATTCACCCCCAACGAGGGTTAATCTTGTTTTTGTAGTCGTATCTTGATTCAAATTTAGATTATTGGTGGAAAGTTGAAGTATAGTATTTTTGCCAATGACAAATGGACTAAAAATAACATAAAACGTGTACGCGGAAAAAGGAAAGTTGTACAGCGATTTTATTATTGCAATATCGGTGTTACTGACAGGATACTTCGTGTACGATATGATGTCATGAAAGTGTGTTGAATGTCAAGTAAATGTTTGACGTTTTTTTAACGCAAACCATCGGGTAATGTAACAGGCTTGTATATCGCGAAGGTAAGTTCTATTGTCAGAATTGTACAGTGAACAAAATGTGCGCCTTTCCGCATTGTCATTTCTCGACGTTATGGGTTCCTGAATAACTGACAAACCGTTCAGAAGCGCCCCTTGGTCCTCATTTCATAAACCGCAAGGAAGCAACTACGTCATCTTCATATCTAGCCAACTTCACACGTCTACAACTTTCTATATTATATCTGCATTGAGATAATTAATTTCATTTTCAAGTACATCTAGTATCTATTACGGGATCACAATATTTCGAGAGCTAACATCTACTCAAACAATCGAGATTGTCTCCCAGAGGCGAAATTTTGAATGAAAGAAAAAAGCGTAGATCATAATGAAAATCAAACCCAACGTAATCTAATCTGGTGAAATTATTCTGCTAATATTATAATATCTCAGCCATTCGCTTGTCACTTCCAGCTACTATTAGCCTCCATTAAGCTCATTATTGATAAGTGCCAGAATTATTCTATTATAATTCCGACAATTTTTATTGACACTCGAGAGGTGGACAAGCTAACCGCGAATATAATAATAGTTTGAAAGACAGTCAAATACTTTTTTACTGAATATTTATTTCAAAATCTTCGAGAATTTGTTACAAATCAATTTTGTATTTTGTTGAATAATAATTTATGAAAACTAACACTCAAAAGAATAAACGGGTGGGAAAAAGTTTCAAGTATTTCCACTAGTGAGAGAAGTATGGGGAGGGTTGTTCCACAGGGAGACCGTAGTACGGAATCGATTTGTAACCGCACCGTCACGCACACGGACACGAAGAATAGAAAAGAGCACATGCTGTTCGTCGGCTTTCAGCAGGGGTAGCGAAACGGCGAGGGTTGAAAAGCAGACCTTCAGCAACGTGGATTCCTGGTAGCAAACCGCCCTTGTTTTCCAATAAATAACAAGCTATTGGCTTGGCTAACCGTCAGCTGGCGTATTCCTGCAACGTTACACGGACCGGAAGTTGGGGTGTAGATTTTGCGACGGTCCAATGAGACCGTGTCAAAAGTCTACCTTCATGCTCTGCATGCGATCCTGTTCCATTTCCGGTCGACTTTTCCCCATCTGGATTTTACACAATACGTTGTGTTATATCACACGTTTCGTTTACCGTATCACAACTGTCTTATCGCTCGACGGTACGTTATTGATTTATCGAACACCAGGCGCCACTGCGTACTAACACTTGTCAACATCATCCGCGCAGAGCGATCGGGTCATCGCAAACCAGCAATGCGTTAAACCTCCAACTCTGTATGTCAGCCCGCTCCCAGAACCAATCGGAAATTCCTGTTTTCGACTCTTGGGGCGCAACCAATACCCCAGTATCGACTGTCAATGAATACCGTTATCTGTCGACTCGGAAAACACAGTCTGACGAGCATCTTGATGTAGCCGCTCGAAGTACGCCTGCAGACGTACCCAGGCTCTTTGATCACTTGTGGATTTCGTAGGAGCGTCACGGTACTCGAAGATTCTGAATCGCTGGAGGTGCTGCATCGGCTCGTCGAGTGTCAATTAGCTTTGGAACGGGCCGAAAAAAATTGTCAAGCTTTAACAATAATGATAAAATTGAGGAAAGTGATGACGAGGAAGTAGACCCGGTCATAATCCTGAATCCCTGATAAGGAGGTAATACGTCGTAGACCTCCTTGTCTCATCGGTTTCCAATACTGGATGGATGCTTCGGCGTGGGTTGCGCCCCAGATATGCACCCTCGGTGTCGAATCTAGGGTGGGATGAGGATCGAATGGGGGCAAAACCGTAGGGGGTGAATTTTAACCGTTGATGTTATCCTGTTACGATGGCGGGCTTCCGCGACGTTCCACCCTCTGTATAAGGAATTGAAAATTGCCCGCTTCCTTTTCCTCGTCCTGACGTATCACAGACGGATATACCGCAGGTCCTTATTAGGATTCAAAGATACGGCCCTCGGAACAACCGCCACGTCTCGAATCTAACAGGACTACAGAATTGAAGGATGGTATTGTCGCGAGGACCCGATGCACTCTGCACCAACCACCAAACACCAGTTTCATTCATCTCTTTTTTTACTCGTATTTATCAATGCTTTTCTTCTTTTTGTTGTTCGATTCGCTCCGCCTACGACGACGAGTATTGATTTCAAACGTCATGTGTGTAACTTGGGAGTACAGAGCGCAACGTGAGGGGTGCCTAGATCGCATATATAATCGCAGATGTCGTTCAGAATTTGAAGGATTAATTATCATATTTTAATGAATAAATCTGTAGAGATAATTTCCTGCTTCACACGAGTAGAAAAAAAAATCGTTGTGCTCTGAGCCTTCGGCTCATTCCGAGTAGAAATGGTTAAAATCGAATAGAATCCTGGATACTAGTCCTAATTCAACCCTCCCGTTGTCGTGCTCTCCGGATATTTTGCCCTGCTTGCCAACATTCATCCCCTTAAGCCTTTTCACTTTCCTCTTCCCAATCCCTGGCTTATGACGTGTGTCACGTCGGCCTGAACCACGAACGTGAAACTGGTTACAGTCCATGTCTTCTTTGATTGTGGAATAAATGCGTGGGGTATGAGGTGATCCTGCAGGCGTCGATACCTCTGTAGAATTCCTGAGCTTGAAGATGTTACCCTGCTGCAAAGAGCCTCGAGCCATCCCTGCTCCCGAGTCTGGATCGTGGTTCGCTCCGAAGGCCCTTGTTTTTTGTTTCGATTTTCTTTAAACGTTGCCCGTTACTTCCTTGTCCGCATGCGGCACTAGTGAGGCATTCCTCGCGCTACCCCTCGCTGCTCTCACATTTTTTTGAGTAAAAAAAAAATAGCCCATATTTTGCCGGAGGACACCACTAGGAGAGATCCAGAGAAAGTAGAGACGTGTCTGCCCTCGCCGTGGTCCAGACTCTCGATGGGGAGATGATCACAGGCCACAGTTTACCCAACCTTATGCTACCCTGGTACACAGATGCTGAGGATCATCTCGAAATGCAGACTACGGCAGGGGTCCGGCATCTCAACTATCTCCGTCCACCTCGCGGCAATCTGTCATTTGAAACGTTGCGATTTTTACACTCGGATTTGGATTTCTCTGAAGTTCTGAAGGTGCTCACGACCGCAGAGTGTGAGCTTACAATCAGTGGACATTCTGATTGGCAGAAGAATACGTTTTTCTGATATGAAATTCGAAGAGAATAATTTGGCGTGTATTGTTCGTCGCACGTCGAAGTACGTCGAAGTGACTTCGAGCTTTGTCGCAAGTTCTGCGATCGGATAGTCATTCGTGAGCGGTGCTCGAGCATTATTCACACCACGGTAATCTCATGATCGCCTGTTACTTACGAAGAGTTAAAAGTGAGTGGCGAACGAACGTACTCGATCGACGATGGCAATGACGAAACCTTCGAACATTTCACCGCACAGATTACATTTGCTCTTCTTAGTTCCCTGTGCCGCAGATATCAATGATGCCCGAGAACGTGGTTATTGGTAGCACCATCCGATCGTTCGAAAAAAAAAACATTTGACCGACTATACCGCACATTTCATCGCCTTAGAGTTGGTTTGCCGTACAAATATCTGAAATTTCCACTTCGAAATCCAATTACATCTTACAGGAAGTTCTTTTTGATTTAGTGAAGTTGTATTACAAGAACCAATTTCGGTACCAAATGGCCTACACACGTCTTGTTCTCTAGAAGAGTTCAGCATAGTCGCCAAGGGTGTCTGTGCAAATTACCCCGAACATTGATTTCACTGGGTCAGACAGGACTCGACATTCATGCATCGTGTGATACTGTACAGAAGTACCCCACATTGATCCCAGACTAGTTTTACCCTGCTAAGGTCGCCCCTAAAGTGTTCAATGTTATTCTGAACCCTTTTCAGAGCAAGAGTTTGATCGTCCATGGAGTCCTCAGTGCGAATGAATCCTTGGAATCTAATCAGAATTCATCATCGGCATCATTGATCGTCAGGGTAATTCAGTACCAACCAAAAACTCCCAGTTTAACTGTATGGAGGATTCCACGTCAAATCGACTTTTTCCCTGACCCCTTTCGACCTGCTTGTCCTTTTGCACAGTCAAACTACATGTTGAAAGGATGAACTGTGATTTTTTTCTGATTTTTTTTACTCATCAAATAAATTAATTTTCCGTTTTTTTTTCGCGCCTACATAGCTCAAAACGTGGACGATGTATGGAAAAAGGACCGATACGAAGATTTTGGGGTTGTATGAAGTTTTCGAGAGTATTTTCATCAAATTTTTAATACCCCGTTCAAGTGTAGTTTTAATACAAAATGAGTGTAAATCATTCATAACTCAATAGTGCCCTAATCGAATTGGCTGAAATTTATACACATCGTGTCTTTTTCAATACTAAAGGTTGTCTGAAAATTTCATAGTGGGCCGAGCAGTGGTTCAGAAGATACATTGACAAATATTCGCACAGTGGGAGAATTCGGCGATTATGAGGTCGCAAAACAGTTTTTTTGGCCACGATTCGAAAATTGAAGATCAATATTCATTATTCTTGTTTGCGTACTTGCGACCGCCCTTGAATTTTTGAACTGCGGTCGAAAAAACTTTTTTGCGACCGCATAATCGCCGAATTCTCGCCGCTGTGCGAATATTTGTTGTATCTTTTGAACTACTGCTCGGCCCACTATGAAATTTTCAGACAAATTTTGGCATTGAAAAAGACATGTTGTGTAAAAATTTCAGCCAATTCGATTGGGGCACTTTTTAGTTACTGAAGATTTTCGAAGATTTTTCACCAAAACTGCACATTCACGGGGCACAAAAAATTGCAAAAAAAATATTTTCAGAAATTTCAAAGAAATACGCCAAACTTTTGTATAAGAACTTTCGTCATTGCTCATCTGGATTTCACGCTGTGTTGGCTTGAAAAATTAAAAAAACGCTGAAAGCTGATTATTTTCCCAGCGTTAGTAAAAAAATACTTGATCAGAAAAATCTGAAAAAATTCACAGTTGATCCTTTCAACGTGTACTTCCACTGTGTAAATGGGCAAACAGATCAAAGGGGATCGGGGAAATCGACCTCGAAATCGACCGTTCGATTCGACGTGGAACAACTCCATGGTGACCAGGATGGTGACGTTCTCTACAAGGTTGTCCAGACCGTATAAGTTGCACTTTCTACTGATGTCACGTAAACCAACCCCTGTGGACACACCACCTGTGCGCCTTAGCCCCTTTTCGTCGCTCTTCCAAAACGGCATCCTCGTCCAGGTCGTTAGTGTAAACGTTTAGGAATAGACAATCATCTTCGCCGAGGACTATTTCCTTGATTGTGCAATAGATTCCTTGTGCACTAAAATCGTTGAGGATTGCGTCGTGCTTTATCCGATCATGGTTTCGGAGGCTCCCAGCATTCAATCATTTGTTCCGTTCACATAACACCGAAACATGTTATCCTTCACCATTAGATATCAACTATGAAATTGCCAGGCTGTGCTTTGAATCTGTTTGGTTGGTCGGATCTCCTTTGCATAGCGAATCCCGTGGAAAGTGTAGAACGTATGTTTGGGTCTGAATTGTGGTATCATCACCTCTCAGCGTGCCTTGTAGAGAATATAAAGGAGAATTGGTTCCCAAGCTAGAAGCGACTTAGCAAGCAACAAGCATCCAAGCCTCTTAATAATCTAGGTAACATCTCTCGATGGATGTGCCGCAGACGGGATGACCTTTTTCCTTTGTGATATCTGCGACTGCCGCATCTCGGACGCAAACGTTACACAACACGTTTGGTATTGCATATAGTTCAAATTCCATGAAGCCATCGTGCCATCGCAGGTAACGAACACCTCATAAACCAGACCCGTTGACTTTTATAATTGCAACATCAACTCGTGCCATCTTCCATCATAAGCATTCGATTTACTCCGTACATTGTACTTTATCCATTATTGTGATATTCAATGCTGTGTAACCACCATATTTAATCGATAGGTTATGATCAGTATCGGCGGTTGGGATCAGTGATAAAAATCCAAGGGCTTTTATTCGCTGTTTTACAAAGGTATTCACCGGCGATTACAGCACGTGTGAAGACCCCGCCCACCGCGAGTGAATCGCGTCGGCCTCATTCACGGAAGTGACTCTGACTCTCGGCACCGCGAGTAGCGACTAATTTTCACCAGGAGATCAGGCCCCAAAGTAGCACTGAAATACGATTGCATCGACGTAGTTTCCTGGTCGAGGAATACTCCTGGGAATACATTCGACAATGAGTTATGTCCCGCTGGGTCTTTTACCCTTCGTTCAACTCTGCAACACAGGGGTGCAGGCTGAATTTAGGACGCGATCTTCACCCTCGCAGTGTCTAATCGAAGTTTATAGTTAAACTCGAATATTTATGCACTTGGAGCCATAATGAATTAATATCAACACCACGTAGATAAAGATGATGAGTATGTTCGCGAAAGTAAGACTCGGGTAGGATGTTAAAAAGTGAATGCGAATGGATCCGAAGAAGGGATTGCTTGTGACCTCTGATCTAAATTGGTAACAACAGACATTATTTCGCCAAGAAGTGGTGCAGCATTATTAACTAACATGTCTATACATATACATTTAGATTCTGTTCAAACAATTTTTCACAATATTAGGAATATGGCTATGGAACAGATGTAACAAACAATAGAAGTATGTTGTTTAAAATCGACGCCATGTTTTCCAACCCTCGACTAACCCTAACAAGCGGGTTTGGGCTGACTATGAGCCAGCCTTCGAACTTCCCGTTATTTATTTTGTTCTCAGCTATTTTTAAATTTGTAAATCTGACCTCAGATTCTTGATCAGCGGTTCAAAAAACCTTCGAGTACAAATTTCCGTAAATTTCGAATGTTTTTAGTATTTTTTCCAGCAAATCGGACTCGCCATTTTGAATTTCGCTAATCTGACTTCAGATTCGTGATCAGTGACCCAAAAAACCTACGAGTACCAAGTTTCATCCAAATCCAAATGTTTTTAGTTTTTTTGTTTTTTTTTTGCAGCATATCGAATACGCCAAATGAAAATTTTGCAAAACTGACTTCAGATTCGTGATCAGCGATCAAAAAAACCATATGGTACCAAATTTCATTGAAATCCGTTGATTCGTTCTCAAGATATCGTCATTTTTGTTGCATTTTTTAGAATTTTATTATTTGAATAGTTAAAAAAGTACTAATCCGATCGAAGCCAAAATCTAATCAGTTCTAAGTTAAGAAAAGCCCCGTCGATTGAGCCCAAGTTGATCGAAATCCGACCACGCGTTCTCGAGATATCGCGCGGACAAAAATGTGGTCACGCACATACACACACACACCCAGACGTCAAAGTGATAATAGTCGGAGGTGATTCTTTGGACCTCGAAACGTGAAGATTTTGTGAAAACTCAACTTTTCATTTTCGGGGTGATCACAATAACTTCCTTTTTTCTCTGAAAACAGAGAAACGGGAAGTTAAAAATGGGTAAGCTCGAAAAATACATTCTAGTCTGACAACGACAGATTTTTTATTCATTTAAATAACTTCTTGAGTAAAGTGGTTTATAAGAAATTTATTGACTTCAAAAAATTTCGGATTACAGTAATTATAATCTAAATTCAATTATATTTATCCAACAAGGAAGAGACATGAATGAGGTTCATTAAATTGACTTAAATTAAATTTCAAAGTCTTTGCATTATCTCGTATATACCGCCCTTTACGGCATAAGTGAAGATAACCAAACTTGAAGAGAAATCGGCGCGCTTTTCAAGTTTAATTCGAAAAATATCGATTTTTGAAAAAAAAAAAATGATGGAAACCAAAATCGTTGGAAATTTGATTCTCTACAAATTTGGTTCTATTCATTATAGCTGAAAAGTTAAAAATAAACGAGATAATGCAATTTTCGGAATCTGGAACGGTTTTTTGAGTGTAATTCGAAAAATATCGATCCTACAAGAAAAATCATAATGACCAAACTTGTAGAGGACAAAATTTTCCACAACTTTTGTCCCTACGGTTTTTCGTTAAATTCAAATGTGGCCGAGTTATTTGATAAAAACCGTTTTTTTCGAAAAAAAAACACTATTTCAAAAACAAGCAAAAGCTCAATTTGGTCGCCATTTGAAATTTACACTCCCAGTGACCCCCTCCCCGAGGGCATAGAAAAAGAAAATCGCGAGATTTAATTTTTCGAGGGTTAGGTCGTTTTTTTGGATAATACTGACTGGACTACAAGTGAATCGAGTCAGCCTCATTCACGGAAGACGGACTCTCGGCACCACGAGTAGCGACTAATTTTTAACAGGAGATCAGGCTCGAAAGTAGCGCCGAGAAACGATCTCACCGACGTGGTTTCCTGGTCGAGGAATACTCCTGGGAATACATTCGACAATGAGTTACGTCCCACTGGGTCATTCGTCTTATCACAATCTCGTCTGATCTTCTGCCACAAAGGCGCGGCATGTGGAACCGTCTTTAGACGTTTACGAAAACTCGAATACATATCTCGTTCTCTTTTTAGCTACGAATACATTTTCAATGAAAAGTAAAATGCTCTTTAAAGTTGTGCAGCGAACATTGATTCAGACTTACAGTAGAAAAAAAAATGTGTACTTCTTTGTTGGGAAGTTGTAGAGAAAATATCTTTCAGAAACGTAGAATATAATTGTTGAATGCATAATCGATATCCAATAAATGACTTATTTCTCGGTGTATACGACTCTGATCTACTATTCAATCTGACATGTTTCCCTATTCCCAAAGAACCACTGAGCGTACAAGTGAGAGGTCGAAGCGATTGCGTTCCGGCAAATTTCAGTCCGAATAAACCGTTATTTTCGATATCTCTCACCGGGGGCGTAGCTCAGATGGTAGAGCGCTCGCTTAGCATGTGAGAGGTACCGGGATCGATACCCGGCGCCTCCAATTTTTTTTTTTAATCTCTATAACAGTGAAATTATGCGATTTTATACAATTTCCAGGCATGACCGCGGCCCGAAATGTTAGAGACGTTTCCGAAGCTGCCTTGGATTACGAGGGAGCTCCAAGAACGAAATGTCCCGAGAGCGCTCACCGGGGAAATCAGCCGGCCGACAGGGTCGACACTTCATTGAAGCTCAGACATTTGAGATCGGAAATGGTCCGGGTCACGAACGTCCATGGACCACCGTTGGACGGCTACATCGTCACCTCGGACGATGCCCATCAGGTGAATAATGAATTAGATATGCGCGCTGGGAGATGTCGTATCGAGTACCGCAGCCGGCAGCGGAATGAGAAGCTGGAATTATTGATGATCATTTTTCGATCATCGTTTCAGCGCTTGTTTCAAATGTGTATGAATCCGTTGACCCGTTGCCCTCTTTTAGATTTTTAATATTCTCGGTGTATAATAGCTGTATTCAAGTTTTATGCTCCACAGATTACACTGACAAAGATGATTCCATTTTCAGACCGTGGCGTCAGCCAGTCGAGGCCGTTTAGGCAATTCGGAGGTATTTCCGTGTAGATGATCGCAATCCGTTTTACAGTTGCCCCATATCGTTTTAGTAGTATTAGCTACTAATGTTACCATGGCCAACCGATTCGTTTGAATTTTGTTTAACTTTTGATAGATTTTCGCACGAAATATACCTAACAGCATGCTGAAATATATACTCACGCTATTTTATCTTCTGAACCGATAAATCACGCAGTATAGATATTCCTATTTTTTATATTACCTGGTTTTTAAGTAAGTACGAAGGTAAAAATTGTGATCTAGCAAGGATTCATGACTTTTGTCAACGACCACACCATGTTGAAAGCACCGGTTCTCGTCCGATCACCGAAGTTAAGCAACATTGGGCGCGGTCAGTACTTGGATGGGTGACCGCTTGGGAACACCGCGTGCCGTTGGCATCTTTTTTTTTTGTATTGCAATGTTAACAGTGTCATTCGGCTCGCGTGATATTGTAAATCTTTATTTTGTTTAAGCTTCATTTACTTGATTACCACATTCTTATTCATGAACTAATGAAGTAACCATGCCAGCATGATTTTCGAAAAATTTGGGGAGGGATTTTTTAATAGCTCAACATGATGTGCGGTTAGAAATGAACGAAAAAAATGTTACGTCAAACCTTTTTTTTCAATTGCACGCACCACATTATTTACTACATCGATTCTAAACATAAATCAAACATTTCTCCATTATTTTTATTTTTCTGTATTTCTACATTTTTACAACACTTTTCCATCAATAATTGTTGTTATTTTCAGTTATAATGAAACCTAATGGGTTGATTTTGGTTTTGTTACGTTGATTTTCCACTAACAATCATGTCTATAAATGAGTTACGAATACGCATTTTGATACCCAACCAAATATTGAAAAACAGAAAAATACTGTCTCCTGTAATTAAAAAATCACAAAAAAAAAAGATCCAATTATTTTCAAATAATGGATTCGGACCGTTCGGGAAAATGCAATGTGAACAACACTACTTAACTTTGTAATGATTCATTCAACTCCGTTTATTATTTAACAGAGTGAGATGGTAGCGCCCCACGATGCGAGGAGAGAGTATATCACCGGATTCTACGGCAGTTTCGGCGAGGCTCTTATCACTGCCGATAAAGCCGTTCTCTGGACCGACGGAAGGTATCACATTCAGGCGGATCAACAGCTCAACTGCAACTGGACGCTCATGAAACTCGGCAACGATGATGTAAGTGATCGACAAAAATAATTATATTCTTTTCTGATCACAAATTCATCCAATGACCGATAAAGTCACGTTTCAGTCTATTCCGATCACTGTTCTATTCCTATACAACATTCGTCTAAGCCGTTAGCGTAGCGCCAAGTCCGACCGTATCCCCAGTCTATATCGCGCTTCGAACTTCCACCGCTACGCGGCTGTGCGAACGTTGGCGCCTGGAGGGGTGCCAGAAGTTTCTCGCGACTAAAGTAAACCGAGTCGGCGGTGTTAACACCCGGCAAAACGCCAGTAGAGCAAGATCATACTTCACAGGATCATTTCTGTAGTATATCTTCACATTCTCTCTACCTAACAGTGGAGTTGATGCAGCCATGATGAAGAGGTATAACTCTTTCCTCTGAGCGTGAGATCGACTCGATTGATCGGCCTGGTCCGTTCAATCAGTCAGCGATGATCGTTCACCTGCTGTACTCACGTACGGTAGGCATGGGGAAAGAGTAATCTGAGTGGTTTTAAATACCTGAAATACAAGTAACTAATGCTATTCATCCAGAGGCTCAGAGCCTATAGTAATCTACTAATGGTGAAGTCATGCAGCCTCTAGCTAGAAACATATGCGAGCCACTTATCTTATCACAGAACTAAATCTTCTGAATACTAAACTGAACTCACAAGAGTTAAGTTTTAAATGACGAATGATTTTGTAGGTTCCTACGCTGCCTGAGTGGCTGATTCACGAGTTTCAATCCGATAAAAAAATAACAAGAATCGGAGCAGATCCGTCGCTGATCCCAGCAGATACTTGGGATAATTGGCAAACGGACTTGTGTAAGTTCTCGTTATTGAATATAAATCCAGTTATTATCGCACGAATAGTATAAAGGCCCTTCATTCTCGCAGTTAACTCGTCGATTAAATTGGTACCGATCCATAACAACCTGGTGGATATAATCTGGCAGGTGGATCAACCGAGCCAAGATTCCATCCCGGCCTACGTTCTCGAGGATAAGTACACGGGTCGACCGTGGCAGGAGAAGGTCCGTGAAGTCAGGGTGGAAATGGAGATCCAAGGCGCGGATGCTCTGGTTCTGACAGCCCTGGATGAAATCGCATGGCTCTTCAATATACGCGCGTACGACATACCCTACACACCGGTCCTACGATCCTACGCTGTTCTCACACACGGAAACATACACCTATACGTTCAAAAACCGGAACGGAAACTGAGCAGACCCGTTAACGTCCATTTAAAAACGGACGCCTGCTCTCACGCGGACTGCGTCAAGTGAGTCAATAATTCGTCCAAAATGTCAGCCAACATGATCTAATTTTAAAATAATCTCCAGGATCCACAACTACACTTCAATTTCGTACGACTTGAGGACATGGGCACAAGCTTGGACCACAGTCTGGTTACCAGCTCCGTGTGGTTACGCTAGGGGTGCATCACAGGAAATTTTTTCATGCGTGAGTACATTCGTTATCAGACGAGTTGACTCCGAGCACTAAACGACGTGATCGATATACCCAGATACCGCCGCCTCGACGACTGATAAGAGCATCGCCGATAATAGCGATGCGTGCGGTAAAAAATCCCGTTGAAATTCGTGGCATGGAAGCAGCCCATATCAGGGACGGAATGGCGATGTGCGAAATTCTTTCATACGCCGAGGATCAAATAATGTTGGGTACCGAGGGATGGGACGAGCTGCAGGTGTCCAGGGTTGTAAAAAAAATTCGATGGGAACAGGATGACAGTATGGGAATTTCCTTTCCTACCATCGCAGCGTACGGAAAGCACGCTGCTCTGCCGCACTATGAGCCGGCTAACACCACCAACATTGCCGTCGGCAGAACATCGACCCTCGTTATCGACTCCGGGGGCCAATATAAGGGTCAGCATTTTCTTTTTCACACGCTAATATGAATTAAGCCCTTTTCCATTTTGATATATCCTCGACTCAGTTCTACGTGTTATTTACCCACGTGACTTTTATCTATCTGAAGATGGTACCACGGATGTTACCCGTACTTTGCACTACGGTGAACCGACGCCTGAGCAAAAAGAAGCTTACACCAGAGTTTTGATCGGCTCCATCCAACTGGCTTCGCTGGTTTTTCCACCTGATCTGAGAACGGATCAACTGGATATTCTGGCGAGGGAACCTCTGTGGACTGTTGGTCTCGACTACCAACACGGAACTGGACATGGTATCGGGCATTTTTTGTCCGTTCATGAATGTGAGTGAACAATATTTTGTAAAGTGGTAAAAAATGTCCGTCAAGTCAGGTTTTCGGTAGAGATTGTAGCCAAACACCCAAGAGTCGCTCTTTTGCACATGTTCGACTAACAAGAACTCGAAGACCGTCACTGCCTTCATTAAGTGAACATCTTGTGCTTTGGTTTGATTCAGAACGTCAACGAGTGTCTATCACACATCACGTTTTCTAGTTATTATCATATTATATTCATATCATATTATATCTTCGGTCCAAAATTGTAATAAGAAAACCAATCCTCTACATCCTGGCCCCATGGACCGTTTTCTGGACCTGATTGATAATCGCATTCGGATGTGTAACACAGCGCGATTTTTTTGTTCAGCTCCGATAAGCGTATCATACGACAGTGCGACTATATCAGATGCGGATTGTAGCGCTGTGCGTCTGAAGCCAGGCTCGTTTCTTTCGAACGAGCCGGGATATTATAAGGAAGGTCATTTCGGCGTTAGGTTGGAGAATATAATGGAAGTTATCGAAGCCGATATGGTGGTATGTTAACGTGGACTGGACGTAGATAACTCAGAATTTATCAACTTATGTGATAACCACTTTTCAGCATCAGTCCGGCGAGAAATTTCTCAGGTTCAAAGACGTCACGCTCGTTCCTTATGAGCCGAAACTCATCAAGATCGAATTGCTGGCTCCGTTGCACGTGAGTTGAACATCGGATCGCTCGAACATTGAACAATTGTTCATGTCTTTATTGACAAGTTTCTATTCGTTTCTTTGCAAATATTCTAGCGGCGTTGGTTGAACGACTACAACGAACGAATCAGGCGAGAAGTTGGTCCGGAATTGAAAAAATGGAATCGTCTGCGCGCCTTCAGGTGGATGATGAATAAAACTGAACGCATTCCTGAGGTTGATTACAAATCAATTTCGTCCGCTCTTCCACACTGCAGCTTCCTCCTCATTTGCTTATCAGTTTCTGGCTTCTTTTTGGACAGAATTACAGGTAAAAAATTGCATGAAAATTTTATTTCCAATTTGAAAAATGAAACATTATAATGTTTAATTCTTTGTCGCAGATTGGCGGAATTTGTGCTCCTACTGATGGCTGATTAGATAATTAGATGAAGACTTGAACTTTTGACCACCGTCATAAAGTCATCTTCGCAAATAATATATTTTCCGCACGCCGTGCGTAAAGTTCGATTTTACGCACGCAAGCGTGCGTGTAATCGGACTTTACGTGCGTTTGTGATGAAAAATTTTGTTCGATACATGTGCGAAAGTTGTTTTTCGCACTTGTATCGAAATGTACTATTCCTTAACTATTAGCGTTAGGGTATCATTGTTCGATTTTTGTAACAATTTTTTTTTTCTAAACACTTCGAAGATGCATAAAATATATGATTATTTTCTTCCACTTTCTCCAAAGCATTCATATTTCGTATTTGAGTGTAGCATAATTTTCAAGCTACACCACGAGAACGCAGAAGCTTTAGAATCCGTCAACGCCACTTCTGAATGTGTCAGCCACTGCTCCGTGAAAAAATCCCTCTTACTCAACTTCCTGTGGTTATCCCCTCATCTACCCCGATTGACTTAATTACAGTTGCGATCGTTTGTCGGTCGTTTGTAAGTCAATGATGACTTAATCCCGTCATTTGTGGGTGATTCGTTAATTGTAATTAAAAAATTAAAAAATTAAAAAATTATGTTCTGGACCTGAGTCTTTCGCGTCAGCAGATCTACTTGTGTAATAATATCCTTCGATATCCTTGTTACTGTGTTTCAAGGTAGTCGTGTGAGTTTCGTCAGGGATGATCGAGGAGAAGAAACTTTACTCTTCTTTACCGACCGTACCCGGTTTTCACTGATAGCAAAGCGGAAAAGGAACCAACAGCGCAATTCTATGTAGTTGGAATTCCGAAGATATATATCGGCAAACTTCCTTGTTTCATGCAACAATGAAGACGTATTCTTGACGTATTTTTGTGCAGTTTTCAAGAATACGTCTTCATTGTTGCATGAAGCAAAGAAGTTTTCCGATATATATCTTCGGAATTCCATCTAGAATTGCGCTGTTGGTTCCTTTTCCGCGCTCGTGACGCGTAGGCTTTGCTATCAGTGAAAACAGGTGAAAACCAGGTACGGTCGGTAAAGAAGAGTAAAGAATGACTGGAGCATGCTCTTAAAAGCAGTAAATCATGTGTCCAAAATGACTGATTTCGGGATTGTTACTCTTTCCGTTAATTCTGATGCTGAGTGTATTTCGAAAAAATGTATCGAGCATCTACTCATCAGCAACGAACCGACTTCCTCGCTCGATAGTTGAAACAGTTAGCGCCGCGCCCACTGTGCCCACTTGCTAGCCACGAAAAATAGCCTATGTTTGTCTCTCTTCAAGAATATTTCCTCAGTGATCTAGTGAGTGACGCTACCGACTGCAGGCTCTTGTATTCCGCAAGCTTCCCGGTAGGTGGATTTGAATCCGCCCGCCGCCACGTTCATCAGTGCGGAACAAACGGCCAATCAGAGGGAATAATTAGAATAACTTTAGGATTGGGATTAGGATTAGAAATTGTTGCATGGTCACGCAAGATTGGAAGACCATTCCGTATTATGACAATGAACTCGCAATTTCATATAGATTGATTGATTTTTCATGATTCGAAAGTACCTAAGTGTTACAAGACAGCAAAAAATCTTGCATCATAATACTGCTATAAATATTGCATCCTTGTCGATAACGTAATCGCAAATACATCCATGTAGTAATTAACAATCCATTACTGATCACGAATAACGTAATACCGCCACGTGACGAACACGTGCAACTACTGACCACTGACCACATTGACTAGCGTAGTTCGCCGGCCGCTAAATTGCCGACAATTGACTGTTACAAAGATACGCAATATTGTACAACAGCAATTCGAATTTCTAACGGTAGTTCGATGCCCGATCTCCCTCCTACATGTGACATGAAAACGACTCGTCTTTCAGAACGACTCCAACAAAATACTTGGATGACAAAACATCGCGTTGCTGTTTTGACTAACGTAGCGTCTGTCGGAATCAAGCATGGGCTGCTCCCAGTTGACGTTACTAATCCCGTTGCTAACCGATGCTGACTACACAGACCCTAGAAATTTGGATCGAATTTTGCGCATCGCGTCGCGCAGCGCATTGACCTTGAACGTAGTAGCAGCCGATAACCCGAACTTTCTTTAATTGTATACCAAACGTTCAGCAATTGAGAATCCAACGGGCGTCGACTCTTGCTAAGCCTCTGACCCGAGACTTACGTAATATCGTCATATCACAAGTACTATCGAAATCTTGTTCATTCAGCGGTAAGACCCGGGGAGCTCAACACCACTCGATAACTACGTCGTGTCCTTCAATTTTTTGCTATGGCAGATACAGTTGGAAAGGTGAGTGTGATAAATAAGTATTTTGTATTCAGATTCACAATAATTTATTTAGTTATTTACTTATTCATCCCACTTTGTGGGATTGACTTCTTCCTGTGTTAGAGAATTTATAGATGATAATTTACACGCGGAACTGGCAACATATAATAATTAGAAAGTAGTTCGATACCACGAACATCGGAAATGTGCCGCAAAAAGGAATTATACATTTTTTTCTAGTAGGAAAATAATATACAGGGTGAATTTCTAACGATGAAACAGTCTGAAGTTGGCTAGAATCGAGAAATGAGCTTTCAACCGCAATTCAATTGTCTATAAACTCATTTCTCGATTATAAACTGTTCCATCGTTGAGAATTCACCCTGTATATAAGAAAATACAATCTCATTCATATATCGACTCTATTAACACAACGTTTTCTTTCATTCGAAGCAAGCTAGCGATAGGATCATCAGAGTAAAAATAGAATTATGATAAATATATAATTTTCGAAAACCATACGATAAGAAATTGATCAATTACTCGATTAATACTACAAACATGAAATGGTTGGAAACGTGAAACTGCAGTTACAGGAAGAATTGAACAATGAGAGGATTGAACAATAATTGACAATCTATAAATAGCCTGCATAACAAACAAACAAAATGAAACAAAAAAAGCTTCATCAAGATTGGTTACAGTTGAAGCGCCTTATCTTCTGTTCAAAATAGTTTCAACTATAGCTGGAGTAAGGAGATTATGAAAAAGAAATAAAAATTGAGGATCCTTGTTGATCCTGAGTCACTCAATGTACTTTGGCGTGTATTTAGAATTTAGAATTTCGAAACATGATTTAAGATCGATTTTCGCCCGGTTTCAGGTGATCAAGTGCAAAGCTGCGGTGGCATGGAGCGAAAAGCAGCCTCTCTCCCTGGAGGAGATCGAAGTTGCCCCGCCAAAAGCTCACGAAGTACGAATTAAGATTACAAACACCGCGCTTTGCCACACCGACGCTTATACTCTCAGTGGACAAGATCCCGAGGGATTATTCCCATGCGTTTTGGGACACGAAGGCTCTGGAATTGTAGAAAGCGTGGGCCAAGGAGTCACCGAATTTCAACCTGGTATAAAGCTGACTGACCGAGCTTATCCCAATTTTTGTGGCGAAAATCTCTACTATTAGGAATTTTCAGACTTAAAACGAATGTATTTATGAATATTCTTAATTTTTGTTCAATCCCAAAACTGGAAAAGCTCGAATTTTTCTAATATTCCGTAGAAAATCGTGGAAATTATACTAATAACAAATTACCTCTTTTTTTCTAATACATTGCATAAAACATAATTATATACTTATCAAGAATTTTTCAAAGTATCTTCTTAAGAATCTTGCCACGAGGTGAGAATTCTAAATTTTGAAATTTAATTTTCAACAAATTAAAATCGCAATATTACACTCGCAACTCGAAGCTTATAATACTCGAAATGCTGAATTTCTTACTCATAGTTATGAGAAATCCTGTTAATTCTATATTATCTGAACCCCTGTTTCGGAATTAGCTGAAAGACTTTATTCCTATTTTTCTAAATCTTCAGGTGATCACGTATTACCGCTGTACATCCCGCAGTGCGGAGAATGTAAATTCTGCAAGTCCCCAAAGACCAATCTCTGCGGAAAGATTCGCCTGACTCAGGGAAAGGGTGTAATGCCCGATGGTACGTCCCGGTTCACATGCAAGGGAAAGACTCTGTCTCACTTCATGGGATGCTCTACTTTCTCCGAATACACAGTCGTCGCAGATATCTCTCTCGCCAAGGTTCTCACTCGCTACATTCAACATGAATTACCAACTAAACTCCATCTTGATCAAGCTTCGAGCCCTGAGCCTTGGAAAATACCCCAAAATATCATCTAATACAACGATTTTTCAACCAATGAAGACAATATTAATCAAATAACTTAAATAATCAAGAATAATTATCAAAGATCCGAATCCAAGGGCTTCCGGCTTTTTCCTGTTATGGATTTCAAAGGATTTAATATCCGTTGACTCAAATTCATCTGTATTTATTCCAAATTCGCAGGTCGACCCCAAGGCTCCGTTGGACAAGGTTTGTCTTCTGGGATGTGGCGTTCCCACCGGTTACGGAGCTGCCATTAACACGGCCAAGGTAGAGCCAGGCAGTTCCTGCGCTATTTGGGGATTGGGCGCGGTTGGTCTGGCCGTCGCTCTAGGCTGCAAAGCGGCTGGAGCCACTCGCATAATTGGAATCGACATTAACGTAGAGAAATTTGAGCAAGGTGAATTAATTCTGTCCGATAAATTCCCCCAATATCTGTCTATTTTTACTCTCCTAACAAAAATGGTTACATTTACAGCCAAGGCTTTCGGGTGCACCGAATTCGTCAATCCCAAGGATCACGATAAACCGATCCAAGAAGTTCTCGTCGAACTCACCGACGGCGGTCTTGACTACACTTTCGAATGCGTTGGAAACGTCAACACCATGGTGCGGTGACAATGAGGAATAAGAGACTGAGACATCGGTACTAACAACGAATTTTTTCAGAGAGCCGCATTGGAGTCGTGCCACAAAGGATGGGGAACCTCGGTGATTGTCGGAGTCGCCGGAGCCGGTCAAGAAATCAGCACCCGACCGTTCCAGCTGGTTACTGGTCGCGTCTGGAAAGGAACTGCCTTCGGTGGTTGGAAGTCCCGTGAGAGCATACCGAAGCTAGTCAGCGATTACCAGTCGAAAAAGTTACTCCTGGACGAGTTTATCACGCACACTCTTCCCTTCGACAAGATCAACGAAGCCTTCGATCTTTTGCATGCTGGAAAGAGGTGATTTAATTGGAATTTGTCTGTGAATTTGAATACCTGTTGAAGAAGTAGTACAAAGACTTTAATTTTAATCTTGTTGTCTTCTCATTTTCAGCTTGAGAGCCGTTCTCCACTTCTAAGATCGAAGAAAAAGTCAACGATTCAAAGAAAAATAAAATTTTGTTATCCTTCTATACACTGAAATAAATATTTTGATGATAATTTTTCGGTTTGAGATTATTTTTTGATCATTCCTTGAATCTGATGAAAATCGAGTACATTTCTACGTTTGGGATGCAAAAAAAGAGATGGATTTTTTTTTTTTTTTTATCCTACAACAATCTTTATTCATAAAGAATCCTTACATCCAGATATATATTCATACGATACCGAGTTAGACGAGTGCCGTGTTTTATAGTGGTAAAAATTCTTTATGTCTCGATCATGAGTACAGTTGTTTTTATAAAAATCATCGTAACACTATGTTCGGTTACAAACGATGATTCTTATTGTATATATAATTATATACAATAATAAAGTATTAAGTAGGTATAGTTTAATATAATTTAAATCGTAACGAAAAATTGTTATCGAATTACTTTTTCAACCTGGATCTATTTCGTCGTTACGATAATCAAATTACATTAGATTAATAATAATATCTTCTTCCAACGCTCGTTCTGTGATCAAGCATTAGTATTTTTTGTCTTTTTTCTTAATAATGGGAATGTACGAGACTACGATAATTATATTAATATTAACGCATGATTCTTTCAAAAAATCTGACTAACTAAACGGCGTTATATATATGTGGATATTATATTTCCTACATACATACAGTAAATGTATAATAATAATACCTAATTTTGTTTCAATTAAATTTCTAAAAGGGACGTGTCATGTTTATTAATAGGTAGTTTGTAAATCACTTTATACTTGAGAATCAAGCCCAAAGCCCGTTATAAATTAATTAAGTCGATTTATAGCTTTGCCTCGATTTAGTTCTTGTTATTTATTCATTTATTTTTCTTCATTTCTGTCTTCGGTATGATTTTACGAGATTCCTTTCAGACAAAAGGTAACAAAAGACACGAATTTTATTAGTGCAGGTGGAAGATTCGTATTTGGGAAAATATTACGAGTGTGAATTTACTGTATATTTAATACTACATATTTATTTTTATTTTCCAATAAATTTGAATATTCATCTTTTCCTCCAAAACTGATAATAAAAATTTAAACAAAAAGCCATAATTATAACTCAAGTTTAATGAGATTTGAAAATATGGCTCTAACATTCGATGCGGGATAACTACGCATATTATTATTACTATAATAATGAACTTATAGTTGCTCTATAATTAGTCTTGTACTGCAAGACTGCTTTTTTTTCATTACATAAGTTTTTACTTATTTTTTTTTTAATTTTTATTTTTTATCTTACTTAGTATATTTAATTAAATTATAGTTTCACACCGATTTTCATTTTCTACCGATTACATAATAATTATTATAAATTTCTACATTGTACCTCGTACTCGTTATAAAGTAAGGGGGTATAGATAGGGGAGGGATTTCTCTCTAACAATAAGTAAAAATGCTTACCGTTACAATAATTAGTAGCAGGTTCTTTTTTTTTCGTTTTCTTTTCAGTGTGAAATAGATCGTTTTTTTTTTTCTCTTTCTTTTATGTTTTTCTCTTTATATTAATTAATTAATCGTTAAAAACGCACAGGATTATATCTGCGATCGAGGGTGCAGTGGTGTAGAGAAAAATAAAAATTGAATAATAAACTTATCAAGTTAAGAAACAACGGCTTAATTATCGATTGGAAAGAATGAATTTGTACTTTACGGATTTTCTTCTTCTTATTCGTTTTTTTTTTTTTTTGTTGTTGTTTCTTTTTCGTTTTTATTTCAAAGTTTCGAATCATAGGTGTGTGTTGACTCGCGTGAATGGGGTGATAATAGTGTATCGAAAAAAAATTCTAATTCAAAATTTATCATCGTTACGGTATAAGGGATGATTATTTAAGTTTTTTGTTGTTGTTATTATTGTTTGATTTAATTTAATCGTTCGGTTTTATTATACCTCTCTCCGCATCTCGACTCCTCCGTGTGCCTGCGCTATCATTCATAGATGTGAAATTTTTTTTCAATGTAAATTCATAGACGACAGTAATTATAGGTATATGCTTAGGTTTTTAATGGTAAATAGCCTATTAGTTAAAACTTAGTGAGAATTGTTTCATGGGGTAATTATAATTATTATAATTATATCCATTAATAATTTATAATAGTGTATAATTTTAGGTGTGAAGTGTAGTTATTATTCATTTTTCTTCTTCTTAATTATCGATGTCGTGTTTTATTGATGCAGTGACGATTGTTATATATGCTTTTTTTATTTTATGCTTTTATTCATTTTTTTTTTTTTTTCATTAATTTTCTTCTTTCTTTATATTCTTCTTCTTCTTCTTCTATATTCTATTAGCATAATTATTACTTCATAATTATATTATATCGTTATTTATTTTTTCACGTTTTTGTTTAATCTTCTTTCAATTATTATTATATATAATACAGTTGTGCCTGGAGGTATCTTTTAGGTACAGACGATTTTACAATAACCCATTTAACAAGGGACTTATCTTTACCGTTTACAACCTTGAGTTAAATTTTGCAATTTCGAATATTTTACTCCTTGTTGATGACTGCTTTTCATCTATGCTATGAGAAGTCTCTATGCGTGGATGAGTAAATTTCTACATGAAAAAATTCCTCATAATTTGATTTCGCTAAATAGATTCGAGAGACACCTTCCAGCCACAACAGGGATACAATCATTGAGGCTAGCAGGTGACAAAAAGCCCTTTTTTCCATTCAAACAGGGTTGTCGAACTGTACCTAGTGCTGGTGCGATACTCCCTATACCCGAAGAAATTTAAAAGTCCAACGGCTGGTCGGCGGAGCCTTCGATATCCTGCGCCGGGTCTGCGCCTCCGTCTTCGTCGTCCTCTAGGTCCACGCTGTTTGTCTTTATGCCTCCGTTGCTTATTTTGTTCACTATTGATTCTGAGAATGAAGAAACAACACAAGAATTAATTCAAAACGATTCTCAGGTCGATTGTAGAACTTCTCCTCTTACCGCAGTCGGGCTTGGTGCCGCGAGTCTTGGTGCCTGCAAATTCAACTCCGTGGGGATCGACGCACCAGCATAATCCCAGTCCTCGGTGACACTGGGTGCTGCGATAGTAGCCTCTCGAATCACAAGCTGGCGCAACCTCCGGAGATGACCGTCTACGTACCGCGGCGCAAGGGCGCTCCGCCTTGGAGTAACAGCCGCACCATTCCGGTCCGCTCACGTAAGCATCTCTGGAATATTCAGTCAAAAATTAGGTAAATATCATATCAGACCACAAAGGTATCGACCATGACTTAGTTTTCATTGACTTCGATTTAAATGCGAATTCATGAGAAAAAGATTTTTCCTCGCGTTAATTATCATGTACAGTGTTGTTTTAGGTATGCGATGATAATATTGTTTCATTTAATCTAGTCTTCGGGATATTGGAAACAATATCGATGAGGGAGTTTAACTTGTTGCGAAATATTTTGTTTTCTTTCTTCAAATTCTGCCATCACAGCCCTGCTAACACAGAACGTTATAAAAACGTTATTAAGACGTTTCGAAAAACACGTACATACGTTTTTTTCGAATAGTTGAAAAAACGTCTTAAAAACGTTTTTAAAACGTTTTTTTGGCCGCACTTTTTTCCCACAAAAGTTCAGTAGAGCTGACAGAAACGTGGTAAGTACGTTTTTTACACGTCATCAAAACGTCTTAATACCGTTATTCCAAAGTTTTTTGAACGTTAGAATAACGTTTAGGGAGACGAATTATAAACGTTGTATTAACGTGTATTACAAGTTTGTATTCGAAAAAAAAACTCGGGACTGCCGGGCTCGGGATTTGAACCCACGTCTCCCGGGTGGCAGTCCATGCGCCAATCCACTGAGCCACTGTAACTCCTTAAATATATAAGCATCGACATAATATTTATACAGTCGATTCATTCACATCGAATAAAACGGTACTATAACGTTTAACAGACGTTTTCAAAACGTTAATATATGTATATATATATATATGTATATGTATAATCAATTACTTGTAATACACGTTAATACAACGTTTGTAATTCGTCTTCTAAACGTTATTCTAACGTTCAAAAAACTTTAGAATAACGTTATTAGGACGTTTTGAAGACGTGTAAAAAACGTACTTACCACGTTTCTGTCAGCTCTAGTGAACTTTTGTGGGAAAAAAGTGCGGCCAAAAAAACGTTTTAAAAACGTTTTTAAGACGTTTTTTCAACTATTCGAAAAAAACGTATGTACGTGTTTTTCGAAACGTCTTAATAACGTTTTTATAACGTTCTGTGTTAGCAGGGATGTATGCATTTTTCTAAAAAATGATGTATGTACTATGATGAATCATCTCATGTTATGAACGAAATCTTCATGCAATTTGTTGTACAATTTGAATTCATATATCATCAGATATAATAAAAATAAACGTTTCTTATTCATAAAATTCTTATTCATAAACTGTATCACAATGAAAATCTAAATTCTAAGATAAATCATTTGCATGCAGATTTTGGTCATAAAATTGTCATGTAATTTATTACATGAACATTTTCACGTGGAATAGTCGAAGCAGGACCAATATCCTTGAAATTCGTACGCTGTAACGATGTGGTCACAGATTTAATTAATTATTCATCAATGTTTCCGGCTTCGAAATGGCAAATCCTAAAAAATTGATTAAAATTCTTAATTTCCTCATCTCTTGAGATAATTTGATCAACTATATATTTATAACGCATAAATGTACATGTAGATATCGTACATTATTGAAAATTAGTGAAATCTGTTCGGCAACTGAATGAACTTAGAAATGTGTCTCATCGTTAACGTTTCGCACGATTAGGCGTAGGTAAAATTTGAATAATGAAAAACAAAACTTTTGATAATTTTTTTAACGAAAAGTCCGCAATAACTCGACTGTAAATCAGAATAAAAGAGCGTTCCCAAAATCCTTTAATATAAATTTACCGAAGTTCGTGTCTGAAGCAGAAGAGCGGACCGCTTATCGACGTTAAAAACTTTTCCTCCCTTGCTAATTATATTCCGCGGTAGAAGCCCTGGGCTGAGCTGCAGGGATCCTCTAATTCAAATACGAGCTAAAACCGTTGGGGCTCGCTTTGCTATCCCGTATAGATTTTACAGCTCAAATTGTACAATGTACAAAACCCTGGGGCAGGTAACTCTGTTAAATTCGACCACGATAATGTGACCAGCACAAAGGATTATTTCCCACACAGACCCCCCCGCTGATACCCAGGTAATGTGTAATACGTGGACGAGAAACCAATGGCTTTAACCGAACTGTGTCACCTGTACCCACCGTACTCATACTTTCGGGTAATAAGTCCGCGTTAACTATCTTCTTCGAGGCTGCATAATAAGGGACAAGAAGTCTTCCGCAACGATTAGACGATGAAATAATAAACCTGATCCAGATATTATATATTCGAAAAGAGGAAATCATTGCATAGTCAATCCGAAGATAAAAATTTGAGTTTTCACTAGATCTCCACGTTTTTAAGTTATGTACGTACAGTGAAACCCCGTTAAGGGCAGATTGCCCCTGCGGGCGAGAGAGTTTCCTTTCCCCACTCCGTTAGTTCCAGCGCTCGAGCTGGAGGGGGCGAGGCACGGGCCTGCGGTGAGGAATGGAAGAGTGGGGGCACCCCGTAGTCGCCGAATCCGACCCGGCCCGCTGCTCTTAACGGGGTTTTACTGTATGCGATAGATTTTTCGTCGGAGAACGAGTAATCGGATTTTGATGATTCTAGTCTCAATCGACGCCGCTTTTACAAACTCAGAACTGAGTAGACTTTGGGTACAATAGACCCGTCGACTTTTGAGCAAAATCGTTCTATCTTCACAAATTGATATGATTACGATGTTTTTTTTTTAACCTGCTGTCTTTCGATTTACAACAAAACTAGTTAATAGAAAATGATAGAAAACGTGATTGAAAGTGTATATTCCGAGTTAGAAAAAACCCGGTCCGATCATTCCAACAGTTTCCTTATACCATAGCAGTAGATACCATCCGAGTCTCACGCAGCGTATTGCAAACTAGATTTTTAATGTACTTGGCGCGCGACTCTACCACTTGTCTCACACTGTCTACTGACCTGTCAGTATCGCAGGCGTCAAGGAACGGCTTGAGGCAAGGTTCGTTCTGATCATGTTCGAGCCCGTATAGTTCAGTGAGGGAGATTCGGCTGTCGGAGTCAATGTCCAGGTGACCAAACATCCACCTTACTTCGCTCTGACATCCAGCGGGGAAATGACCTGCGTTTTAGATTGAGATAAACAAATATGCACAGTCAGCAAATCTCCTACATGGTTGAAAAGTAAGTTACTCGTGCCTTTTGGCTTGGTGTGCTGACGACGATGCTTAACGTCGGCCATGACGACCGAGAACCAGTCCAAAAGTCGGTTTGCCATTGCCGATTTCGACGGGCAATCCGGTTCGCGATTTTGCGGCTGAGGATTGTGAGCCACGTTCTGAGAGGACGGAGTCTTTTCCATAACTTCGTTGTACATCAGGTGTTTGTCTTCGTAATTGTTGCTGGTCGGTGGAACCTGGAAATATGAAGTTTGCCTCAATCAGACTAGAGATGATTGCAAATACTGCGTTTTACGCCGTGTCTCATCGTTCCACAGATTAGTTGGCGCAAAGTTTGGAAATTTTTGCAGGCCTGTGTGCGATGCAGGCACCTCATTGTGTGGGTGAAACAAATGAATTCATGAATACATGAATATCTACGATCCACATCCGCCTTCGGAACCGGTGGCTGGTCGGTTATAGCAAAGTATATACGGTATATTCGACACCAATTTTCTACCCTTCAATTTACGCCCCGGTTTCTTTTTGCAGATGAGGGCTTAAACTTTTCACCCTTTCGCTCCACCCGCCGTGGTAACCTCACTTCAAAACTCGTATAAAGTCAGGCCTAATTAACTTCGGTACTAAAACTCTTGTTGAAAGTTAAATTCAAATGATCGTCAATGTACTTTCCACGGTTTCATGACCGTGATAAACTTTCCACATTTTCTGATGGATATACATAATATATATATTTTTCATCAACGCACTCACAACCTTCGTTAGTTTTCCCTAACTCGAAAGTACTAATTTGAATAAATTATTATCTCATAAATCCCGGTATATTGCTTTCCGAAAATGACCTGATTATAGAAGAAATTGATCACATAATATAATCGAATTGAATTTGTACATCTCGACTTTCCATACGATAAGAAATTAGATTTTTATGTTTATTTACAATTCATTTCCAGATTTGCTTCGTATTTCCTTTATTTACAAAATGTTCTGATAACAAATTTAACTACATAATTTTAATGTTTACTAAATTAATTACATTATTTTAAAAACTCGAAATACAGTCGATTCCAAAATTTAATTATTCCTATATTTCCTCAGTTTATTTAGGAGCGATCGTGATAATTGATGATTAAAATTGGGTTCGGCCAATAAAGGTCCTGAATGATACCCCCAATAATGTAAGTCGAAAATGTAATGTCCGATGTTTAATTAAATATCACGAAATATTGCGGGCTACCTACGGTACAACGATATACATTATATAGGATATGAGACTCGTGAGAGATTCAGTGGTGAACTCCTGCATTAATCAGACGAGAGGGTATTTCGCCCCCAGGACACGGGGGTGGTGTCTGACTAGCACCCAACATCGTATATTCACTAGTATACCGAAACCCACTTGGTAACTCACGGGGTGTGTTTCAGGCCGTTAATTTTACCTAACTTACGAGTTCAAGTGTTCAGAAATGGTTACCGTCGACTAGTCGACGAGCGGAACGTTGAATAAAACTCTTATTTTTTTTTTCACACTCACTTCAAACGATCGTATTGACCCAATTTCTATAATTGCTGAATGAGAGTCGAAATTCACTCAATTACTTGAAAAAAAAATGTACTTCCAGTGAAATGTAAAAGTTTGATTCGAAAAATATCAGAGAGTCAAAATCTATTTATGACAAGAAACGTGGTGAAAAATGATTTTAAATCCGGTGACCCCCTGGATCCGAACTCGGCGACGATTTCGTCGGTGATTTATTAGAGTTCAAAGCTCGATTTATGATTTATGCAATTGATACGCGGAGTGATTTAACAGGGTCTACGTATTTTATACCACCCCTAAATCTTGCCAGGTTTATGGGTACAGCTGTAAATTCTGCGAGATCGTTTCACGTACCGTAATGTATTATGCAATTTATCGTCGATTAGTTCGTCACGTGAGCACGCAATTATGAAAGTGTGCAGAGTGGCCACTAATTTGTCGATAAAAAGGAAAATCCAGCACATTTTCAGGTTTTATAATTTCTGTTTCACTGTTTCATGGGTAGTAAATCTTCCAGCCAATTCATTTTTGTGCTCTCTTTTTTGTTTGAGTGGATATTCTGGAGTAAAAAATTGTCTACTGTGCAGGTGGAGGTGGCCACCCTGATCGAATTCGACTCATCGTGTCATGATTAAGGTGCGCCTGCGAGGAAGGGTTGGAACTATTAGTCACAGGCACCACACCTCGTGGTTCAAGTCACACATGCTGAAACGGGTACGAGAAAGAAAAAGCTCGCATAGAAAGATTAATCGAGTTTAATTTAATTGTCAGCATTATTTAACCCCAACTGAAGCTCGTGGAATTGCAATTGTGTGGTTTAATACGATATACCGTCGAGGGTTTGGTAGTTGAAGAAATATTTCTGGAATCTGAGTTATTTTGTAATATGATTTCACCTCGGGAAATAGTTCTCGGAAACTTTGGTGCACATGGGAGAAAATATCCCGCTCGGGTTATTGTGCGATATGAAATAACTGAAACTGATGGAAGATCGATTGATAAAAAATTTCGTTTCACACCCCAATAAGTATTAAAAAATATGCAGCGGTAACTGACCTTGGCGTGCTTCGTGTACTTCAGATATTGATAGTGATGATTGTCGTAGTTGAAGTCCCTCGGAGTCAAAGTGATGTCTCTGTTTCGGCTGAGTTTTCCCAGAAAAGAGTTCTGCCTCTGCATCTGCATTTTCTTTTTATGCATACGTAGTTCAGACTCTGAAATAGAAATAAAAATAAAAATCAAATTACAAAAAATTATGCAATTATAAATTCTCTTGTAACCGCTGCGTTCCTGCACCCGCGCAAAAACGGCGAGGGAGAGAGAGAGAGAGAGAGAGCGAAGAAAAAGCTGCGTCAAGTTTTTAACAAGCATTTCAGGTAAAAATAGAAGAATTTAAAACTCAACAGGGACATTTTATCGAACGGAGTCGGAGGCAGTTTTGTACCGAAATTAATCCAAACCGAGTTTGTACGTGACGTAATTATTTTCCACGAATTCCTTGTCGTTACAGTTTTTAAATTAAAATTAATTGCTCCGAATGTAATTTCGAGTCGAAAAAAGCCTGAATTGATTTTGAAATTAACTTCCAACCTAGTGGACATACCTTCGATACGAATACCCTGAGGTAACCGCGTCAATACTTGAAAATTTTATCATTACCATAATCGACGAACAAGTACGTCTGGCAGACGAGAATAAGTGATCAGACCGACAATGGAGCGGAATTAACTCGGTGCCAGCGATTCTAAATCTCGTGTCCTCACTTCGTGGCTATTATTTATATAGATTGCATAAATATTTGTCAATCCTTTTCAAAATTCGGATAAAAATTTCCCTATTCACTCTCTTTTTTTCCCCCTGTCAAATCATACTCAAATTTTTTTATAGAATGAAGACAAAAATAAAAGGAAAATTTTCCTTTCAATTTTTTTAGTTTAATCAGTGAGTATTCTGTGATTGAGAATTTTCATTTTGATATCTTCTTGATTTTGTGTGTGACGTAAACTTTTTCCAAAGTTCTTAATCGTTATTATATTCTCAAATGTAAAGGCTGTGAATGGAAAAAGTGGAGATAACCCACAAATAAGAAATTTGGAGATCATAAATCACGCTTATCTTGGAGGTAGAAAATTCTTTGTTATTTGCATCCCTATCGCAACTTTTCTACCCATAATACCTGAAGGAAAAATCTCTCACAAGGATTTATCGCATAAATTCAGCCTATCAAACGTAGTTTGAATTGGTTTTATATTCCCAAGTAAAAAAAAAAGAAATCACCCGGAAGTGATACGCGGTAACAACAAGATTAAATATCAACAACCCCCAACTGATACAAGGACGAAAATATATCGTAAGTTGAAAGTTTAAATTGAGTCTTGATTTTATCGCGTGTGGTGATATTCGATACAGGAAATCTATCATGCCTTCAAACTTTGAATTCGCTATTTCACCTCATTTTTATACGGAAATAAAACTATCAGGCTCCAGAAAATTGTTCGTATAAAAGCCTGATGGCTGCCCATAAAACTCGATAAAGAAAAAATAAAAAAACTAATAACGTCTGACGAATTTGAACACATTCAACACAAGAATTCCTTTTGGGCAGTGTTCCTTCAGTGCTAATTCCCTAAGCATGTGCAAACCAGTTAATTGCGAGGGGTTGTAATATCGTGTGGTACATACCTACAAGAGTTTTGTAATCTTTTATAATCTCATGTAATCTTTGTAATTTCACTTAATCTTTCCTAATCTTCCTGTGTTCTCTGTAATCTCTGTTTATCCTTGTAATCTATTGTAATTTTTCTGTCATCTTCACAATTTTCACGTTATCTTTGTGTTTGCAACCTTTTGTCATTCTGTAATTTTTGTAACGTTCGCGAAATCGTTGTCATCTTTTTCAATATTCGTAATCTTTACGCAGTCTTTTTTTCGTCTTCGTCATCTTTTATAATCTTTGAAATCTCTTCTGATTGCAATCGGTGGACGCCACTTTCGCATAGTGATTAACCCCTCGACCGTCACTCACCTTTGCACGGGCAGAACCCTTTGCAGCCAATATGGACCGAGGTATGATGGATACAATTATGGTACTCGAGTCGACACGGTGAACTGTAAGTTCTGTTGTCCGAACCGCAAAGGAAGGTGGGCTTTATCACCGGACATTCTCGACACCTGGAATCGATATGAAAAGAAATTATTTAATATTTGATAAAGTATGGAAAGTAGAAGGAAAGCAACCCAACGTTTAAGGGACACTTTGATTTCTTTCGTTGAATTAGTTCAGTTTAATCAATTTTCGTAATGGATATGCGCGTAAAAAGATCCCCAGGACGGAAAGTGGATCATTTTCGACGTGCGCGTGCGCCAATCTCTTATTTCACCGACTGTACCGAAGTAAGCCACTTTACGCACGCTGCACAATCGGAGCTGCTGTTGCAAAAAGTAAGGAAAATCTCGACTTGCAAATATTGCCTAATCAGATTACCATATTCAAACAGTTTTTGGTTTCTCTCAGAGTCGAGGATCGCCTGTGGAGAGAAAAAAGTCTTTCGTAGGTATATGGAATGAGATCGTTAGACAGTCGAGGTGGAGAGGCTCTAAGGCTCGGAGAATGAAGAGAGGCTATTTCCTGAATATTTTAAACGTATTTTTAACTGCCACTGTGCACCTTACAGTCTTGAGTGTAGGTGGGTATGGGGGGTGGGTGGAGTTGAAATTTCCTGCTCTTTCTGCACCAGTCCTCACCCCCCTTTGCATACTACATTTTAGCCGTTTTCAGAGGGAAGAAGGTTTCATCAAAAATTGCCGCATTTATTACTCACATATTTTCTTATTCTCTCGACTTCGTTCTGTGTCACGAATGTTCGGGTTACGAAGGATATTACAGCTTCAATATTTCACATTCTTACATCGAATGAAATACACCTTCCAGCATGAATTCACTTGAGATTTAATCAGACATTTGGTCCATTCGTTGATGAAATATCTCCGGAAGCGACGAATTCATTCATTAAAGTAGACGATGAGGATTCAAGTGCTGCTGACGTTTGTCGTTATTTCAGAGTTTTTGTAGCAGCCTTCGATTCGAGTGGGCGCACAAAACGTGAATATAGATAAAAAAAAGGAGAATCTCTGCACAGTACGATTCAGATCCATCGGACAGCTTCCATGCACCAATTGGCTAGAAGCCAGCTGCCATTCGCGGGTATAAATAAAGCTGGAGAATCGAAGTATGGTAGGTGGATGCATTCAAGTTTTCACTTCTGATGAAAGTAATCCCGCTAAAAACGTAGGTAGGTACTCGAGAACCTGCAATTTCGTTACAAAAAATTTTTCCCCTCGAAAAAATGATAACGAGCAAATTCACCAGGTTATTTTTGTTATTCTATCTCTGTGATAAACGGAATTGCTAGAACTTCATTCAAACCCCACCGAAGTAGATCAGAGATCGAGTAATAATTTCTATGACCCACAATTTCGGAACTACTCTGAGATGAAAGCTGCTACAAGTAGCGTATTTCAAAGACGAGCTCTGAGCAGGATCACGGAAGATTGATAACGCGATGAAAGCTTCTCAATGATAGAAATCCGATAAACAGTCTCCGGGATTAAATACAAAGTGGGAAAGTAGGTAGTATCGTTGAAAAATGTTCTTCGGCTTGTAATTTCACCATCAGTCGAGTCTGCTAGGCAATTTCCGAGGGGAACAATCGTGAGGGCTGCATTGCTCCCCCTTTTCTTTTTTCCGGCTTGTACAGTAGCGTTATATAACGCGTTGAAACACCCCCGGGAAAAAAAGGCTTACACTACGTCCGAGGGGGAAAAAAATGAACTCGAAAAATTCAAATGGATATGGACTTTGGCTCCAGGAGCCGGCACACCGCGCTCATTACTCAAATACCCGACTCAATCAGATATCGCTGACGTGTGGACGAATCTAAACGCGTTCGCGTTTATTGTTTATGATCTAATCTCCGATAGGTGGCGTGCGAGGGGTTTCGCGTCTGTAGGTTAGGCCAAGAACTGAATTAATAATTGCATTGCTATAGCACCAGTATTCCCTGGAGTATAATTAGCTAATGCCGATTATCATGATTGTATGAGGCTTGTAGTGTAGCACTAATTAAAAACTGTTATTAATCACGCTAATTATGAATGGCTGCACGTGGCTGCATGCATAGTGCAGTTCTCACAATAAATACTATAACCTTTGTCTAGCTTTATCATCACTGTCCAGTTTTTTTTTTTAATATCATTTTCGAAAACAGCTAAGCATGAAAGAAGCTAGACTGTTCAATTTTTTTTATTCTGTAGGATTAACACCTTTGATGGCTACTTACGTATGATTGCGAGTACGATCACACGCCCCTTTGCCACACCCTGTAGACAGGCTCTGTTAATTATAAGCAAATAAAATTACTCGAGGCCTTTACAATTAACGCGACCCCGACACCCACCCCCCCAATTAATAGATCTACCTGCGTCTCTGTACGAGAGATTGTGCCAAATGGTGGTTTTGCAAAACTTGACTATTTTCTCTGGCAGCCATCGAGGACTGCAACTCTATTTTCTTTTCCGGCAGACATTTTTCTGTCCAGTGCAATTTCTTTGATCGATGAGTAGGAGAACTTTGGTGTGTGTATTGACTAGCAATCGTTGATTGAGTGTAATACGAGGCCTCGACTTTTGAGCCCGTATGTCTCATAGGGTTGTTGGGAAATATTGGAAAATTTTAGGGGGATGTCAGAGAAATTATCAGGAGATATTGAGGGAAATATCGGAAGATATAAGGAAGTGGCGGATGATCCTGAAAAATATTGTGAGCCACTCGAATAAAGGAAATATAGTGTACGGTTTTTCGCTAGTGATTTACGCCCCTCATATCAGCGAACCGTATACTGGACGGAAAAAATTGTGGGGAGCTTTTTTGTAGAGAATTTCATGTACTTCAAAGTCAGTTCGGGGTCTTTTTTCTCTAGGAGTGATATGAAGCAAGTTACAGGCGAAAATAATGTAACATAAGAATTTCCATCGTTATAAAGAAGTTCCACATTTTGATGTAAAGGAAAATAATTGTTGTTAGAATCAATAAATGGCGGTACGAAATAAACTCGTGCAAACAATCTTGTCACGATTTTAGCAAGGTACACGAGAAACACAGCTAACTTTGCTATTTTTGGTTCCCGGCTCCCACCCTGACATCAAATCGATACTACCTACGTCACGCTGTTTTCTAATGTTTTCGAAAACCCCCGAGTCTCTCCCATATCATGTTTTGACACGGTCTTCTCAACCCCTTTATACCTCCTAATGTTACCTAACAAATTTCGACTCGCTCTATCCTCTATCATGATGGGTAGTGAAATCTGTAGACCTGACAGGAAGCAGATGAAAGAGGAAAGGCGAGGCTGCTCTACATTATTGAACAAATAAAATGTATCAAGAATTAACGAACGAAGACGAGGGTCAGAGAGAAGGTTTTGAACAAGTGAACGGTTTTTTTCTTTTGAATTATGGAACGGAGGGCATTTGTATGGCACATACGACCATTTCACTATCTTGCTCGAGTGCAGAGCTTGCTGCGGGGAGATGATAATAGAATCGCTTAACCCATTTGCCCGAGTGTACGTAGATTTTCTACGTACGTCGTTATCGTATGTTTCCAAGCACAAATCACTGAGAGTGTTTTCATTCGTGTTCTAGTTTCTACGTTGCGTTCTATTGAGAATGTATTTGAAACTTTAAAAATTCCCGGGATTCTCAGACTATTCTCATTCTGATACCCAACTCAAATTTGAATATTTGGTCCAATGAAAACGTCTGCGTTCCATATTATGGTCTCGATTCATGTTCGGGAGATAACGTCGGATTATTCGAACAGATTATTGAAGAAAAGCATAATATTCCAGAATCCATGTGTGGAATGACTATCCAAGAGATGAACTATGTTCCAATGAAGAACCTGCCTCTGAAAATATGAATCGTTGCTACAGTTTCTAAATGATAACGGAAATAAAGACGAGCTTGAACGGAGTCAGGATATATTTTTTCTTCAGCAATGCTACATCCTCCAATTAAAAATCGTAATCATTAAAAAAGTTTCACCAGTGAAGTGAACGGTATTCTCACACAGATTCAATCTCCTTGTATACGAATTGTAATTAAAATACGAAATACGAAGGTACGAGAGTTTTGAGTTACAGTAAAAATAAAAAGTATATAACATCGAGAAACTGCGAGATATTTTTTCTTCTTCTCTCATTCCGTTCAAACATCGCTTGTGATTTTCCCATGAGATGTATGAAAAAAATTTACTGAGAAAAAAAATTCTGTTGCAGAAAATCGAGTCGAAAAATTTTTGTGGCATCGAAAAATCGACAAGAATTGAGACATCAGAATTTGATGCGAGCTTATTTTTCAATTACCTGCAGGAATAATTTCACAGGGATATATATCGATTTGAACTCGGTATAGCGTGGGCATCGTATTCGCGTGCTGCCCACCCAGTTGATATGTGGTATGGAATAATTACACTGGGAATAGAGCCTTCGAACTGACCCTTGACCACTGAAAATCGATATGTGGTGAGGAGTATTTATTTATACCTACGTCAGTCAAGGTCTCGTGAATAAAAACTTTGACCAATCAATAGGACGGGATTCGGTAAGATTTATGGAGACGTGTAAGTAAACATTCTTGTAAGCTGCTTATTTTTATTCCCTCTTTAAAAGAAAAACAATCGTATCATAAAACTTGGGGAATTTTATTCTCCGTATTTTAATTAAACCCAACTGATTCGATTCCGTTGAAAAAAAAAGTTTATTCAAACATTGGGAATTTCAGAATCGTCATAATTGGAACAAAGGCTCAATCTCGAAAGGAAAGTAATTAAATAACACAAACATCTTTTTACAATTACAGAAATTAAAAGCCCTCACTTTACGTTGAAGTGAGGGGATGGATTCGAGCTGCTTTTGCAACATTTCATCTACGCTTTTTCTTCCTGAAGTTATGCCACTTTGAACCAACCTGTGTCGAATTTAGAGAGTAAATGGTTTCAAGAGAGACAATTTGGGGTTTGAAATGTAATCTTTGAAATTTATCTCTCCACATCTCCTTATTTGCGACTTTTTCTAGTTCGATTATCGAAGATTGAAGGTGAATCTGTCCCAAAAACCTTCGACCAATCAATTAATTATAAGAATAATTGATAATAACATCAAAATCGTTTTTCAACGATGCTTTTACGACGTTGGAGACACTTTTTCTTTCAATGTTGGATAACTCAAGACAGCAATAACGTAGCGAGAGTTTGATAAACGCATTTTCAAATTAGAAAAAAAAAAATAAAATTATACCGTCTCGTACATTACTTTCAAGTACGAGTGCATTTTGTTACTTTGACACAAGTTTCTTCAAAGCTGTTCAACTTTGGAACCTGGATCGATAAACAATAAAAAGTATTCAAAGTTGACGTTCCAATCCACAGATAATAGTACATTGTGTATCAAGGGCGCAAAACACTATTTTTCGAGTGTGAAATTTGCAGTACGAGCCGAAGGCGAGTGTACTGCAATCACACTCGCCAAAATAGCCTTGCGCTCGTGTTGCACACGATTTTTTTCTCAACACCTGGTCTGCAAAAATGCCTCTTTTCAGACCGAGTGAGCGGGCGCAAAACGGAACTTTGCGCCCGAGGGCAGGAAAAGAGTCGTTTGCGCCCGTTTTAGGCGGGCGCAAAGCACTTTTCCGCCCGAGGGCCGAAAAGATCCGTTTTGCGCCGGCTCAAGAGGTATGAAAAGTGGCATTTTGCGACCGGGTGTGAGAAAAATCTATTTTTACTCCGATCAAAGTTACAAGACTTTAAAGTTATACTTTTTTTCGATAAAAAATCGGATGGCCTCTTAGATTTCATTAGCAATGTGGAATTTTGTTCTGAATCAACCGAACGTAAATAATTGAAACCAAGATGAAAAAAAAATCGTCGGTGAACGAAAAATGGACTGAAACGAAGTTAATTTGCTATTTTGTCACATGTTTCGGTATCAAACAGTTAATCAAGGTTTTTCGAGGTGAAACAGTAATTCATAGGATACACGTGCACTTCGTGTATCGGTGGGTGCAGCTGGGTCTCCTGTCTATTCAAATAGTGTCATTACTACGGCTAATTGACACCATCCAAATCGAGCCAATCTATTCCCGTCATCACTAACACAGGCTTTTCAAACGAATATCTATACGCTCCCGTGTGAGTGGTTTTGCAAAATTTTAAAAAATTTCTGCCCAGTGAATATGCAGCGTGATCAATCTCCAGCGCCACACCGATCCTATCTACGCAGGAGGGAGGACTAATTTCGTGGTGATTAGTTCCACGAACAATTTGTGATTCCGAGTGCATCTTCGGTAGTTTTAATTTACGGAAGCTTTTCAGAATTCAGTGAAGTTTTCAAGTTTTTCCACATTTTCTGAATTAGTTCATGATTAGTTTGACGAAATTCGGGAATTTTATTTTTTGGCTTTTGAATTCTGCTTAATTTGTAATTCCTGAGATGGATCTTCGGAAATTTGAACTTCCAGTAGCTTTTTTCAAGTTTTCCCACGTTTTCTAAATTAATTCAGAGCTCATACGTGGAAACTTGAAAGAGTAAATTGACCGAAAGAAGATCGAACAAAAATATTGATTCTTTGGTCCGCACAGTTGGACGGTTGAGCCGTTTACACAGATCGGCTCAAACCCTGCGGCGAGTGGCAAATGAAACGAAAAAATTGATTTTAAGGACCGATAGCATTGGCTCGAGTGAAGAGGGTGGCAAATAGGGCCGTGTCTAGGACCCGAATTATCCCCGTTTACTTTCCGCTTCCTGGTTCGTTCGTCCGTTCCAGAACCCAACTACCCGTCGCTTTCCATCGTCCGATCACTAGTATTCGATTCGGGCGAATTTAAAAGCTCACGTGAGTGGCGTCGTCGACAAAGCGTTCGATTAATTTCCTGTCATCAATTTTGTCGTACAAAATTATGACTTTGGTAATTTTCCATAAATTTGATTGAGAATAACGCCCTCATCACTCACTTTGACTCGTCTTGATCCTCGTCATCGGCGTCATCCTCGGCGTCGTAGAAAACGTCATCCTTGTCCAAATCCTCAGCAGTCTCCGCTCTGTCACGCTGTTCTTGAACGGCGCGTGATTTCGGTATGACAATGTCTCTGAAATGACGGAAATTTATATCGAGATTGTCGAGAGAATTTTGTCGAAATAATAATTCCGAGAACGGAATTTATAACGGAATCGTCGTCGTCGTCCCGTTGAGGCTTTCAGGGTAATTTGATTCCTTGGAACTTTATATTTTGCGGACTTGAGGGTCACTGATTTTTAGAATGGGGTCACGTTTTCACATATTTATGTAGATTGAATGTATGTAAAAACAAATTCTATATTTCAAAATTTGAAAGTTTTGCCTCAGATTTATAACCAGGGAATCGAGAAACCATTGGAAACCAAGTTTAGCGAAAGTTCAACAACATTTTCACATTTTGATCGGCCATATTGGTTCCACCGTTTTGAATCTGATACCTTTGATATCGGATCTGAATTCAGCGACTCCAAATACCCCAGAGTAGCAAAACTGTTTGAAATTGGACGGGTGATATAATATGTGTTTGACCATGCTTCAAAGGTTCTTTTTAATTCAAAATTCATTTCAATGTCAGTCACTTTTCGATTACAGCGATACGTGTTTTTTCAAAAGATTTTGACCTTCAGAAAGATTGTGAAAGCATTGATATTTTCCGAGACACACAAAATTCGTAAAACTAATTTTCAAATGGACTCCAACTCTGAGGAATCAAAGAGAAACGAGTATTTTTTTTAAAGACTGTACAGTTTGCAGACCCCCATCGAATTCAATGAGAAATGAACCATGATGAGTTTGTCAAATTCGAATTGTATGTCCAGTTTTTTTCTTCTTTTATCCTCGAATCACGTGTCATGAGTAATTCCACAGTCTACGCTATTTTCTAAGCTCGTTATAGGTTTCTTTTTATAGTATTTCAGATAGACCTATTTGGACTAAGCTCTTGTATATGTACACACATGAATACTTCAGAGGTACGATTTTTCTTTTCGTGACAAGCACGAGTATCATTATTCCATGACATCAGGTACGAATATAGCAAGAGAATGAATGAGTAAGTAAATTTTCCCGAATAAGTAAACCTTCTTGACAAAAGCCTTTCTTCCATTTTTTTTTTTTTTTTTTCACAACCAAAATTAACAACGTGATGTCAAAATTAACTCTGTACACCATAGAATTATTTTATATGGGGATTCCAGGTCAAATCGACCGGCTGATTTCCCTGACCCCTTTCGATCTGTTTGCCCTTTTACACAGTGAAAGTACACGTTGAAAGGATCGACTGTGAATTTTGTCAGATTTTTCTGACCAAGTATTTTTTCACTACAGCTGGTCAAATAATCAGCTTTTAGCGTTTTTTTGATTTTTCAAGCCAACATAGCTTGAAATCCAGATGAGCAATGAAAAAAGTTCTCATACAAAAGTTTCGCGTCTTTCTTTGAAATTTCTGAAAATAATTTTTTGCAATTTTTTGTGCCTCGCGAAACTGTAGTTTTGGTTAAAAATCTTCGAAAATCTTCAGTAACAAAAAAGTGCCCTGATCGAATTGGCTGAAATTTTTACACAGCATGTCTTTTTCAATGCCAAAGGTTGTCTGGAAATTTCAAAGTGGGCTAAGCAGTGGTTCAAAAGATACATCAACAAATATTCGCAAGGTGGCGATAATTCGGCGATTATGAGGTCGCCAAAAAGTTTTTTCGGCCGCAGTTCAAAAATTCAAGGGCGATCACCAGTAGGTAGACAAGAATAATGAATTTTAATGTTGAATTTTCGAATCGTGGCCAAAAAAACTTTTTTTGCGACCTCATAATCGCCGAATTCTTGCCACTGTGCGAATATTTGTTGATGTATCTTTTGAATCACTGCTCGGCCCACTTTGAAATTTTCAGACAACCTTTGGCATTGTGAAAGACGGGCTGTGCATAAATTTCAGCCAATTCGATCAGGGCACTTTTGAGTTATGAATGATTTCCACTCATTTTGTATTAAAACTATACTTGAACGGGGTATTAAAAATCTGATGAAAATACTCTCGAAAATTTCACAAAAAGCCTCAAAATTTTGGTATTGGAACTTTTTTCATACATTGTTGACGTTTTGAGCTATGTAGGCGTGAAAAATAAAAAAAAATTGAAAATAAATTTATTCGATTATTTTTCGTGATAGAATGATGAGTCAAAAAAATCTGAAAAAAATCACAGTTCATCCTTTCAACATGTAGTTCGACTGTGCAAAAGGACAAGAAGATCGAAAGGGGTCAGGGAAAAAATCCCGTTTTTTCGGTCGATTTGACGTGGAATCCCCCATATAGTAATTAAGGAAGAAAAGGGAGGATCTTGGATACTTTCAACCACCTGTAGCGGATGACGACAGGAGGCACATGCAGTATCTCAGATCCCGAAGAACCTAAGTATGTCGTTTTTCTTAATTTTCTTTTATTACTCAGCTATTGCCCAGTGTAGGAAGACTTGTTTTACTTTTTCCTCGTAAACATGGTGGAGGGTATTATAGGTACCCAGCTACGCCAACTCGGGGATCTATACAGAGGGATCCGCGAGTCATAGAATTTCATTTCCTTTTTGAAATACACTCCTCCAAAGAATTAAAGCAACACCTGAAACGGACCGAAAAATGATGCTTTTTGAAATGTTTGTAACTTTTGATCCAGTAGTCGTACCGGAAACGCAAGGTATGCAAATTGGAGCTGCAAGTGTTAACTTTCACCTACACTAGACGGTTTTTTCAAATTTTGTTCCATTGTTCAGTTAAACCGCTCCGAAGCAATTGTTGCGCGGTTTCACGTTCGAATGTCATTTTGAACGCCCTGCACAGGGTGCAGTTTTTTTTTTCTCAGAAATCCATTCCGTGTGAAGGTTAGGGAATTTGTTAAGCTTCATAATGCTTTTTTACAAAACCACGTAGGATTTTTTTTCGCGGAGTTACGCCCGATTAAAGCAATTGAAGCCGAAAATCTTCAAATTGCAATAACTTTTAATGCGATTATCGTGGAACAAAATTCAACCTACGGATTTCCAGGCATTTTCACCCTCTTTGAGATGGATTTGTCAGATTAATTGTTTAAACAATTTTTCACCTTTCAATATGACTTTTTCCCAAGGATCGACACGTTCGAATTGATCGAAAATGGAGGCTAAATGCGACCGCCAAAACTCAATCAACATCGATCGGAAATTGAAAATCGCTACCATTTCTCAAAACTTCAATCTTTTGTCTTCAAAATGATGTGCTTGATGAACTCTCTACGATGTTTTTTCTCCAAGTTACGCCACTTTTTAGTGACCGGGCGCCAGAAATCTTCAATCCGCTGTAACTTCTGAACGATTAATCGCAGAAAAATTTCTCAGGGATCGTTTTGGATGAGATTTTTTTTCTTAATTTTTTTTTCATTTTTTTTCAAATTAAAATTTTTTTTTTTTCAATTTCATTAATCTGAACGATTAATCGCAGAAAAATTTCTCAGGGATCGTTCTGTTTTTTTTTTTTTTTAATTTCGAGCAACATTGATCAGACGACAGTGAACATCGGGAAATGAAAATCTCATCCAAAACGATCCCTGAGAAATTTTTCTACGATTAATGTTCAATTAATGAAATTTAAAAAAATTTTAATTTCAAACAAAGTTTTTTTAATTTTGAGCAACATTGATCAGACGACAGTGAACATCGGGAAATGAAAATCTCATCCAAAACGATCCCTGAGAAATTTTTCTACGATTAATCGTTCACAAGTTACAGGGGATTGAACTAAAAAGTGGCGTAACTTGGAGAAAAAACATCGTAGAGAGTTCATCAAGCACATCATTTTGAAGACAAAAGATTGAAGTTTTGAGAAATGGTAGCGATTTTCAATTTCCGATCGATGTTGATTGAGTTTTGGCGGTCGCATTTAGCCTCCATTTTCGATCAATTCGAACGTGTCGATCCTTGGGAAAAAGTCATCCCGCACGGAAAAAAATACATCACAGTATATATGCCAATGTGTATCCCAAAAACTTATATATGAAACATACATTCGTTATGTATCACAATATATCGAATTTGTATGTCATATATATCCAATTGATATATGTGGATGATATATGCTATGGATATATACAACATACATCCAAATTTATATCCTTTTTAAATGTTCGATATACGAGGTGGATACTTCGTTACGCATATAAAATAAATACATGGAGTTCACATATTGTTTATTCGTTCAAATATATCTTTCATACATGCACAAAATACTTAATCTGAAGTATGTTTGCTTATATTTGACATATACGCGGAACAGATTTGTCATATATTCCGGATACATAACTAAAATATCTGGAAATACATCATCACAAAATTCGCGAAAGATCGATGCAAGTATTTTTTATACTCAAGAGATACTTTTTTATTATATCTACCTCTATATTTCTGGTATATCTGCCAAATACAATCATCCTACTGTTTGATGAATGCATGGAACTTATATTTTGTTTACTTATCTAAATGCATTTTCAACATATATACATATCTATTGATTCGAAACTCTATCAGATCTTTGGATGCATATTTCAGAGATAATTTCAGAGATAAAATATGCATGAAATATGTATTACAACATATATGTATCGTACATACATAGAATACATAAAATATACATCCCTGTATATATATTTTATAGACTAATAGCGGCAAAAATGGAAGAATTTTAAATATATATGAAATATATGCAGTATATAAAACATATACTCTGTCTTGATATATTTTAAATGTATAAATTTCCGTGCGGGATATTGAAAGGTGAAAAATTGTTTAAACAATTAATCTGACAAATCCATCTCAAAGAGGGTGAAAATGCCTGGAAATCCGTAGGTTGAATTTTGTTCCACGATAATCGCATTAAAAGTTATTGCAATTTGAAGATTTTCGGCTTCAATTGCTTTAATCGGGCGTAACTCCGCGAAAAAAAATCCTACGTGGTTTTGTAAAAAAGCATTATGAAGCTTAACAAATTCCCTAACCTTCACACGGAATGGATTTCTGAGAAAAAAAAAAACTGCACCCTGTGCAGGGCGTTCAAAATGACATTCGAACGTGAAACCGCGCAACAATTGCTTCGGAGCGGTTTAACTGAACAATGGAACAAAATTTGAAAAAACCGTCTAGTGTAGGTGAAAGTTAACACTTGCAGCTCCAATTTGCATACCTTGCGTTTCCGGTACGACTACTGGATCAAAAGTTACAAACATTTCAAAAAGCATCATTTTTCGGTCCGTTTCAGGTGTTGCTTTAATTCTTTGGAGGAGTGTATTTAGAGAGTTTAGAAAGGTGGCACCGTTGTGAAACACCTTTGAATATAAGCACCGGGGAAAGATCCATTTTTTTATTTTCATTCGGCTTTAGAAAATTGGATGGCCCTTATCCAATTTCCGTGAAAATCCCTCTTCCTTCTAACTCAGAAGTAATTTTATAAAAAATTATTATCACTTAAAATTACTCCGTGATTCTTCCCTCGTCAAATCTGATTACCGATTAGCCAGCTGACGCTAAACTTCAACATTCTAACGTAATTGGGTCATTAGTTGGTTATCTCGTTCCATATTATTTTTTATTCACCCTTTTGCTGATCTGATCAAAAGAGTATTTCGAACTAGCGGCGGTGGGCAAGACTTTTATAATCAAATTATCGCTAATTGGTTGTAGTTTACTCAACGTTAATTCAAACGTTGACCTGGCGATACGGAAGATACGATAGAAGTGTCTGGAAGGATTAGACTCGTCAATTAGGGATTAGAATTTATAAACTTGCGCCCCCAGCTTCCTCCATTTTCCATCGTAAATTCCTAATTACCGGAAAGCCTAAATGTGCCCGAGGGATGTTCTAGTGGCGAAGTGGGATCTGGGGAAATCTACGATCTACCATCTACGAGTCGCCGTCTGTCAAATAATCGCAATGAATACGCGAAAAGGTGCGAGGTAACTACCGGGATCTAGAAGGCCGGGGCCGCCGGCCATAAAGTACTCCAAGTACGTAAATAACACTAAAGTTGTAAAACGACGACCGGAACCCGCACCTGAACCAAACGATACATAACTTATGGATAAATTGAAGGAGATAGGGTAGACAAAATTGAGTTTCAAGGAATTAGAGATTTTTTTCAAAGTACTTTTTTGTGCTCCTATATAGTTTTTTCCCCCGAAAAGTACCTTTCTGTCAATATGTGGAAACTTGGATTTCTAAAAAAGCACTTTTCTCAGCAATATAAAAAAAAAAACTTGACGCTGTCAAAATTACTAGAATTACACTATCATAAAACTTGTAGAGAAGTACTTTTTTTCGCAAACTAAAAATATTGATAGATACTTTGTGAGCAGAAATCTTGACAAATGTATGTGGAAATCAAATGTATATAGAAAGTAGGTACTTTTCAATTACCAGCGAATCTAGGAAATGGCTGTTTTGGAAATCTTGAAAAAGTACTTCGCCGAAATGCCAAAATGTACTTTTCATGAACACAATCTAACGAGGTACTTTTCCAAAACTTGAAATTCTTGTAAACTACTTTTTTATCGTCAAAATTTTTGGGAAAGTACTTTTCTCAAAACACCGAGAGGTACTTCGTCGTAGACAAAGAATCTAGAAATTGAATGTCCTGGAAATCTCGGAAAAGTAGTTTGCTAAAATGCCATGAAGTACTTTTCGTGAACACAATCTAGGTACTAAAACTGAAAATACTGGTGAAGCACTTTTCCACCGTGAAAAAAATTTAGAAAAACCCTTTTTTTATTAAAAATCTAAGAAACACTTGTCCACAATCAACAAATGTAGAAAAGTACTTTTCTGAAACAGAAACGAAAATAATTAGATGAAAAAAGTATTTTCCTAAAGATTTCTTTTTATTGTATCCTAATGACCCTTTCGCTCAAAAATCTCCTCTAATTTGTGCTTTTTTGTCATTCTTCTACGACGCTGCAGTCAACCTGCAGATAACTGCAGAAAGTAGCTTCAGCAAGTCATGAAAGTAAGTATATATATATAGTCTTGAACGTAATACATAAAAGTAATTGTTGGAAGCCGGACAACGTTGCCGTGGCTGAACTTACCCAGACTTTTGTAATTCCTTCTTGGAAATACAAACTGCCGTGAACGTATCCTCGAGAAGGCAGAGTTCCTTCTTTTTGCAATTTAAAGGACGACAAAGATCACCTGGAAGAAACAAAAAAATTATGATATAATAACGACATAGATAATTAAATAACCATCGCGTCGAAATTACTTTAAATCCAACGGAATTTGAAACTATAATTCATCACTCCAAAGCTGATTGTGAGCATCGCTGGCCTCGTATCGTCTGATGGCTGAGGCGGAGGGTCTGTCCTGTGCTGTGGATATCCGATTGTAATCAGGGTCCATATAAGCAGCTCACCACGCAGGCAAATAGCCTTATTATAAATTATAATAGAGGCCTAATCGGTGGTACATCGATTACGTTGTTCCGTTACAGCTTATGAAGCTTACAGTCACGACGTTACAACACTAGCCAAAAGCACGTTGAAGGTTCCACTTATTCCTCAAATTAAGGTTGTCCGGGCATATAATATGTCCAGGACCTGTCTCATTTATGTAGATGAACTTGCAATCAAGAATCCAACTACCTATATAGAAATATCAAACAATCTTTCGCCGTACTGGCTTTGAAATTCTTGAATTGTAATTCGTCATTCGTAAATCGTGATTCTAATTCGAAGTTTGTGAATCGAAATTTATAATTTATCGATTGTAATTCTTGTGAGAGAAATATCGACCACGGAGGTAATTCGTAAATAACGTTTCAAATCTCAGCAGCAGCGTCCCCAACTTCTTCATCATGAGAAAGTTTCCCTTCAACGTTACATATCTCTCGACTACGCTTGAACGAAGTCTTCTAATCGTAAGATTATCAATTCCGTCCCCTATTCAGCCAGAAATTTCTCATGTGTGAGCAAACTGATATAATACTCTCCAACTCTCGCGTGAGTAGTACTAAAATATGAATTGGTTCTGTCGTAATCAAGTACGTGCCGGAACTCATACCGAGACCCACCTCTCCAGAACTGCAACCCATAAAACAATCCGAGATAATTTGACACAGAAGTAGTTGAAGTAGGTGGTAACGCTTCTGCACCACCGATATACGGGGATATTCGTATTCATTGCGGGTAGATAATCTATCGTTTCCTCATGCAAATTAGACCTTGGCATACTTATTCTCTCGGTGCATGGTGGTAAGTGGACGAGTATGAGTCAGGTGGATAAATTCACAACTAAAAGCTCAACAGGCTGCTAATTTCAAATCAACTACGTGAAAGTAGTTTAATTGCTGATTTATAACAAATGGAATATCCACACAATAGACAAATTTTATGGAACAGAAAATCCACTCAAGAATTGTATTCAAAATCTTGTGCTTATCACAACATTCCGATCACTGCAAGTCAAGAATAAATTCAGAATTACCGCAAAAATTTGCTCAGAAACATTTTTCTATTCTAAAAAAATCCATAACGTTTTAGCATTAGATTTTTTTTTTTTTTCAGTGAGCTTTTCTGTTCTGTTTGAACAGAATTTTTCAGCCAACGTCGCGAAATATGAAAGCCAAAGTGAGTTCATGTGAAGAAATTGTTGGAACCAAACGATATATGCGCTTCTATAAATTCGAGAGTGCACAGAGTAAATTTATCACCGCGCCGAGGTATAGTGGCGGTGCCAGAGGGTGCGAGCGGAAGATAATGAAGACAGAAACGAAAATGAGATGTAAAAGAAGGCTGATGGATTCTACATAATGTACAAGATGGCCCAACCAAAATCAGCCCATTTTTAAATCTCAGTTGAGTATGATCGCTGTGGCCCCCTGAAACAGGCTGGGTGACACCCCAAGATCGTGAGCAGTCGTTTGATAGCATTTTGGGAGCTGATGGCGCACGAGGCATTGTCCTGGTCATAATGGGACTGATGGTCCATCATCGTATGAATTTCTATAATTCTGATTAAGTTTTGTCTCATTATTTCATTCATTTCCTCGGTTATTTCTCAATATTTCAGGATCTATTACACGTTATTTCAACGAGTTATTTTCCCCTCGGGAAAAATCCTGTGTCACAAACACGACATTGACAAAAAAAAGTCCGATACCTAATCCGCGTGGAAAAATTATTCCATTTTCTGGATACGTGGGACCAAACCGGTTAAACATATTCATTTCTGATAGAAAAGCTCTGAACTATCCAAATGGAAACAGAATTTTTATTTCCAAAATATCACAATTTCAACGACTGCAGTATAAACGGAAAACTCGTATGCGACATCGAATTCTACTGAAATCCTTTCATACTGTCCAAGCATCACTATTAATTTTCTGAAAAACTGTATCATCGGTCGATGATACGTAATCAATTTATAACACGGGTGAAACTGGTTATTTATTTTCGGCATCGTATTAGCTCAACGTTCGTTCCCATTAGCTTCGTAATCTTCGAATGTGAGGTGGGCATGGGCGCAGGCCACAGCAGAGGTATTTGATTACAGGTTATTGCCTCGTATAAGTATACCTTCCGCGGACTACGGAGCTGTACTCGGTTTAGTAAAAGCAAAGGGCGAGATCCGAGAACGAACGTGGAATGAGAATGGAAGGCAGGCTGTACTAATGAAAAGAAATTCCAGCGTGCATTGTCAGACGCGCAAATGTCAAACGACCGGAGTTTAGGTTCGTGGTATCCTGGTAACTGGTTCGTGTACCGGACGTTATCGTGGGCCAGTAACTATTCGAGGCTGTGTAAATACCTTGTAACGTGAAACGATAACTGAATTATAACTGACCCGCGGAATTTAACCAACTATGTAAACTGCGCGGTATATCGTAGCCAGGGCTAATAAATACGTAGAACGACTCGGGTTAGACGCTGTGACGTTATTGTTACATCGCTCTATGCGAATTTCGGTGTGATATAGCGTGCCTGGCTATCAATTTTCTTTATTACTATTTTTTCAATCTCCTTCAGTCTAGTAATAATCCCAACAATGACGAACAACAGCCATCGAAGATCGGCATGAAATTTCACGAATTTCACTTGGACTAAGTCAGATTTTATAGGATCTTATAAAACTCGAATCCGTGAGAACTTGAGACGATTCAAGGATCTTCAAAGGGGTCTTTGAGACTTTGCAGAACTTCGTGAGACTTGAATGATTTCAAAGGTTTAGAAATATTTTATGAGAAACTTCATGTAAGATTTGATGGAATTTCACAGGAAGCAGGATTTCGTGAGGAACAGAAGCTTGAGGAGACTAATTCAAGTTATTATCAAGTCAACTTTCGTCAGATTTCATAGGATTTAATGAGACTCCGTGAGAACTTGAGACGATTCAAAGATATTCGAGGGGGTTTTTGAGACTTCACAGAACTTCGTGAGACTTTAATGATTTCAAAGGTTTAGGAATATTTTATGAGAAACTTCATGTAAGATTTGATGGAATTTCACAGGAAGCAGGATTTCGTGAGGAACCAGAACCTTCAGGAGATTCTCAGTTTGTCGAAAGACTTCAGATTTAAAGAGACTTCATACACCTTCATGGGGCTTTACGAGACTTTAGGGTTTCCGGAGGATTTCAAAGACTTTAGATAGAATGAAACTTCATATAATTTCATAACACTCCATGAGACTTCTTGGAATTTTATGAGACTTTAAGAGATTTCACTACAGAGATCACAAAATATTGGACTTCACAGCCAGTGAACACCAAACTCCAAGATTGTATGATAACCCCTCGTTAAATATCACCCGATTTAGTGCGATAGTAAAAAGTGCTGTTTAATGGTTTGAATCTGCTACATCATCGTCTCTCTTCCAAGTATAAAAAGTCATAAGGTATCAAGGACTCTCAACTTGTCGACATCGCAGCCCGAGATTAATTGCAATCGTTAATTTCAAAGCTTTGAAGTAAATCGTAACGATCTGAAACCATAGTGAAACCATGCTGCAACCACTCGTGTCCTGAGCTGTGAGCGAGTGCCCCTCGCCGGAGTTAAATATCGTCTGGTGCAATATTCCCCGGAGACTTTGTGTGATGATCATGCCCTGGAGCAGGGTGTGAAAATGAAATAAAATTGTGCTTTCGCAGGTGCGCAGAGTCCGAACCGCGAAACGCTTTCAGTGTCATATTAAATTGTTCGTCGGAACCGCACGACTGTGGCACTAAATCCCAAAGTGAACTTTAACGTGAGCGAAATCGTTGCATGTAGTGGCGAGCAGAGCCAGCTTAGGACTAAAGGGTTTTGGACTCGTGACCATAGCGAAACCACTCATGCTTTAGTTTCAACTTCTGAGGTTACCCACCGTCGGTGACCCGGACAGAGTCCATCAAGTGTGTAAATACAATCGAGCAAATAGATCCGGTGTGTCTATACACTGCACTGCGATAGTCTCCGCCAGGGATGTGAGAATTTACTTCAACGGAGACACGCGCCAAGTCCAAATGAAAAGAACATCGAAGAAGAAGAATTGTCAACTAACAGAGAGAAAATTCTCCGAGTGAAGAAGACACTGATTTAGATTGTGAAACAAATTTAATTTTGTAGCACTTGTTCAATTCGTTGTACAAAAAAAATGCACTCAGGCTAAATTGAAAACAAATGAAGTTAAATTTTTAGTTATTTTTGCTCGATGTTCTTTATATTTTCGCGTTGTAGTTGTTGAAAATGATGCTGTACTAAATCCGTTATCGAAGTTCGGCGAGCGTATAAAATCTGGAATAATATTATTGATAGAAAATTGTCTGTTGGATACAAAAAGAGCAGATAAAACCGTCGAGGTGGAGAAATACAAGTAGGAACTTTATTTCCTCCCAAAGTACGTATTCTATATTCATTTAGTTTTTTAAAAATAAATCATCGAGTAAAACAAATCGACCTAGAAATATGAAAAGAAAAAAACAAGTCTCCACAGATACGTGCCCCACAGTTTTCCGTCTGGGATATAAAACAGCCATCAACTGCCAGTCCACGTATCGGATAATATCCTTCGAGAGGGGAGAAAAATTGGTAACAAAATTGTCGCAACTATGCGACGCTCTATGGATATACGTATGCGATAAAAAGATACTAGGATATGCGTCTATATGCATTTATATCATCTCGGAATTCGATTTCTATAACAGCATTCGCTTCACAGTCTCACAGTCAGATAGACGTGACCGTATCGATCAGACACACACAGCCAGTAGTGACGGCGCGCGTAAGTCAGCCGCACGAACGCAGGAGAAAAATTAATGTCAAAGGGGTAGGGTGCGGCTATGGGGCTTGAGACTCGATTTTTTAATACTTTTTTTAAGTTCTCTGAAACGATAAACGAAGATGAAGTGACGTATTTACACAGTTTTACTCGCTGTTTGATTAATTTTAGGCTAAATCAAACATAATCAGATATCTCAACCTTGCAGTTGCACTGAAAGAAATTCGTATTGTTGTCGCATTTTATGATTGACGGATCTATAAAAATGGTCGATCGACTTCTTTCACTATAAAGAATAGTAATAAACGAAAAATGGAATAGTAGAATAGAAATAGAAGACAGAAAAAAATGTTGATATCATATTCAACCATAGGTACTAATGGTAACTATAACTAGAAATTTTTCTGAGTGTGCGTAAATGAAATCTCGAAAACTGCTGCACAAAAAATTATTCAACGATATAAACTACATCTGCTTCTTATCTAATTCAAAACTTGATCATTTTTGTCCTCTTCGTTATTGCAGACGAGACGACCAAATTTTACAAAGTGTTACCGTATTCATCGCCATTTTCTACTATAGGTATTTTCATGTCTCGAACTTTTGCTGCATTCTTTTGTTTTTCTAATGCAATAAGGAGAAGGAGTGTTTGCAAGTAAAGTGTGCCTTTGAATGGCTGAAACACGAGTTCTTTCAAAATTTATTCGCGAACACAAAGGGATGTTTTTCTGTCTTACTATTTGTGTACATGAAATTTCAAAAACTTCTTAAGCAACTCAGACCAAAATTTTAGGGGAGATGCAATGAACTATCATTTATAATGTTACGTAGCCGATTCTTGATGACAATGATGGTTAAAAAATGTCGTAACTCTAACGCAAAATATAACTTCACATTTTTTTTAAATCTCTTTTTGCAGTCAGAATTATTAATTTTTGATTGTTCATTGCATCTCCAATTGCACAACAAAAGAATCCAACAAAAGTTCAAGAGATTAAAAAACGGTGACACTTTGTGAAATTTGGTGCTTGTCTCGTCTGAAATAATGAATAGGCCAAAAATTATCAAGTTTTGGAGTAGATAAGAAACAAGATGTGGTTTATCGCTGAACGAGCTAATGTAAGGATAAGTTCGTACCTCCCATGATTCTGTGGATCGTGTTAAACAATGGGTAGAATGCTACTCGTTGAGACAACAAAACTTTTGAGCTGCAATTTCAAGTTCTGGTGTAGTTTTACGCGCTAAGTACAAACGTAAGAACGAATGAAGAGAAACAGTGTCGAGTAATCTCAGGATAGACACATCGCATCGAGATTTTCCGACTAATTATACACTCTCGGAATTATCCAAATTCAACGAATTCCCCGACTCATGAATCTTTCGAGTACTCATTGTCTGTTGTGCCGAAGGTTAAACCACTCAGGGGCGGAAAATTTTCTCGATAGAACCGCAACCCACTTGTTCAACTCCTCAATCAATTTCCTCGTTTTGATGATTGGAAAGAAAATTGTACTCACTGTTCGGGTCGTGTATCCAGCGTTTCTTGTCACCCACTTTGATGCTGCGTGTGTCATCCTGAAATAAGAGAAAAACGGTTGTTAGAATTGGATAATCGATAATCGATCCTTGTAGTGATTCTACGATCGTTATCCTTTAAAGGCGGATGAACCATGCAAATAATTGGAGGACGTCACCTCGTCCGTAATTCAAAAGGAAATCGAGATTTAATTGGATTTAATGACATGTCAGATTCGCGGACGAAGTTTACTCGCAATTAGACAGACTGCCTTGCCTTGCATTCGGAACTGTAATTGCCAATCCTGTCTCAACTGCAGTTTCGCTAGCTTGTTTCTTGGACGTTATTCTGATTCCAGTCGGCCAACCATTTTTCCGAACTTGTCTTTCAAGCTCCACTCAAAGATTACAGGACCTACGGTATTTTCCGAACTCACTTCGGCGTGGAGATTTTGCTTTTTTTCGCCCAAAAACTTCCAGATTCTTCCCATACCTCCTCGCAGTATTTTCTCTCTCGTTTTTCTCTCGATTTAATATCCGCGCCTTTCTACCTCGGCCATTGTTTCAAGGCTGCTTTTATTTTTCGCTTCGCTGGGATTCGGGAGATTGATAAAAAAAGTGAAGTAAAAACACGTCCTTGGAATAGCCGATTAGATGTAACTGAATGAATTCATAAAATTGGTTCAAAGTGCATAAAACGAGGGGTAGAATCTCCACCTTTTTCTCTCACTCAGCGTGAATTATTCGCGACTTTTTATACTTCTCTCCCTTTTAACATAACTTTGTTTTTCCCTGAGCTATCATCAAGCTTAGCTTACCGCAGCCTGGGGCATCTGGCCGGGACCCCAAGGCGGTATTCTTAATTTTCTAGCAGGTTTTCTTCGGTGTTGTAACGCCTTCGGCAAATAGTTTGTTCCGGTTGTTACACCGTGTGGATGACACACTGATTGATCACCGATCTACAGACCGCAAGTCGACGCTGTGCTTCGCGGGTGGAGCGAAAAGTTGATCAAATATTTCGACGCCATTTTGGAATTTCTCAAGCTTCTGGTGGCGGTATTTTGAGAAATGATCACTTGCTGTTGATAAAACCTGTCGACGAAGCTTGGCGGTAATCCCGGATAAAATTGTGGTAGGATCTCGACATGAATCCTGGACAAACGTACGTGAGAGGCTTTTCTCGATTCTGCAGAGGTCGAGGATTCTATTTCTCTCTCTTTCTGTCTTTCTAGCGGAGAAATACTCGACTCGTATTTTACTGAAAATACGTGACTTTGAGAGAGTCAAAGACTCTTGATCTTAGAACAACGTCCGTGACGTGAAATCGTCCGCCGGCTCGTATGATTTCTGATAGAATTTTCAGCCCTTCGCTACGTACACATATAAGACTCAGTCAAAGACTTCGCTAAACGGTATTTCAATGTTGAACGTTCAATTTCTCTCGCAAAAATACGTCTGGCCAAGTCTAGGCCGTTCTATTTTTTTTCTTCAGTTTCCAGACTTCTAACGGCGAGGGAATAAAATTCAAACACAAATTAGAAGCAACAAAGTTACCCTTAGACCATATAGCTCAGACAATTATTTGATTTGTCAGAAGTTGAAGACGACGGGTTTTTCAAAAGCTACACGAAGACTTGATTCTTCGCTAATTTGAAACTCAAATAGTACAGAGACTGTGACACAGTTGAAAATAAAGTTCTGCAATCCTGAATTCAGTTCAATTGAGGCTCAACTTTGATTCGTCAATTGAGTAAACTCAGAATTTAGAATATTTATTCTGTCGGTTTTGTAGGAAACTTTAAATCAGCAATTTATGAGCGAAATTGTATTGAATTTGATCAGGAAACTCCAGATGAGTCTTTTGTTCGTTATAAAAAATAATGTTCCGATTCTTGTTCCCCACTTGCGATTCAGCCCTGAAGTAGTTTTCATCTTCTTCACACACGCTCGCTATCCACAAGTCTCGTATTCTGTTCTTCGTACATAGCCATCGACTTCATAGAACATTAAAGCAGTAGGTAGGTGTTAGAAAATTGGTCTTGCACGAGTCGAGTTCAGCTCTGGCTCGATACAAAATGTAACAATTCAGAGCCCTGGGTGCGAGAGGTAAGATAATGCCTCCACATATGCAGCTACAGAACCCGTACGTAGGTTAATGTATTATTAACCACCCCTGGGATCCGAGGGTGTGTAGTACTCGGTGAAAATTTAACCATCTCGCCTGGGGATAAACCCGACGACTCCTTTCGACTCTGAGACAGTAGTCGAATTTTCGTCAATTTGAATAAAGGGTGTCTCTTTCTCTCGTAATAGCTCCCAACATTCTTGAACTGCACCAGGAGCTGAGCAAGAGAGCTACAGACCGAATTGAACTGGAACTTCATTTATTGGACCAACTTATAGAGACAGGCAACTCGGCTCTTTGACGAACACAGGACCCCCACTACCTTCTCCAAGCAAAGCGCAGAAAGATGCGCGCGCAGCTTCTAGGTAAGTGCCCGATGGTGGGGGGGTCATGGGCAAAGAGAATAGACGTCTGGCGCCGCCACCGGGTCAGGTCGGAGCTGACTGACGATCACGTGACGTGTTATAAGTGTCCATTAGTGCCCTAAAAGTTCGAGTTCCTTGAGTCAAAAGTTGACGTCCAAAATTAGTGGCACGAAATTTAACACATCCGTATTACAGTGGCTGCTTCTGAATGAACACGACCTCCTGTATCCTAGCTAGCTTGGAGAAAAAATTCTCAGGAACGGAGTTTTAATCAAGAAAAAGCAATGCTTTTTCTGGGTAAAGGTGGATAGTAAACTGTTCTAGACAAGAGTATAAAAGTTTTCAGTTTTCTATGGATTGGGTTTGGCGATAAACTCGAAGGTACAATCCATCAGGATCCTGATTCTGGATATGTCACTTTCGGAGCCTCAGGTTCGCTACGACTCCTCGGTGTCATTTTCTTTTCAGGTAAGGAACGAAACTGGGCCTCCCTTGCGGATCGTCTCTTATGGTTTATTATGTATCCTCAGATCGTTATCCTAAGGACTATCCAACTACTATATCTCCAGACCCCGTGTCATCATTTTTTATGTCTTCAGGATCTCGAACTCGGACCAAGTGGATGAGACAAATCGATCAGGATTTTCAGTTACGCTACTATAGTTCCGCCAAAAGAAGCTCCTATATACAGGCGAGAAAGCGAAGTTGGAAGTTCTTTTTTCACCAAGAAATAAGTACCAAGTAACGGCTACGAACTAACTTTCTGAAGAAGCGTCGTAAAAGTCTTCTTTTTGTTTCTCACCACTCAAGCCTCAATCTCGCTCCGATGGTTGAGTAAATGAATTAGAAAAAAAGAAAACTCTAGAATACTTGATTCTACTTTTATAACGAAATGTAATTGCTTCAGCCAACACCAACAAAGAACTGATACCTTTTCGCTCTAAGTTAACAGTTTCAAACTTTCACAGGACATCAGAGAGTAAAAAAGTCACGTCGACGACATCGAACATTATTTGTGCATAAATTCTGTCCAATTTCTTTTTATGCTAGAAACTCTGAATTTATCCTATGGTAGATAAAAGGAGAATCTATAAGTGAGATAAAGGGATGCGTCTAACTCTTAGCTCTTGAGATAAAGTCAGTCCCATAGGGGTGTTGGCGTATTTCACCGAGAAACCCTTCTGGCATGGGTCAAATGATTCGATCCTTGTGTGAAGATGATCTGATCATGTTTCTCATCTATAACACGGAGCAAGGCGATTTGCTGCCTTCATATTTGTTAATCAATATTATCTATGGGTAGTGTTGTGTTTGGTTAACGATGAGGGTCCCATATTACGATTAACGATTTCGTACCCAGGACGTACCAATTACTTTAGAAGGGTCGCTCTCCGGGATCATGGATATGATTAAGGATAGGCAATAGATGACGCCTTGATAACCAACCGGAGATAATGGCTATTCGATCCATTCTAGCCCTTTGCACGACACTGGGAGAAGACGAAAAAAAAATATATCGTCAGCGCTGATGGATAGAATTTCTAAGCTCGATATTAGGGCGAGGGTTAGACTCCGTGTCATCAAAACAGGAGGTGAAAAATGGACTTTGGTATTATGTTTGCCTGTTTTTCTTTTATCCTTTATCGACGACGTTGAAGGGTATGGGAGGCTGGTAGTACATACGAAAAATAGAGATATTAGAACTCAAAGTATCGGAAATCAGAAGACAGCGAACGAGACCGTAGACAGAGCCAACTTTCTACAATTAAATTTCAAAAGTTATTCTTCTATTAAAGTTATGAAAGAAGCAAAGAAATAATTGACCTAATGAGACTGAAGCTGGATGAAAAAGCACTATGTGAAATCGATCGATTGAAAAATGCAATTGGAAGGCTTTCATTCGTTGCAACCAAGTAACGAGCTTCAGGGTTTCATTCAACTGGCTTTAACTGACTTCAACTGACTTCAACTGACTTCAACTGACTTTTCTGCAAGGTACACCTGACTTCAAGAGGCAGGAGGGGGATTTGAGAATTGTAAAATTGAATGAATCCTATGAAATGGGAAAACATTCATTGACTTATTGAAATCTAAAGCCACCCCGATTGCAATAACTTTTCAATCATTCGAAACCGTATAAAATCGCTTCGCAACTACTTTGATTGACGCTGCAATCATTTCAATCTGTTGCTATTTTTGGTCTGAATATGCTTTCGATTTTTCGCATCGTCGTTGCAGTTCTCTGGTCGTATAGCTTGATCCTATTTTCAGAAACGACAGTTTCATGAATATATTGGCATCGAGAATCGCAAGCCTGCCAAAGTATGGTGCGAATCTTATATCGCGAGCTGTTTGAAAAAGATATTAAATTTCATCGTATGCTGAGGTACAGCCTCATACTAAAAAAGATGCTTTTTGGGAAATTGGAGACAAATTTGAATCGAAAAAGTGCAAGATCGAGTCTGTACATAAAATAATTGCAAAGGTTAACAAAATCGAAGTAGCAATCTACAGACTCTCCCAACGAATTTAGCTCGACGTTCGTTTCTAGCGTAACTTCAGGACTTGAGATGTAATATTTGACAGCAGTATTGGAACGACTAACAAGAAAACGAGTTTTCGTTTTTCAAGACTGTAATTGCCTTCATCCACGACGTAGACGATAAACTGACTAACTGCAGCAATTTGGCTCGAAGGATTTAACTCTGTTTCCAACATTTCTGGATCAATTATCCTGCGAAACATTTCGTCCATCGGCAAAAAAAAATAGCAACTCGATGAAGAATATTGAAAGAGGTGGTATTCTGATTGGATTTAGGTCGGTTTTAATTTGTTGATTACAATTGAATCACATCGTAGGTATTGAAATATCCGTACATTCGAGGTGAAGTGGAGTATAATCATGATCATAACGCGGCCTTACAAAATCTCTCTAGTTTCCTACAACAGCAAAGAGAATTTTCTAGAAATTGGCAGAGTGTTCCTTTTATACAGGAGATGGTAGAAAATATACGTTCTCCATCCCGGTACCAAGGCTATCAGCCAAACGTCAAAACCATTAATCTCTCGCCTCGTAGACGACCAGGATCAAGTTCGACCTGCAGGACCGTTAATGAAATGAAATACCGATTCTCACCTGTCTAGAATTTGCAAAACAGAAACAAATCCAAAGGTGCAAAAAAGAGCAAAGTTTGATTCGCCCTCCAAGTAGTTATGTCCGAGTTGTGTTTCCGTACTACGAGGCAAAGTGTAGTGTAACGCGCTTTTGCGAAAATCGCGTCTCCTCGTGTGGTACGAGTGACGATAACGTCACCATCATCCATCTCGTTCAACTTAACCCTCGTTTGTTCAACTAATGGCTGGGTCGACCTCACCACGGTACAATGCATCATGCTCGCTCGCTGCCGTTCCGCCCTGGCCTACTTGAAAAACAACGAGTATCTCTACGTTTTGCGTTTTCATTAAACCCACGGGTCTCATTGAAGTCTTTTATTTCCGCATGATTTGAGGAACTTTATCAAATTTCTGTGAAAATTTATCCACCGAAAGCATACGTGAGGAAGATTCTAATCAAAGAGAAAAAGTATCCGCCTACGATTCGTGACATTAAATCCTGCGAGGAAGGTATAGACCATGAAATAAACGTGAGATAGTGTAGTAAATATTCTGGATATAGAAGACGCCGTTGCTTCCACCTCAGTGAATAAAATTCCTGAGTTTGTATGTCATTAGTGTCGTATATTCTACAAGTCTAAGGACATAAACTCTGTAGGTGTGCTGCAGAGAAGAACCTCGTAACTGGGGGAAAACACTGTTTCAATCTTAAAGACCGTAGCGTTAAGTGACGCGAAAAATTTACTCTATCTGTATATATGAGATACTCTCATTTCCTCAGAGATAAATCCAGATTCTATGTCCTTCTGCTCTACAAAATCTTCCACAGCTCCTGATGTGTACGAATAAATCATTTCGTGATCATTTCGACACTATGAAAACCTTCCAGCGAACGGTTACAAGCCTATATCTGCCAATATAATTTTCTAAAGTGATATGCAAGAGACGGATCCAAACTTGGAAAACCATTAAATGATTTACTTTCCACCCTAGGATTTCTATGCGGACTTTAGAATTACTCAGTGGCGCCATCTGACGGGAGCACGATCCAATCTCACCGATAGATGGCGCCACCGGAATCAGCAATTTCCTTAGCTGTGAGCTTCATACTCATCTGTTATCGCCTACTTTCCAAATTTACTATTTTTTGAGTGCTGAACCCGCGGGGTGAGATTCGTACTCGAAGTTCCAGTTCCATCGGCATCCTAACACGTGAATCGGACATAAACCCTTGGAACAAATGTCACAAAGAATTCCGCGGAATTAAGGTTACTGCGTTTATTTCGTATAAAAACTGGGTTAAAAATTTTTCTACTATTGTCGAGAAATAAATGTATTTCAACCAGAGCGTTGATAACGCGATAGATGTAGGTACAGACCGTGCTGACGTAAGGTCTGAAAATATTTGTATAGACGGTGAAGAGGCAGGGGGGGGGGGGAACTCTGGTTTTACTGTTTGAAAAGAATTTTTTGTCTGTATTTTTTTTTTCTTTGCTCCTTTTTCTTTTTTCTTTTTCTTGTTATTGGAAAGACAGAAGCGAGCTGCAATCTCATTAAGCGAGCTTCAAAACTTTACGATTATACTTGTACTAAGTTTAGAGCTTTTTTTTTAGCACGACCCCGAAAGTAAGTGCCGGAACTGATTGGGAACTATACGATGACTGAGATTCTCTTTTTAAACACCCAATATCGACCTGGCACTTGAGAAGCGTGGTTTTGCAGAATCTACTTGACTCTTTTCTCCAATTTGACCATTTTATTATAATACCTACAGATGAATAACTATTTTCACTTATATTGGTTAACTTTTTTAAATGCGCATCAAATTCCACAAACAAATTATCACAAGTCAAACTTCATAATATTGGGATAGTTTTGATCCTTGAAGAATATTTGCTACAAGAGTTTGATGAGGAATTTGCAAAATTTAGGCCATAATATGCCAAATCTACCTTGATATTCGCGAAGCTACGGTTTTTGGTAGTTTTGCGATATTTCTAGAAGTGTAGTAAATCATCGATTACAGCTAAAATAAGATTGTCACACTTATATTTTTTCGATTTTCCCCCGATTTCCAGTATTTCCCAATCGCAGGGTGACTGGTTGTGACATCAGAATCTGGAAATTCAAAATCTCACATAATTAAGGTCTGCTGTTGGATAAGACAAAGTATCAGCTAACGAGGCTCTTCGAAGAGGCTGTGACTGTTGGCAGAGTAAAGTTCTTTAGGGTTTCTCGCAGAAAATCGGTTTATCGATTTTTCCTCATCAAGAGAAAACTTTGTTCTTCCACAGACGTACTCCTCTTATACACCTATCAGGATGAAAAAGGGAGCGAAATGCGAGAAAGTTGTTGTCCAATTATCCACTGCGTATCGATCTACCGTAAATTCTCTGAGAGGTCTCGAGTTCCTCTGTACAGCTTTTAATTGCGAGGAGATTCTCAAGGTTTCGATCGAAGACGGATAGAGGATGAGGCTAAGTACACAGAGGCGAAGCTTACTTTTCGTTTTTTAACCCCGAAATATTATTCATCCCCCTTTTCCTACATCCCGGAAAACTTTTCTTGGTAGAGAATTTTAAGAATTTACGACATACTCGAACTCTGACTGCATAATTCCTCGTAATTCATACAGCATAGAGTTTTACCGCAGTAACAGGCTCGATAAAAATTTCTCTTACCTATCTATCTGTGCAGAATTTTCTATCCGTAATTTTCGCACAAGTTTTATATTTTATGCCCATAAAATAACGCTCGCCGCTTTCAGTGTGGGTATACCTACTAGTTTCACCTAGATCGAATTACCTCATCGTAAAAACACTTTATTCACCCGGCTATATTTACTGCGTATAAATAATGGATTGAGCGAACGCTAGCCGCTTCGTGATATCCGTCAAAAACTCTCCGTGAAAAATAGAAGAAAAAATAATAATAATATTCGTCCATACTATAGTGCGTCCAATTTTCCGAACGGTATAATATCACTGAAAATCGATAATCATTCAACGCACTTGTCCACAATATTGCTAACGACCTGAGTCCCCACTGGCTTCATGCTGGTCGACTACATCGGACAAATCATGATCTTCCTTGTTACTCATCAATTATGCTAAAAATCTTTGGATTCTGTGTTCGGTACGATTTTCGAATGGTGAAAAATTGTTTGAAAAGACGCATCGAGACAGTCCAGCGATTTTGGACTCAGACTCCGTATCTGCCCAGAGTACTAAATTGGGGGGAAACAGGTTTCGATTTGTACCAGATAACCCTAGGGTAAAAAAAGACCCCATTTCGAAACAACGAAGGTTAAAGATATATGGGTCTTACCGTCCGAGGCAAAAGTTGGGTAGATGTGAAAGAATAAAAAAAAAAAAACGTTTCAGAGATATCGAGCGGTGTTCTACGTGTCGATGATAATAATAATAATAATAATTACTTCCATTTCCCGCCATACCCGAGTGAGTAATTGACGATAATAAATATCAGCAAAACACAAGATTCAGGGCTGATATCGGTAGACGGCTCCAAAGTAAGTGACTAAAGTGAATTTTCTCCCTCCAAAAGGTGACTGACTAAAAGTGACTGGAAAAAAAAATCAATTATTGCTCACCTGCAGATCAATTTTTCTCATATTATGTGATACCTACACGAGGATAGAAGATATCGATGAAAAAACAGATTTGAGGGGGGAAAAATGATATTTTTGCAGTGCGAAGCTGAATCGACGGGACTAGAAAAGTAACTTTAGTGATCAAATATTGGAAAAAGTGACTTTGATTGCCGAAAGTGACTAATAGTGCGAAAGGTGACTCGCTACCAGCCCTGATTAGATTAGATATCAAGAATTGAAGACTCATTCTTCTGCATTAGGCCCCCAATGATCCTTACCAGGTCGACGTATTTGAGATATCTGTGGAAAAACATTGCAGAAATGTTACAATATATCGGAATTGAATGTCATTGTTGGGGAACAACTATTACCTTTGTATTATGTACCTGCACAGTAGACAAATGTTGTGTCCCTAGAAATTTCGGTTTCATTTTACAGCTGTCTCATTCAATGCGGCGTAAGAATCTGTCACAATGCGTTTACAAGGGGGGAATAACTCGTTGAAATAACTTGTCAAATATAGCTCGTGAAATATTGAGAAATAACGAGAAATAAATGAAATAACAGAAAATAAGTGTGAAAATGAATGAAATTATGAAAACAAAAGATATTGAAATGAAGAAAAAAATTTGATATGAAAAAATAAATGAATCTCGAGTTATTTCTCCCTCGTGCGTTTGAAGAAGTTTCTCGGAATCGACATTGTATTTCGAAGAGATGGAATTCGGATCTGCAGCGCCAACCGAATCGTTCAATGTTAGGATTCTATCTTTGTGAAAGCTGCATTGTCCAGAGCACATTGTCTGCGCCAGCGCGCCGAAAATTTGAGAAAGTATATTTCCACCATGTCAGCAAAAATGTTGGGAGGAATCTCGACCATCAGCCTAATTCCGGGATGACATTGCCTTTGCAGGTCTTGACGAATTATCTCTGGAAGTTTACCTCGGTTAATATCCCTAATGAAGCAGGATTCACACTTGAGTGCTGGAATACAATCTTCTTCTCTCCCTCGAATCAACGATCATTTCATTTCATGTGTGGTCATTTATCATTGATACAGTTCAGCCACAGGGTAAAACAGAAAAAATGGACTAGAGGCGTTTTTCCTGAAGGGAAAAACTGGGGAAAATCGCTGACTAACACAACGTTATCGAATCTCACAACAACACGATCATCCAGATGAACGGATATACCCGACGTTCACGATATAAAAAACTACGACTTGCTCATTCGCTTTGATCCGCAAGACCGTGGGTTCAAGAATGGTTGAAAATCGTGGATAATCTTCTGAATCGAACAGGAAATGATTCTCAAAGAATACTTCCACGAAGGACACGAAGATCTTGATGGTTCCGGCGGTCTTCCAACCCCACGTACCGCACTACAATAGCGCGATTATGGTCGAACTTAGTTCGTAGCCATCGATAATCCATCTTCCCATGATGCTAGAAGCATGCCTCCCACTACTGTCAACTTTTTCATTCCAGTTACTGTCAAGATCTGCTAATACCAGGCTGCATCCACCAGCGAACTTTCACTGATTGTTTTATGACATTATCATCGATGATCCAGTGGCTCTGTGTCGAGAGACTGAGGCGCAATTTTGTGTCCATTGGATCAGTGGCAATGTATCGAGTAGGTCTTTCTTGACAATTGTCCAAAGCTTTTGATTACGTATGAATATTTTGATACAGTATTTGCAATTAAGCGAAAGCAGGAGCAGGATCACAGGATGCACTCATGCAGTATGGAAAGAGGATGTCAAAAAGCGCGAGCTCTTTGCTTTCTCTATTTTTCAATGTCTGCCAATTTTCCTCGTTTGGAACAAATTTCGTTCAACAACACCGCGAGGGCTGGATTATTAACGGAGTATTTTTCAGCAGAAAATAGGCTATTCATATTCATAACGTTTTAATACGTTTCAGTGTAATATCTTGTCGGTTATAACCGAATTGTCAAGTAATCGCTTCGTTCCTGACGAAAAATGACACTGTTTCAGAATTTGTACTCTGAAAATTAGGAACTTTGTTACACTAATCATCACCGAAGTTCAATTACGTTCATTACTTCCAAGTCCTGATGACTCAGCTGGGAAACAGTTTAAATTACTTTTATACAGAATAAAATGAACGTTTTTTCGTTAAACGAGGTTGATTTCGCTTTTGGATGGACGAAGTTTTTATAAAAACTGTAACGAATTTAAAAAGAAATGTATCATCCATCGCGCCGATGCGTCAGAATTAACGAAGTTTCAATCAATTATTCGTTCGCAAAGCGAGTGGAGTGATTTTTCAATACGTGTGTCGTCGATGATATCCACGAGATAAAATAACTCCTATCGGCCGTTTATTTCATCAGTTGAGTTAATTAAACCGACAAATTAAACTAGATCTCTCTCTTCACAAATTGAAATAATTGACTAACAATAAAATCCGTTACCCCCTGGGGCGAGAATTCGGTACGCGGTACCGCTATACTCGCTACGTCCAACAACGATTTATGCGAATTCGAACAAAGCTCATCTTCTCAAACATCATTCCTTGTCACAGGGATTTTCAAAGTAGTGGCATAGTAAAACGTAGGATCCCGCGGCAATACCCAACACAGCGGTAGAGTTCGTTGTACATACATACAATCAATTGTTTCGTTGGGAACGAAGGGTGCATAATAAACGTACGTGGAGGTGGATGTGGACGTGGACGTGGACGTGGAGGTTGAAGTTGGGACTTGAAATCACCAGTCCAGCAACCGAACTTTGAAAATATATATCCACAGCCATTATCGATTGCTTTCGTAGTCGGAGGGTGCATAAGCAGATGTTGTTATGTCGCTAGAGATTACATCTGATGCAATTGTCCAGGGAATTTCTCCGGTCGTTGTAGCCCTTCGTAACTGGACTGAGGGTGCAGGTCTGGGTGGATGAAGGCAAGTAGGTCACCCTCGCCTGAGGATATTGAACGGTGTGAAAATTTCCAAGCCTTGGAAATTCAGCACGCACTTCGTTCTGGGCTCGCATAGGACTTTTCAGACTCCACTATCTCCGGTTTTTTTCTCTTGCCCCTTTTTTTACGAGTCGACCTTTCCGATTGCAGAAAATGGTTATGGTTACCGATCCGAAACCATTGGGAAAGTAACGAACGAAGCACGCAATGCCCACGGGGCTCCTCTCTGCCCGAGGTTATTTCTTGTCTCTTCATTGTTTGCACTCTATGGACTTTGATTTCTTTCTTTCCTTTACTTCATTCGAAAAACAAAGTTTCAATCTTATTTCAAAACTTCGAACATTTCGCCGTTACACTCTTCATCCTCCATCTTACCCAAGACATTTTCTAAATCACATTTGTATCTCAGAAAGAGAACGATTGGTCTGGAGAATTCGATCACAGGGTCATCGGACATGGTGGCCATTGGTCAGGGAAGAGTCAGGACATTCGAAAAATGGTAAGGAAAAAGTTTCACCATTCATTCAGAGCATTATGTATTGCATATACTTGAATAACCACCAATTCAGTCAGAGAAAAATTGTAATTTGGTCTTTATAGTGGCGACCATGTCAGAAGTTCTAGCCTATCATTCATCCCCTTCATTTCATTCGCGGCGCAATCAATAGTCAATCTGAAATAGTCTAGGCTTTTACGGATAGTCTTGTCTATACGGTCGAATCCCTAGCCAGCGACAAGGTTTGAAAGGAAATCCTATCTTCGTCGATGGTAATTGAGAGATTCTATGCGACAACAAAGGGTCCGTGTGTACTGAAGTTACTTTCTTCCCTACCGTATCCCCAGATTCGACCACCATGATATCTTGTCACTAGCCCAGCAGTGGTCAAAGTTCTCTTTTGTCATGAACGATCGTTACGACTGATCCAAACCCAAAACTCCTACAAATCCCAAAACAAATTTGATGGTGAGAAACAAAATTCACTTCGATTTTTAAATCGTCATCTGTGAGAATGTCTCCACAAAAATTGAAAGATTTCTGTCTTACATCGTGGATTTAGAAACTCGATGCTGAACCCTTAATCAAATCGTGAATGGTCCCGGAGTCCCAACCTCCATCGCTACTGTGTTTGCTCATTGAATTTCCCGTGGCTGCATCGGAGTTCCTTTGTTGCACGTTCATCGGCTCAAGACGGTCTTATCGAGCAAATGGAATACAAATAATACGAGCTACGCTGCTCTTGATAAAAGGAGGATCTCGAACCATAAATTTGCGATTGGTAACGTGACCGGAGACACTGTATCTCGCAGCTGACAACATCACCCGTACGGAAATATATATATGTCCAAGAATATAAATAATATACAAATGAGACATATATATTCTCAACATTTTCAAATATATAATAAATAGACAACTTTTTGCCGCTTTTTTTATATTTGATATATATATTCGATATATTTTTTTTATAATCGAAATACATGCGACAAATATATGGTATGTCCGTACGGAAATTGAATATTAATAATGAAAAGCAAATTTACGTGGTTCGACAGAGATGGAGTACTCATAATTGATTGTACACTGCCGCTGTCACGTATTTTTCGTGAAAAAAAAACAAAAAAAAACGCGAGGCTGGACCGGGATTCGAACCACGATCTTCTCAGTCACTTTGTCTTACGAATCGCCCGCTCTACCCACTGCACCAAACCAGCTATTGAATGTTGGTCCATCTTTTAGTGATTTATAGTTAGAGCTTCATATTTTCTGATAGAAAAATAGTGATAATCTGTTTGGTTGTAGAAATGCAGAGTGAGGATCTTATCGACCATATATGTGTCACATAAAAAAATCGAATAGATAATAAATATATTAAAAATATAATTATCCTATATACGAAGCATTAGAGTTGGTGTCGGAATCGCAAGAAATTTCGAATATATTTTACATATATGCAAAGTGTAAATAAATTATACATGACTTTGAAACGAAATTTAATTAGGTTCAAATATATGCTTTATATATTTCACAAAATATATATACTTCCGTATGATAGTAACATATATTGTGATGTACCTCGTATTATATATATGAAATATATGTGCTATATGCTGCAAAAATATAAGCAGGAGATATAAGCATTCAAATATATAATGTATATATTTTGCATGCATTTCCCAACGCATATCGACCATATATATGTCAGATATAAAACTCAACATATATGTAGCATATATCTGTCACCTATATTCAATGATGATGTAGTGACATATATTGTGGTATACCTTGTGTAATATATATGAAATACATGTGCTATTGCTTCGAAAATATAAGCAGGAAATATGAGCATCGAAATATATAATATTTATATTTTGCATGCATTTCGCAACGCATATCGACCATATATGTGTCACATATAAAACGCGAATATATAATAAATATATTAAAAATATAATCATTATATATACGAAGCATTAGAGTTGGTGTCGGAATCGCGAGAAATATCAAATATATTTTACATATATGAAAAATGTAAATATATTATAAATTACTTATAATGGACATATATTTAGGCTGAAATATATTTTTCATATACTTCACAAAATATATATACTTCCGTACGGGTAACGACATACTATGTCGCTAAAAATCGAGATTTATCGACATACTATGACGCTAAAAATCGAGATTTATCGACATACTATGTCGCTAAAATCGGGATTTTACGGATTTAACGAAATACTATGTCGCTGAAAATCGAGATTTAACGACATACTATGTCGCTGAAAATCGAGATTTGACGACATACTATGTCGCTGAAATCGGGATTTTACGGATTTAACGAAATACTATGTCGCTGAAAATCGAGATTTAACGACATACTATGTCGCTGAAAATCGAGATTTGACGACATACTATGTCGCTGAAATCGGGATTTTACGGATTTAACGACATACTATGTCGCTAAAAATCGAGATTTAACGACATACTATGTCGCTAAAATCGGGATTTAACGACATACTATGTCGCTAAAATCGAGATTCAACGACATACTATGTCGCTAAAATCGGGATTTTACGGATTTAACGACATACTTTGTCGCTAAAAATCGAGATTTAACGACATACTATGTCGCTAAAATAGGGTATTTACCGATTTAACGACATACTATGTCGCTAAAATCGGGGATTTTACGTTTAGCAAATACTATGTCTTCAAAAATCGAGATTTACAACGACATACTATCGCTAAAAATCGAGATTTATCGACATACTATGACGCTAAAAATCGAGATTTATCGACATGCTATGTCATAAAATCGAAATTTTACGGATTTAACAAAATGCTATGTCGCAAGAAATCGAGATTTGAGCATATACTATGTCGCTGAAAATCGAGATTTGACGACATCTATGTCGCTGAAATCGGGATTTTACGGATTTAACGAAATACTATGTCGCTGAAAATCGGGTTTAACGACATACTATGTCGCTGAAATCGAAGGTGACGACATACTATGTCGCTGAAATCGGGATTTTACGGATTTAACGACATACTATGTCGCTGAAATCGGGATTTTACGGATTTAACGACATACTATGTCGCTGAAAATCGAGATTTAACGACATACTATGTCGCTGAAAATCGAGATTTAACGACATACTATGTCGCTGAAATCGGGATTTTACGGATTTAACGACATACTATGTCGCTAAAAATCGAGATTTAACGACATACTATGTCGCTAAAATCGGGATTTTACGGATTTAACGAAATACTATGTCGCTAAAAATCGAGATTTAACGACATACTATGTCGCTAAAAATCGAGATTTATCGACATACTATGACGCTAAAAATCGAGATTTATCGACATACTATGTCGCTGAAAATCGAGATTTGACGACATACTATGTCGCTGAAATCGGGATTTTACGGATTTAACGACATACTATGTCGCTAAAAATCGAGATTTAACGACATACTATGTCGCTAAAATCGGGATTTTACGGATTTAACGAAATACTATGTCGCTAAAAATCGAGATTTAACGACATACTATGTCGCTAAAAATCGAGATTTATCGACATACTATGACGCTAAAAATCGAGATTTATCGACATACTATGTCGCTAAAATCGGGATTTTACGGATTTAACGAAATACTATGTCGCTGAAAATCGAGATTTAACGACATACTATGTCGCTGAAAATCGAGATTTGACGACATACTATGTCGCTGAAATCGGGATTTTACGGATTTAACGAAATACTATGTCGCTGAAAATCGAGATTTAACGACATACTATGTCGCTGAAAATCGAGATTTGACGACATACTATGTCGCTGAAATCGGGATTTTACGGATTTAACCACATACTATGTCGCTAAAATCGGGATTTTACGGATTTAACAAAATACTATGTCGCTGAAAATCGAGATTTAACGACATACTATGTCGCTGAAAATCGAGATTTAACGACATATACTATGTCGCTGAAATCGGGATTTTACGGATTTAACGACATACTATGTCGCTAAAATCGGGATTTTACAGATTTAACAAAATACTATGTCGCTGAAAATCGAGATTTAACGACATATTATGTCGCTAAAAATCGAGATTTATCGACATACTATGTCGCTAAAATCGGGATTTTACGGATTTAACGACATACTATGTCGCTAAAAATCGAGATTTAACGACATACTCTGTCGATAACGTCGATTATTATTAGTATTTTATATAGTATATATATAGTATATTATTATTATTATTATTAGTTAGTTTTGTCGCTAAAATCGAGATTTCACGGATTTAACGACATACTATGTCGATAACATCGATTATTAGTTAGTTTTGAATTCGAATTTGAAAATTGAACACTTAATAAATGGAAAATTGAAAACGGAATGATACTTGAATGCTGATTTTGAAGATTTATGTTCAATCAGTTTGCGCACCGAGGAGCGATACTGTATACTAATCGTAGCGCAACGAAATTGAACATAAATCACAATCAAAGTCGTTCGCAATCAAATTTTCGCTGATATCATCACTCTCACAAAAGTTTCAATATTGTTGAACCAATTTCTATTTCAAATACAAGAATAATTCCAGTACATCCCGATTTTAGCGACAGAGTATGTCTGTACGAGTTGACCGGACCGGGCTTCCGTAGAAAACAATCACGTTTCCGATAATAAACAGATTTGAAAACATTCGAACTTCAACAGTTTCGATAATCGATCGTGAAGAAACGATACTTCGAGGTGAAACGAGGCGACGTACATAACCTCACAATCATAATAATAACAAAACCGACGCACGTAGTCTTGTGATGAAAACCCGCGTTTTCGTTAACTATTATACATGGCTGGGGATCCCGGTGCAATAATATGCCGTTCATAACTAATTATTAATCGTCACGTTTCACCGATAAATAATGGGCGACATCAGGGCTGGACTCGACGAGTTGAAACTTGATCCAGTTCTCTTTGCCAACGTCAAATACTACGTGAGCGGTGAACCAGACCCCAAGGTGAGAAAAAATTCATATCATAACAAATAACTCGACTGTTTCCTTCGTCGATACGTACGCATCTCATACCATTCTTTTGTTTTTCCTATTTTACGCGCCAAATCTCACTCCTAGTCTCCGCGATACAATGAAAAGTTTTTCTTCATTCTCATCCGCGACCAGGTTAGGTTAGGTTATCGAAATACTGGACCCCTCTTTCGAATTCACGGTCTAAAACGGACGTTAATATACAACACCACCTTTTATTTCAGATTTTGAGTCTATTGCAGGAAGGCGGAGCGGAGAGGTCCAACTATTTCAGTGACTTTGTTACGCATTTAGTTGCCGGCCATGAGGCGCTTGAAAGTGATATTTCTGAGGCGAAGGATCTCTACGAGATACCGGCCGTCACACAGGACTGGATTCTGTACTCCGTCAAGTGCAAGAAGCTTCTCCCGTATCCTACCATATTTCTTATAGCTTTTTCAGCCAATCATTATTCACCGCTATGTAACGGTGATGGTAGATGATAGTTTTGCGCGTCTGTCCTCCAATTTTTATCAAAATATGTGCATCGGTTTTCGAATAATGATGGGAGCAAGCATTGCCGAAGGTTTAGGGACGTAACTTTAGCGGTGCTTGTAGATATGGTACTTGTTTCTTGGCAATTTTTTCAATTTTTGTAAAAAAAATCCTAACTCTGTAAACGTCGAGGATAGGATTGGCGCGAAAAATCCCCCAAAGTCTAGCCAAGTCTCGTAGAGCTTGAACAGCAACATACCAGATTGGGGATCATATCGGAGATAGTAATGAGATAGAGGCAATTGAAAACATCGCGCTACATTGATTACATTTTTTTTTCTGGCAAACAATTATGAATGAGAAGAAAAATAGCTTTGTAAGTGGCTGAATGATGCACATCTGTAATTGTAATACCCTTAACATGGATAATTCTTAGTACACAGTACTTCTCGCCGGAAGAGAATCAACTGTTCTCCAATGTACGAGCATGTGTATCTCAAGTAAGCTGCGCGGACAGCAAAAGTCTATGGGCGATGATAACTCTGCAAGGTGGAAAATGCCAGTTACGTTTAGATCGCCACTGCACACACCTAGTCATTGGTAAGGCTGAGGGTGCAAAGTTTGAAGCGGCGACGAGGCATCGCATTAAAATCGTAACACCGGATTGGATAACCGATTGTTGTAAGAAAGGAAGTCGTATCGGTGAGATAGAGTATCATCCGAGACTACTAGTTTACCCATCGCCGAACAGTTCCACCGCTTTGATAACCGGTTTTATGGACGAAGATTGCGAACTTAATGCAGCACAGCAGGAACAGGACAGGACAAAAGCCATGTTGGAGAAACTGAAACAGCGCATGCCTTGGAATCAACCCAATGCATCTGCGTCATCGCCGGCGATTCAAAATCACAGTACTGTACGTTCTACTGTACAACAACCGCTCCCACAGGGACCGAACACTCATGCTGTTTCTAATATGCAACAGCAATTCTCACGAACAACAACTCCGGTAAGTTTGGCTCATGTCACCAATGTGTCATCTGCAAACTCGCCGAATACTTCGACCTCTGCATCCTGGCATCCGCAAACGTCCCAAGCTAATAACGTTCAAATGAAAACCGTTCTGCAACAACAACAACCACAACAAGATGCGCCGCATCAACAAATTAACATGCAGCAGCAACAATTGATACATCAGCAACAACAATTATTAACGCAACAACAACAACAACTTACACCACCGCAACAGCAACAGCTGAATCAACAGCATCTGACGGTTCAACAGCAGCAGATAAATCAACAACATCATCAACAACTAGAACAGCAGCAATTATCCACGCAAAAGCAACAGCAATTGAATCCACAGATGGTGTCACATCAGCTGCCGCCCCAGGCGCAGCAATTGTTAACGCCACAGCAAAAACAGCAACTAAACCAACACCAACTGATTTCACAACAACAGCAACAACTTAACCAGCAGAGACAACTAACTGCGCAGCAACAGCATCTGGTCACGCAACAACAACAGTTGAACCCTCAATCCCAAGTTGTGTCGCAACCACAGCTGACGGCACAGCAGCAACTTCAATTATCATCACAACAACAGCTGGCTCTTCAGCAACAGTTGCCATCTCAACAACAACAACAACAACAACAACAGCAGCAATTGGGGCCACAGCAGCAACAACAACAATTGGGATCACAACAACAACAATTAGGCCCACAGCAACAGCAGTTGGGCCCTCAACAAACGCAATTAGGCCCACAACAGCATCAAATAGGTCAACAGCCGCCAACGCCTCCTCAGCAACAACAGTTTACCACAGAACAGCGTCAGCAGTTACTATTGCTTCAGCAACAGCAAAAAATTCAACAGATTTCACAACAGCTGCAACAATCAGCTCCCCAAAGTAGCCAACAATTTGTAATCAGAGATGGACAACTACAACAACAAACTTCAGCCCAGCAACAATTGATACCTCCAAATCAACCAGGTCTTATAGTCCAAAGAGATCCTCAATGGCAACAACAACAGTATCATTTACAATTGCAACGTCAACAGCAACAGCAACAGATTGGACAGCAGCAAAGACCCGGTGGTCAGTGGGCTCAGCAGCCCCAACATCCTCCGAGACAACTGATACAACTCGATGCCCAAACTCATCAACAATTACAGCAAATGGACCCGACGCAAAGAGCACAGTTCATACAGAAGATTCAAAAACAACGGAACCTGATACTCCAAAGACAAATAAGCAGACAGGGCCCACAAGGGTCTCATATAGCAGTTATTAGGAGTCCTGGCAAACCGGGACAACCCGGAGGACTGCAGTGGGTCCAACAACAACACAGGCCCCAGCTAATGGGACCCCAAGTAGGTCCTGTCCAAGGTCCAAAACCTATGATACCGGGGGCACAACCGCCGGCACTGACCCCAATAAACTCAGCCAACCAAGTTATAGTGCAGACAGCCCCGCCTGTTCAAGGTGGTCAAACAACCCAACCTGGGCAAGCATTTCAGCAAGGTCAACCTCTTACGCAACAACAACTGAATCATCTGCACATGCAGAAGCAACAAATAGCAAGGTTACAGCAATTGCAACACCTGCAGGCGCAGCAGCAGCAGCATCAACAACAGCAACAGCAGCAACAGCAGCAGCAGGTGCAACAGCAGCAGGCACAACAACAGCAGCAGCAGGTACAACAGCAGCAACAGCAACAACAACAGCAACAAAGCGCACAACAAGAACCGCCATTGACCCCGTTATCGGCGAATTCTCAAATACTACCCGATCAACAATTAGTTGTTAATGCTAAAACAAAAACAGCCCTGGCTAACATGCTTACCAGCAGATTGCAAGGAGGCGCGACTGAAGGAAGTGCAGCTGGCCAATTGCGAATGATGACGGCACAGCATAGAGCACCTCCACCACCGTCACAGGACCCTCAACTTCTCGCGGCTTATCAGAGAAGAACGCTTGGCAATATTACGAACGGAGGGCCGCCAGGAACATCTGTAAAGATGCCATATGCAGCTGCTATTCCACAGCCACGAGCGCAGTTCTATGGGCATAATCCAAACTTGAAATGTATGTAATGATTTATTTATTCGTCGTGATATTGATACGCAATGACAATTTGTTACAGCGAAGATAAATGCTTTATATCATAAATGACGCAACGTGATTGAATGTTTCGATGAGTAATGCTCTAATGGTTTTTACAGTACCAGCGGACTTGTTTCTGCTTGGCTGCATTTTTGTTATCATCGAATACGACACTCAGCGTCCGGATGAAGTATCGATCTGGAAGCAAGTCATCGAACGGCACGGAGGCGAGGTTGAACCTCAATATTGTGCTCGTGCCACTCACGTACTAGCCATGACTCAAAAACATCCTATCGTCGGTCAAGCTCTACGAGATAATAAACGATGCGTCAGCGCACATTGGCTGTCGGACGTTATTGGAAAACAACAAGTTCTACCACCTTGGCATGCTCTACATTTTCCAACACCGTTTGGCCTCCAAGAGTTACCTTGCGTTAAACAAATTATATCTCTGTCTGGTTTCGACGGAGAAGAAAGAGCCAAGGTCAAGTTCATGCTAGAAGCCTTGGGTGCGAAATTCACTAATTACTTCTCCAAGCACAATACCCTACTCGTATGCAGAAGGTGAGAATCATTCATGTTCCCAAACTTGCACACAACTGCACTTGCATTGGTCTTCCCGATGTCTTATCAATCTACTCTCGTTTCAGACCTGATGGACTGAAATACAAGAAAGCTAGGGAGTGGCAAACCGGTGTAGTCAACGCCCAGTGGATGACTGATCTGTTGTGCGGTCAAACCAGTGCTCTGCATCAACCCGAAGCTCCGAAATATCAACAATTCAGCTTGGGCAATCCATTCCGACTAGATTATTCTCTCGTGCCTCATCTCATGGGTATAAATCGAATTTATAATGACACAGATATTCGTATATTTTAGAAAATGTTCTTAATTTTGGTCCACAGCTGCTTGGAAGATGCCGATCAACATAACGCAAGAGTCTTACGACAAGGTAAAACAGGTTGGTCAGGGTCCAAACGCGATGCGAAAGAATAAGAAACCTCGATTGGATGGTCCGCTGTTGAACAAAGACCCGCATCTCCTTGGTCTCGATGAACCCATAGCAGTTAGCAATCCGGATCCACCGCCGCCCGATAAACAGCCTCGAATACTTTTCTCCGGAATAAATCCAAGGAAACACGCAAAGGTACCTGGGACTCTTTGGCTCGTTTAAATTCATCGGTAACGTGATTTGTCTCATTTGGTACAGAGGATTCGAGAACTTGGCGGGGCACTAGCCGTCAACTGGCGCGATGCGACCCACCTTGTCATGTCTGCTCCGGTTCGTACGGTCAAACTACTGTGTTGCCTGTCCCGTTGCCGCCATATCGTCACGTTGCAGTGGCTTCTCGACTGTTCCTCTAAAAACACGTTCCTGGATGAAGGACCCTACGTGCTAGGCAGCCCCGAATTCGAGAAGAACTTCAACTGCAATATTGAGAAAGCCCTCGCCAGTCCCAACAGAGGAACTGTACTCAAGGTGAAAGATAAATTTCTCGACGATACTTCTCTGACTAACTAACGATTGTACATTTTCTTCATTACAGGGGCGGATCTTCTACGTGACACCCAGCGTTATTCCATCTCCGCCAGCATTCGCTGAAATAATTGAAAGTGCCGGTGGCACAATTGAGAAGACGAGACGATCGCTGAGTCAAATACAAGAGCTAAACTCTACCAATTTGACTTATGTCATCGTAACTCACGAAAACGACCTTCATCTTCTCGCCGACGTCTTACGAGCCAATATCAGTAAGCACTTGCGTTAGTCAGAAAATTGTGTATCACTAAAAATTGAATGTTCGTTAAATTTAAATTTCGCAGGTGTCTTCAGCGCTGAAATTGTGTTCGGGGCGGTGGCGCGCCAATGCTTTCAGCCAGACGCGAGTCAGACATGGTGAGTTTCATTACGTATCGGATAATTGAATTTTTTTTGCTGAAACCTTGGGTAGTAAGTAAACTGAATGATGTGTGTCAAATCTGGTACAACCCACTATTTTGATCTCGTATATTTATTGCTTGATTTTGATTCGAACATTACACCAACATCTGTTTTTTATTTGCCATACAAAAATTAACTTTTGCACACTACGCCGCTTGCGATGTATGCATGATTTTATTACCCTACACGGCATATTTATTGCTTTTTAACGACCGAGTCGAAAGAACTGACCTGTTTACTTTTCCAACATTTGCCCCAACTTATTTATTCCTCTGTTGACGACACAATTATTGTGTATGGAAAAATCAACGCCGGATGAACAAAAATTGCTTTCGATCAATTACATTTCTGGGTTGCGTGAGAGATAAACTTTGTTGATTCGTTGCGGACTGAAATTTTTCTACATCTCCAAATCGAGGCACTTAACTGAGTCAGCTATACTCGACGAAATGATACCGCAACTGCTCCGTAGCCGTCATAAGCGATACTGTCAATAAATTTTTGCGCCGTGTTCTGGATTTCTTGATCGATGTTGCTCGACCTTCGCAGCTTATCTAGCAGCCACCCCAGCAATCTTCCTCTTGTCGGATGTTCTTTCACGTCGATATCTTCTCCGATCTGGTTTTCCAAGTCCTTACTGGACAGAAAATCTCTCAGATTTATGTATTCTTTGGAGTTTACATCCAGACCCGGAATCGCTTGCATAAGATCGTCGACGTCCAATATCCTCTCAAATATATTTGTTGATTCTAAATCTCGCAACGAACTATTAGCCAGCAAATTGGGACAGCTATCTTTCATGTCCTCGTGGTAAAATTTGCTGTAAGTATTCACCAAGTTCGATATACTCATATTCAGAGTGGGATCGCGAATCGCACGAAGTTCTTGAATACCTTTCAACGTTTTTAAAACAGTGCATGATGGACCGAAACAATTGGCTTCTGGCATACCGCTGCTCGCCGTTGCCCAAGTTTCAGGGCTAACATTGGCTTCGATAGTTGCTCCAATGTCTTTAGCTAAACGTCGAATTTTCGGTGAATATCGATCAATCTTCAAGCCATAGCACAGAGACTTCACAGCTCTGGCACTCCTCGGTGGTTCCGCCCAAGCATGACGAGACTTCCGAATAAGACTTGCGTATGCATCTTCGACAATTTCTGAGACAGTACTTTTCTCGGCTTGATAACGTCGCAACTTACCAACCACAGCCGTTAGGAGATCGTCCGGTGTGGAATATTCGTAGATCTCAAAATCAGCCAGTGCATTCTTTACCAAGCTCTCGTCGCTCTCAATTAACGTCAATAGCGATTGTGCCTGCGGCAAGTGTTTGTTGTTCAGAAGTAGACTGTAATTCATTCTGTCTCTGACAAAGAAAGCTGCCAGTTCAGGAACCCTTTTTTCCATTTTCGAGTACGATAGAATTGACTCGGCCATTACTTCGACGGGGCTGTGGGGTATGTTCTCTTCATCGTTGCTCTCAACATCGCGTCTGTACCGCCTCGCGGATTCCACCGATCTTCCGTAGTTGGGACCGATCAAGTTCTTCAAAATGAGTCCGACCATCAGCGCACTCTGCGTTATAGTACCCAACGACATGGAAGCAAATGTTTTCGTAATGAAACTTGGCCATCGTCCACCAAAATCATCTGATTCTGTACGTTTCGGGAAAGGTGTTGGAAGAGCTAAGCCGGACAAATCTCGAGCCAAGATGCCTTCGAAGAGATCAACTCTGAGAGGCCCGTCGTCGGGTTGAAGTATGTCTTTGATATCGATCATATTTCGTACCCCATTTATAGCCGGCAACAAATGTCTGGGAGACTGCTCGACCATAGCCGATAAAATTCCGTCGAACTGAGTTTCGACCGGGGCGTAGCCCAATGTGGGTAAAATGTAAAGGCTCTCGATGAAAGATCCGCCGTTTCTCAAATACTTTCGTATCCGTTGTACGGAGCGATGCAACTCGTAGTTGGTCGATTGTAATTGATTAAAAATCTTGAGGACATTATCTCGAATATGCGTGGCGGCTCTCAACTTCAGTATCACACTCTCTTCTAGGAAAGTAGAGGGAATACTGTTGGACACGTTCGAACTGTTACATTCGTATAGAAAAATGATTCCCACAAGCAATACACTATGCTTAAACCACATTGCTCCGGCGCTAGCTTTGTACTGTAACGATAATTCAATTGACTTGTTGTATATGAAAAGTTTCATTGGCTCTATCGGAGATTGATCGTAATAATTTTATCGCCAATCCACACGCGTGTGTTGCATTTTTAAGAAGTGAAATTGATTCGCATGTTATGCATGTATCGTCAACATAAAGAACTCTAAAGTGCTGCTGATCGATAATTGGAGAAATAACAATTTCATATGTAATTGCTATATCGAAGCAAATGATAAAATTATTGACATGAAAATATTTATTTCGAAGTCCTTGTGCAAATTTCTACATTTTGATATATTATGTGTTTATTAAAAAATTACAAAAACAGTATTGATATTTCTTAATGATCGAATAACAGTTACGGATCAGTCGTATGAGCCCATGCCTCCAAAGTCTCACAGTAATTACTTGAATGATTGAACTGATCAATCCAGTATACTCTCTGAATCGTTCAAGTTGCAATTTCCTCCTGTAACCAATCGATGTATTTTGCAACATCTGTGTATACGACAAATTGTGATAGATCGCACGCCCCTGTTTCCCGATCGAGTAGCGACAGCGATACAATTCCTCGGAGATGGTATCGCTCATTTTGTGCATCGTACATTACAAGGCCCCCACCACTATCTCCATTGCAGGGTCCGCTACCATTTCTTGCCCCGCCGCAGAAAGTCCGGTTCGAAGTGTAATCCACGAAATCTTTATTGCTTCGCAAACATTCTTCCTTGAAACGAGAAACAAATAATTATTTGCCTAATCAGAAGCTGTTCAGTTTTAATAATTATACCCCCACGGTTTTTTCATATACCGTAAACAATCTAATTCGGAACAAAGCTGAACGAGAAACGATAAAGTTGAGTCGACGCGACAGTAATTGTAATTACATTGGCCACCTTATATTTATCAGGTGTCTCACTTTATTTGTCAGAACCACTCCGTACTATAGAGTATTCAATAATAAATTTGAGTCACGCCGTGTTTGTGCGAATCTGAAACCGGACAAAAACACGTGTAGCCACGAAATAAAACGAGATCTAAGAAGTGGCGAACTGCGAATAATTATGTTGAAATAAATTTGTTCTAGAACTGAATTATGATTGCTACCTGTGATACAATCGGCACTCTGGTTATCCTGGGTTCCGCCGTGACTGGATTTCCTTCTTCGTCGCGACCCCATCCAACAACTACTCCAGTTCTACCAACTACGCTGTCGATATCCGGAGGTCCGGACCACAGACATATTGGCATAATCAATTTCCCGAATCTAGTTGTCTCCCTGAGCGTCACAACGGCTAGATCGTAGTCGAAGCCTGCACCCCGTTGTCCATATTCGGTATGGAGTCTGAATTCTGATACCTCGTGCGTCACCGAGCCGTTTTCGGTCCAGTTTCGAAGTCTATGCCGTCCGACAGCCACGAGTAACGTACTTGCCGGTAGTGCTCGTCCCTCACTGCTCATCAAGCAATGAGCAGCTGCGCAGAAAGAGACATGTTATTAGTTGTTTTTTTTATAATCATTACATTACTTTTTGCCCTAGTGTTGGTTTGACTCGCAGACTAGTTTGGAAAACGTTGCATTTTATCGATCAACCAGAGAATTTGAATTATCGTAATTTTTATTTTTAGTATCAAAGCTACGATGCCATGAAAATTTGAATGGCAAAACCAAGTAGATTATTATTATTTTTTTTATATCGTGCGGTCCGAAGGTGGAACCAACATTGGAGCAACGGATCGTCGTCGCAATGGGATCAAATAGTATAACTTGTGTGGTGAAATTTATCTGACAGGTGAAAACATTGTGGAGACTAAAGAAGAAGAAAAAAAATTTATATAAAACTGTAATAAGTAAATTCCAGATTATTTTTATAAGAGAATATAAGATATAAAATAATGAAAACGATAATCTATAACATGATGTAAAAACTTACATTACAACTTTAACAATAAGTTGAATAAAGAATTAATTAGTTGGAGTTTCGATATATGAATCAGGCATTCGTATGATATTTCTTAACAAAGAGCAAACTTGTCTTCAATTTCTCTCTTACCAGTAATCACATGTCGATTCGTGACAAGACTTCCAGCACACTGAAATTCGAGTTGAATCCTTGACACAAAAATTGCGACTAGCCATGGCCAATCTCCAGGTTGAATTCGGTCTCCTTTTGCGACCAACAAGTTCACATTACCTCTGCTTGGACGACCGCAATTTCCGACCTCTACCACATCTCGTGGTGGTGTGTCATCTTTATTCGGGTTCAAAGGCGGCTTCCCTTCCGGTCTGGTGATCTGGCCCGGTAGAGGAGCCAGGGTTGGTGAATTCCAATTTTGCACCAGTACAAAACTCGGAGTTGGCAGCGAGCTGTTACTCGTGCTTGTGTCGACCTTGATCCCAGGTGGAAATAGAGTGTGTTCCAACGTGATTGATGTGACGATTGGTCCAATTGCTACGTATTATGGAGAGTATAAGATCTCAAGTCTACAATGACTAGGAGTTTCTGAAGGAGAGCTCACCACGTCTTCCGGAACAGTATTCTCTCTTGTTGAATAAAATCCGCGTTACGAAGGGCAGAGGACGTTGGAGCGGAAATTGCATGCGGTAAAGCAAGGGCCTGCCTTGTTGTATTGCCCGAATCGCGACTTCCCTCGGCACACCCAATTCCAGTTTACCTACATATTTCTATAAGACGATGATTTTTTATCATGCTCGAGTACTGAAGGGCTATTATAACATTGGTTCTCCATCGACATTCTTCCGACACATCACCTTTTCTAACACATCATGCAAATGCGGACATGTATTTGATCATCTCACCGTAGGAAGAGACACAGCGACGCTCAATTTCACAACCATCTGTAGAACAATGCCTTTTGGTACACCATGTATTTGTACACGTCCTTCAATATCTCCGGTGCTCTGATTTCTGACATACTGAAATACTGTCGGGCACGGAGAGTGCATTTGACTCGATCCTTTTCCGATATGATGCATCAACAGACCCAGAACTGCGATTGTCAAGTATTGGCGGAACATCCTGAAATACGCTGTGGGCACATTATCGAATCGGTACAATTATATTCAGAAGAGTAAATACAATTGCAGACGTAATATTGTCAGCATGTAGCAGTATTGGTACTCCACTTCCCCCAGAGGGGCTGCAGATTCTGCATCCTATCTGATTGTGACTGGTGATGCGTCACTCTTAGTGAACAGTACATAAGTGAAAAGCTCAGGATCATGCAGCACCAAAGAAGCAAATTATTGCGTTATCGGACAGACTAGGATTGGTATCCTAACTAAGGGTGACCTGTAGTCAAACTTGAGTCATGAGTCGCTAATGACGGTTCAACGTGACGTAATCTTACTGAAATAGATAAATGGACACCAAATTTGGCAGAAATACCAAGTGGTCCAGAATCTTCAAAGTATGTTTCATAATCATAGCCAATTGGTGGAAAGCACAAAAATTAAGGGGAAATGAAAGTCACGTGACCTCGATATGATGTACACTTGGAATTTTCAAACGCTATTTTCTCAGCCGAAACACATTCGATTGATGTGAAATTGATATCAGTGACGTAGAAAAAATGAATGAAGGGCCTACGAGTCTTGGATTTGCGAAAATCGAAAGACATAATTAGAATTTTGTGTAACAATATAATTGTTCTGTAACCCAAGGAAGTGCTGCCCCTCGTGGAGAGAGGCAGCACTTCCTTCGATTACAGAACAATATTGTTAAAAAACTGTTATTACGTCTCGATTTTCGAAAATCCACGATTGGCAGGCCCTTCATTGAGTTTTTCTACGTCACTGATATCAATTTCACGTCAATCGAATGTGTTTTGGCTGAGAAAATAGCGTTTGAATATACCAAGTGTAAATCATACCGTGGTCACGTGACTTTGATTTGTGTGTGCATCGAGACATCGGGTAATATATTTCTGAATCGCATGATACGATAATTGAAATCTATAAACACAAGTTAATAGCCTGAATATAATGACCTTCGTCAGAGTAACGTTTCGTGAATAGAATTTGCGGACACTGCTTACGGATTGGGTACCGCAATGATCGACTTCGCATCCTAAGGATATACGAATGTAAATATTCGATGATAAACATACAGTACGGTACGTGTCATAGCGACTACACGGTAATGTTTGCTTAAACTTGGATTGACTTTATGTCGTCGATGTCTTACGAGGTAGTCAAATAAGTGCGGAACCCGTTGAATGCATCGTGCAGTCAAGGTACTTACGTACTTCAATTAGTCATTGACTTACACTTTAATCGTACTTTGACGCGATGTACATTATGTCAGATTTCAAAGTAACACAACTCTAATCACACACTAAGGCGTACGTGGGTATTACCCAACCACACATCCGACGACTCGCATGCGAGAATGTAAAAACAAGGACCACAAGGAAAACACTGCGATGGAACCGCATTGCTTTGTCACCGGTTTCACACAATGCAATTTATAGTCCATGTATCGGTACGGCAGGTAGTAGTGGCCGATGCACCCGAGAATGTGCATATTCGGAACTGGAATTGTTCTTTATTATGTTCGGGTTGTGGCCGCAATAATCAGAAGAAAAAAATGTCATCCATCTTGGACGCAGACGAAGTAAACCTTGTACCTATAGAAGTTCTTCCTGCAGATAGTCGAATTGTAGTTTGATTAACTAATGATGTAATTCTATAGAGCAATTGATATGCGAATATAATAAAATATGAATTCAATGCTTATTAGCATTGAAAATGGTTCTATTTTGCTCTTTATTCATAATCCAAATTATATTGCAAACACAGATTGGATATCAATGACGGGAATAACTTTGAGTGTAAAAGAACTAGAATTTCTGAGGTTGAAAGAATTAAATTGTTTCGGGAACGTGAACGTAAGACACAGTGCATAAAAAACATAAAAGTTCAGCGGAACGCACTCAAAAATTTATGCGAAAAAAAAATAAAAACGAATGAAAAATCATAAGAGACATTTTCAATGCCTAAGATTCTTGTCCCACGGGTAAAACCTGTAGATATTATAGCTGTATAAATGTCCACTGATGTTCACAGCTGAAAAAAAACAGTCGTATTTTCACGTAGACAAACCATTTTTTGATCAAATTTGGGGTTCCCACACAGTCACACATCCTGAACAATCAATCGTGTCAGATTTTTGATATCCTAATTTTTCGCTGAATTCGCCAAATTCACCAAGCTTGTAATACGTTTTCTGTGCTACCTCCGTTCAAAATTTTTAAGTTGAATAACTCGTACAATTTTTAATATTTGTCGCTGAAATTCGGTCTGCACGCAGAGTTCACTGTCCTGAACAATTAAACGTGGCAGATTCACGATATCTGACTGTGGGCTGCGTATGGAAATTTGTCGAGGTTCAAATCTAGTTTTCCCGCCTTGGGCAGTACAACATGTTTCTCGGAATAGAGAACAGCATTCCGAAAAAATAGCCAGCTCTTTGTGACCGATACTTCTTGTAGCTACTTGGAGCTACTAGGAATTGCAAGAGGTTGAATCAGCAGAATCAACTTAGTGATACTAATACACATTTTGCAAATTCATTTGTCTCTCGATTCGGTGCGAATTCTGCAAAAATCCACGTTCCACCATGTCTGCAAATCAAACAAGTATACACATTGGGTTCACCTCATTCAGAAGATTTTATTCAGTAACATAAAGTTATAAATTACAGACTACATCTATTGCATAGGCCTATCTATCCGTCATCGAAATAATGGAAAATTCATTGGAGGAAGAGAATAACCAAAGTTCGGAGTATGGATGTGATTTTCATTATTCATGAGCCACTATATACTACCATTGTAATGAGGTATCGGTTTTGACTCCATACATGATCATGACAGATTCAAATTGCAATAATCATTACTATTATTGAATGATAAGGAATGTTAATGATAAACATAATACTAGGGTTGTGTCGGATAGCGATTTGGCCGATAAAATCACACAATATTAGTTTTCTGATCGTAAAGTTCAAACATTAAACTGTGAAACTGGGAATTTTTGTTTTTTGCTTATTTTATTATCGTCTACTTCGATTTCTTCTTCATTTCTATCATCATTACTAATAGCGTAATTATCACAGAATACAAATAACCGTTTTACATGGATGTGGATGAGGTCGAAAAAAGATTACCTTAATCATATAATCATCTTCGGAACAGTATGTTGAAGATTATATATTGCTATCCGGTTTTCCGTCCGGATACCGGATAGTTACCAGATGTCCGGCACATCCCTACATAAAAAATCAGTGATCGAAAGTTAAATCAACAAAATGGAGCTATTCCATTGTGAACTTGATGCTTAGAAGAATAATGATTGAATGTGTCTATGAATAGTAAAAAAAAATGGGATTTTTTGCTTAATGGGAAGAGCGTTACACGTCCCATTGTCAACTTTTATAAAAATGTAAAATCAAATGGGAGTTTATTATTCATTCGTTAGTGAAATAATGCATTTGCAAAATCATAGAGTAATTAGACATTATCGTCTGCCTATACATATTTACAATGCGTATATTCGAAAAATTATGGAATACAATGAAATATTTCTGATGAAAATGTATGTAATGTATGTTCTTAAATTAACATATCTCTTGTCTATTGGATACAAAAATTATTCACACAGTAATTCCGCAGACAAGTTCGATTTTTGCTGCGACTTTCCATATCAAACGCGTTAAGCTGCGATTTTCTGGCGTATCCAGTCAGTATATTTTGCAGCATCTGTGTATACCACAAAATTGGACAAGTCACATGCTCCAGCAGCTCGATCTAATAGAGATAAGGACACAACTCCACGCAGATAGTATCGACGTCCTTCCGGATCGTATATTACGAGGCCGCCACCGCTGTCCCCGTTGCAGGGTCCGCTTCCATTCCTTGCCCCTCCACAGAAAGTCCGGTTCGAAGTGTAGTCCACGAAATCTTTATTGCTTCGCAGACATTCTTCCTTAATACGAAAAACACATTTTGATCACACTCAAATTCCACAGATCAAAATAGGAAATATAAAAATCAATTAGTAAAGATCTGTAAATTGGTGGAGACCTTCATCTTGACTAAAAGTTCTGACCTCTAACTGGATGGCTAGATCCACCATCCTGAATCAAAGGTGCTCGAATTCGGTTTTTGTTATTAGTTTGCTCTAATACACCAGTGACTGTCATACCTGCGAGACAATTGGCACCTTGACCACCCTGGGTTCTTGTGTCGTTGGATTTTCATCTTCGTCTCTTCCCCATCCAGCCACAAATCCAGTCTTACCGACAACGTTATCGACCTCAGTGGGTCCTGACCATAAGCATATTGGCATAATCAATTTTCCAAATGTCATGGTCTCCATCAACGTCACGACAGCGATATCGTTATCTTTTTTTCCTTTAATCCGCCGATATTCGGCGTGCAGATGATATTCCGATACCTCGGTCGTCATCGAGCCTTTTTCAGTCCAAGACCGGAGTCTGTACCGTCCAACAGCTACGAGTAATGCATTAGCTGGTAGTTCTGTACCGTCAGTATTTATCAAACAGTGAGCAGCTGTACGAAAAGAATGTATCCGATATCAGCAGGTGAGACAACTTTTGTGTGATCTTATACCTACGAGGGGTGAACCACTCCGAAAAATGGCTTCGGGACTTCAAGGACTTCATGGGACTTCTGGGACTTCATACACTGTACACCGGACTTCAAGAGTGGTTTACCCCTCGTATCTTGACTAATTTATATTCTCAGATCATGAACTCTAGATGAAAAGTTGGCACAGGCACATTTGCTTCGTTGACCTACCAGTTAGCACATGTTTATCACTGACAAGACTTCCGCCGCATTGGAATTCCAGGTCGATCCGTGATACAAAAATTCCCACCATCCAGGGCCAGTCTCCAGGCTTAACTATGTTTCCTTTCGAGACCAATAAATTGATATTCATATTTCTCGGCCGGCCGCAGACGTCCACGTCTTCCAATTCTCGGGGTGGCAGGTCAAATGGCTTCAATGAAGTGAACGAGCTCTGGTCCAACATCGGGGATATCGTTGCAGGTATTTCCGGTGGCAAATTCAAATTTTGCACTGGCACTGTACTTTGGGTTGCCGATGGACTCTCAGTTGAGTTTGATGCTGGCGTTGGGTTTGTGTGTGAAGGAAGAGTTGGACTCGGCTGTGAATGAGACGTTGGCCTTGGATAGAGATCAACATTTGAATCCTGCATTGGAGGATTCTGCGGTGTCATCGCAACCCCGGATGAGAATAAATTGTGCTCCAGTGTTATTGACGTCGAAATTCGTCCGGTTGCTGAAAGACAATTTTAGAAAATAATTCTACGCTGGTTGGTAATTATCGAGGGGTAATATATCGACATTTCACACTTCAGAATTTGGTCACAGAGACCCTCAAAATGTGATTGATATGAATATCCAACTCACCTCGCTCTCCAGAGCTGCAGTGTTCCTTATGATTCAGTAAAACCTTTGTGATCATAGGTAAAGGACGCTGAAGTGGAAAGTGCACGCGGTAAGTCAAGGGTCTGCCTTGTCGTATTGCCTCAATCATTAGATCCTTTGGCAGTGCTAATTCGAGCCTGCCTACATATTTCTGTAAAAATGAAGTCGTTTACGATCAGTGAAAAATGTGAAAGTTGAATGGCTTTTGGTAGGCCATGAAAATGGACATCCTCATGTTGTGGAAAAACGATTCATTTCAATATCGCACCGTAGGTAAGGATGCGGCGATACTCAACCCCACTTTGATGTGCAGAGCAACGTCGATCGGAACCCCACTTATCTCTATGTATCCTTCGATGTTTCCGGTGCTCCGGTCTCTCACATATCGAAAGACATTAGGGCACGCAGATTTCATTTCATTGACCGTATCTCGTCGCAGTCCGTCATCTGCTATCGACATCAAAGATTGCGAAATAATCGGTGCTGAACTCTCAGACGGTGCAGGAGCTGAAGTCGTCCTTTCTTGTGGTGGCAAATTCCAGTATCCCATTGGTATCGAATTCGTAGTCGGGACTGGTAGCAGATTCGACGTTGTCCACGCCTGTTCAATCGAGTTTGATGGTGGTTTTGGTCTCGTATACAACGGAGATGACTCTTGCGATTGAGGAACAACTCCAGGCGGATAGAATGTATGATGTAGTCTAATTGCCGTGGAAATGTGTCCGATAGCTAAAACCAAACTTGATTTAGAAGACAAGCCTTCTCACTCGAGTGTGAGGAACTTTTGGGATGTCCTGGAGTAGACGTACCTCGGCTCCCAGAGCATCGTTCTTGGTCATTCAATAAAATCCTGCTGACAACAGGCAATGGCTGTTCCAGCGGAAACCGCACGCGGTATATCAAGGGTCCGCCAAGGTGTATTGCCTGAACCGTCGTCTCCTTTGATTCTGCGAATTCCAGGCTACCTATATATTTCTAGAAAGAAGAAATCCTGTTTGGTCACACCCGTAAGTATATACTGATACCTTCGCAGAACACATTTATCCGTGGCTGATAAACCGCACATCGATAATGGGTGACTGTTTTAGGGGTTCTCCGATAGCCGCATGCAGTCACGAATTATTTCAGCCTTCACATGGAGACTTGTAGATAAACTTCCCGTTTCTGACTTTACGATACCCGTTACGTTTTTGCATTCGTAAGCCACTTGCATAGCGAGTCTATATCCAGAAACAGACTGACGGCAATCGCAGATGAAATGTCTCGATGTTAGTGATCACTATTCAACTGGTTTTACCAACTGAAATCCCAGAGTTAACTGGTTTACGTAGTTATCCTGAATGACTAACTAAACTGAGAATATACATATCGTAAATCAAATGAAATATGAAACGTAGAATTTTCATCGACTCAATAAATAAATTGATGTCTCATCTTTTTTAGATACTCATAACATTTGCAAACTTGAATTTATACAGATGTTTGCAATTGAATATTGACTTGTTTTCAGCTTTCTGATCGTGAGAATAAGATAATACATGAGTTAGTTATTGCATTTGGGCTACTTGTCTATTTTTACAATATAGTTAACTCTGAGCTAAGTAACTAACAATGAGATACAAATGCCTAAGGCGGGTAAACCGGTTAAATCTTAGAGCAATAGAATTATGTAAAATTACTCTTCATTATTGGTGTTATATATAATAAATCCTTTGGTGTTACTTTTTACGTTATGCGCTCACAGGTGGGTTATATGGAGTGAAGTCGAATTTGAGAATCTCACCGTAGGAAGAACCACAGCAACACTCAATTCCACTGTGGTATGTAGAAGAACGCCGGTCGGGACGTCGTTTATTTTTACAAGTCCTTCGATGTCTCCGGTTTTCTCATCTCTAACATATTGGAAGACGTCAGGGCACGGGTATTGCATTTGACCCAAGACGATTCCGATCAGATGTATCAACAGACCCGATCCTGTGATTGTCAAGTATTTGCAGAACATTCTGTAATACTGAGGGAACAATGATCAATAATGAGTAACAATTATAAAATACGCTGTGTTCATCATATGCTAGAATATCAGCAGGAGCGTTGTTCCTGACCTATTCATGATATCTATGGTCCTATTCCATTTCGTTGGGTTGATCGTGGATTCTTCAGGAATATGAAATTTATATACATATACGTACCAATATTGTTACGGACAAATGAAATTGAGCTTGATGGGCTGTACACTGTTACAGTTTCCCAAATTCAAACTTGGCGAAACGGACACCATTGTGCGCTTGCACAAAATTCATATAATTTATTGTCCAACGTATAATTAGATACAATGTGATGTTTTGCGGTAAATCAATTTTATCACTTCGTCACTTCCGCGTAATGCTGCCTAATTGCGTATCGGGCATGATTTGACCATTATCAGAACTGGCATTATCTTCACTGTAACATTAATCGCAAACGACCTTATTTTCTCAGTTATTTCATATATGGATTCTGCGATTTTTCACTTTACCAGTTATCAATAAGGATCTACCACTGATTTCAATTTACAATCCTGCCGCAGTTGGTCCAGTGTCCCACGAGCCACTGACGCAGCTATGGTAAAAGAAAAACACCACGCAGTTTCATACAGACATAAGTGATCAGGAAAGGTAGTAGGGATGGAAGGCACGTACGTATCACGATCCTGTCTCGTTCTGCAGGATTTTGCGTATTTACATATAAGAACGTAATTCTTTACAACTAATGAATCACAAATGAATGCAAGGGGAAAAAAGTTCAGTGGTGTATAATCTACGTCAAAAGTATTCCCAAGATATACGAAAAGTGTCCATTGGTATACCAATAATGGGCTAAATGGAATAGACAAATTTTTGCACAACATTTTTTTTAGCAACCATGCCGTTTAATCATAACGTGTGGCATGTCGATACTGCATAATGTAACGAACTATCTTCGACCCGTGCAGGCTGGAACGATTGGCAAGTTGATGCAGAGCTGCATACATGCTTTGTCATCTCTTGTACCCTGCACTTTGTTGCGATCCCTCGATGGATGCAAATCGTGACGGCTCATTCACTGGGTGCGGTATACGGTCCATTCTACGTAAAATGGAACACCCTTCGGGCCTCAGACCTGAGGATCTCGAAGAAAAGTTCAGGGAACTAAAAAACAACTTGTGTACCATTAATCAGAAAAAAATGTTACGCGTTTGCGAAATATTCCCTAACTAGAGAATAGAATAGTATCAAATTTATCACAAGCAGGAGCCACGTGCAGAAAGGAATATGAAATGCCCCATACGCAAGGAATGCATTCCTTAGAAAAATCCTGTCTTCCTCATACAAGCCGAATTGCTTTATGCTGTGTGAATATTTTTTGGCTGTGTATGCATATAGTAGTATACTTCTGGTATGTAGTGATTATAATAAATTAACAAACAATTACATTTATGTGATGATTATCATGGGTACCAATGTTAATGTAAGTTACTTTGGCTAGGTATGCAGAATAATCGAGTAAATCATGAATGTTGTGGCTAAATCCGAATAGGCAATGAATAAGTTCGCTGTTATTCTGTATCACGCGGTGATATAACGAAAAAATTCACAACAACACGGAAATTATTCAGCATCATTTCAGAATGACACTATTTCAGGTTTCCTTCCCAATACGTTATAAAGTATTGTTCAAATACGGCGTCTGGTACTGAGAGTCTGCTGACACTGCAAATAAGCTGATACTCGGTGTAAATATATTTTTCAACTAACTTAGGCGCATGATGCGGTCAATGGTGGTCCAACATTGGTTGGACTTATAGCATTCGAGCACTGGCTAAATCTGAACTGGCCACCGATCCTGGCAGGTATACCTAACGTCGAATATGGTATTCTCAAGAGCTCCCCTGGTCCTGTGGCGTCGACCTCGACTTCGTAATCTACTGGTTCAGTCTGTCAAGGTTCTTTCCCTATATTCTTAATAAACTGTTACCATTTTCAGGCATATGCAGTGACGTAATACTGCAGTAATGTGCATCAATGTGAATAATCTGGACTAAATGAAATATCTACAGATCTTGCATGTAACGCAAGCAGCCGATGCATTGAAAATGTCTTAAACTTACGTTCGCAAGTGGGGTAGCTGGTGGAAAAAAGTATGTATGAGTCGCCACTGGCATGGTCCAATGGTGCCTTGTCAATATTGGCTTTGATGGATCCCGAGGGACATGGATAAGAGTGACCAATGGCACACCATCGGCACTCAATGTGCATGTTAGCATGAATTATCATCCCCACGGGGTAAGACCATGCAAAATGCATGGTCACACGTGCAACGTATGTACAATACTCACGGAAGTTCCCACTTGGGAAAGTCCACCTTTCTTTTTTACTCCTTTTGATGGCTATATCCCCGTCCAGCAGTTGGATGATCGAGTACCTACCAATACGGTCTGCGGTAATCGTCACTTGGGGAAATACCCGCAATACGAATGTACGGCAAGGAGGAAAGGAAGGGTTCGTTCTACCTTATAACCGAGTCAACTGGTATTTGTATTCCGGTCATTTCTTTACTCCATTGTATGTGTGAGACACAAAGGAACAAAGAGGAAGTCACGGATGTCAATTCTTCGCGCAATATCGGGTCGATGGTGCATGAGCCAAATGTAGTTGATGGTTGGCTTCTGTTGGCTCGACACTCTGAACTGATTACGGGGAATTGCAGTGTCCCACATGTTCAAAGTGCCTTGGAATTACGCTACCTCTATTAGTTTCATGAATCGTTAGAACAAAAGACGTGGCATAAGTTTCAGCATCTGAACAAAAAATCTTCAATCCTTTGAATTTCAGGAATTTCAGGTGGTTCCAAAAGTCTGCCACCAGCTGTAAGTGACGATCGACTCCGTCTCATAAATTTATTTTTGGAATCTGGAGTCGGTTGAACAGTTGAGAGAGATAAGTAGCGGACAAAGATGTTGTCAGGTAAACAAGCGGTCTTCGAAAACCGGTAACTTTTTCTTATTTACTCTATGCGAAAGCTGTATATCTGGGGATGGTGACGTATACGTGGGAAGTTTGAATATTTGTTTTTATTTCCTGCCGAAACGGACAACGAAGAGAACATTTTTTCAATGCTGCACGTTTGCAGAGACCTTGTCCACTCGATTTTATCGGCCCGTAGGTAGTACAGTCAGCGACTTTAATCCCGTCCACTACGTTTCGCCTCAATTTCGAAATTATAGCCGTACGTCTAATCACCGAAACCGTTTCGAACCAGCTTCAATCTCCTGGGGAAAATGAATCCAATACCGCTAATTGGGAACCGCCACTATTACATGCTATCAAAGCATCGGATTCCACGTCACTCGGTATACAACACGCTGTGGGCCATAAACCCAGGTCGTAATCGTGAGTTCCTCATCCGAGGAGAACCTAACCGATCTTGCAGCGATGTGGTGGTAATAAATTTCGGAATATATGAATTTTATGCGTCTGTACAGTTCTCAAACTGCCTGTACAACGTTTAGTTAATCAAACGACTTTGCAAAAGGCGTCACTCTTTGAATGATAAGATGATCTAAGCTTTAGACGATCTAAAGAACAACAAGGTTAACATTGTTAGATTGAATTTCTTTTTTTGGAACACAAGATTGTTCATCCAGATTTAGGGGAAATTCGCCAGGGAGTTTGATTGGGATTATCGAGTAGTGAAAATAATAAGTCTCGTACCCCTGGTGCAAAAACCTCTCGCCAAGTACATTAATCTGGTAATCACCCACAAAAGTATCTTAACCAATTAAAAAGTCTCTCTATAAAAATATTTGCCTACAAAAATGATTTTTTTTTTTTTTTTTTAAGAAATGAAATCGGTCGCTACTGCCAAGTACATCCTGTCAAAGAAAAATCGTGATGAATTAATATGGACGAATAAATACGAAGATGAAAATTGAATTTGAAAGTTTAACTTCTTGCGGAAAGCTTGGTGGCCGAAAAATTTATTGAAATCGTAACCAAAAGTGATTCTCGTCGACAATATTAGGTACTTTGGGATGAGATAAAAATCGGAAAAAAAATCAACCACAATCAAGACGATCAAAGTATTAACTTTGACTAATAATAATGCCCAAAAATTATCGACAAATTGTTTAAACAAAACATTGTTTAACAAATTTTCTGGTAACAGTATTTTTTTTTCAACTAAAATGAATGCCCTAATTTTTCCGAATACACATGAATTTTTCAGAAATCTTGTCACTATTTTGAAATTTCCGTTTTCGAAAATTTCCAAATTTTAAAAAATGGAAAAAAAATCTGAATTTTGGATATGTTTTTGTGAAAACGATGTAGATTACAATTCCAAAGTTTCCGTAGCGTGGAACAAATAGTTTCGTAAATACAGCCTTTACAAATTTTCGAAAACGGAAATTTCAAAATAGTGAAAAAATTCTAAAAAAATGCGTGTGTGTTCAGAAAAATTAGGGCATTTATTTGCGATGAAAAAAAATAACGTCACCAGAGAATTTGTTAAACAATGTTTTGTTTAAACAATTTATTGATAACTTTCGGGCATTATTACTATTCAAAATGAATACTCTCATCATCTTTATCGTGGTTGATTTTTTCCCGATTTTTATCCTATCATAAAGTACTCAATTTGCCGACCAGAATCATTTTTGGTCGAGATTGTACGGCCAATACATCCCTAATGTACTTGGCGAGAGGTTTTTGCACCAGAGCTGAGGTATGATATTTTCAATCTCCTACATTCCCCATGTATATCTATGCCACACAGACGAATATTAATGCCCTGCTCTGCTTCTCATATCTCCGTTTCACCTTCTCACCGGAGTTATTATCAAGAGAGGCATCAATTGTTGACAAACAAATTCTTCCCAGGCACTCAGCCACCACAGCACAAGCAGTCAAGCACACGAAGAATCCAAAACCGCGGGAATGCGCAGAGGACCTGCGCGCAGTGGCGCATATACAAACATAACCTTGAAAATTTGACACGCCGCAATCGTATTATTGCTCCTTGCTCCTTACGAAGTTGTGTCGCGCGGTGATTGCCTGTCACCGCACAGCGAAATCAGTCAAATTTCGAATCAGTTGAGATTCTCGTCCGAGTAACGATATAACAATGGACGAAATGGAGGTAGGCGGCAACGGGGTTGACGCGTTGTCGAAAAATGACGACGAATCTCTGTTAGATTCCTCCGAGGAAGAAGAAGGAGACGTTGACAACGTCAACACCGTCATGGACGACGACGAAGACAGCGACTCTGAGAAGGAGGACGCGGACAACGAGGCGGAGATCAAAACCCTGGAGGCTAGACTCAACGAGAATCCCTACGACTATGCAACCCACGTCGCTCTGATAACGAAACTGCAAGACCTGGACGAACGGTACTTCGACCGCCTCAAAACCGCGAGGCAAGACATGAGCTCCAAGTACCCCCTCAGCACCGAGCTATGGCTGCCCTGGATACGCGACGAGATAAGCCTGGTCAAAACCCAGGCGGACCGAGACGCCGTCGCCGAATTGTGCGAGAGAGCAGCCAAGGATTACCTATGTACGCATCTCTGAACTACATTTTTTATTCGACATTTGCGAATAATTTCCTCTGTTTCGTTACAGCGATTGAAGTCTGGCTGGAGTATCTCCAGTTTGCTTTGGGAAGCATCGGCGCCGCCGGCAACGCGTCCAAAGAGATCCGAGCCTTGTTTGAAAGAGCGTTGACGTCGGTCGGTCTGCACGTGACCAAGGGCGCGATAATCTGGGAAGCTTTCAGGGAATTTGAAAACGTTTTGGTTTTGTTGATCGACGCGTCCGACGTGTCCGGTCGAAAGGAGCAAATGGATCGCGTCGGCGCACTCTTCCGACGCCAGTTGGCCTGCCCTCTGCTCGATATGGAGAAAACTTACGAAGAGTTCGAGACGTGGCGGGCCGGCGACGGAGCTCGAGCCACTCTCGACGACGCTATCGTCGTTTCTGGATACGAGCGAGCGCTCGCCAAGCTCAACCTGCGTCTACCGTTCGAGGAGAAGCTCGTGTCGACCCAGGGAGACCCGGAGCTCCTCGACGCTTACAGAGCTTACTTACTTTTCGAAAAGCAAAACGGTGACCCGGCCAGAGTCAACGTACTCTACGAACGTGCCGTGGCTGAGCTGAGCTTGGAGAGCGCGTTGTGGGTCGACTACGTCACCTACATGGAAAATAACATCAAGATAGACACGATTCTGGAAACGTTGTACGACAGATCGACCAGGAACGTGCCTTGGTGCGCGATAATCTGGCAAAAATGGCTAAGAGCCTATGAAAAGTGGGATAAACCGCTGCCAGAAGTGCAGGCGCTGCTCGAAAAGAGCTTGACCGCCGGTCTCACGTCCGCGGACGAATATCGCAGCATGTGGTTGACGTACCTCGAGTACCTTCGTCGCAGGATAGACCTCTTCCCCGACGATAAAGAAAAGCTCTTGACAATAATCAGGGAGACGTTCAATCGGGCCTGCGAATATTTGGCCAAAGCTTTCGGACTGGAAGGAGACCCGGGCTGCGTCGTGCTTCAGTATTGGGCCAGAACCGAGGCGATTCATGCCAACGATATGGAAAAGGCGAGAGCCCTCTGGGCTGATATTTTGTCCCAGGGACATTCGGCGGCGGCTGCCAGCTGGCTGGAGTATATCTCGTTGGAAAGGTATTCTTTTTCATTCCAGGTCGCTCGATGATCGTCCGTGGCTGAATATCTTTTGTTGCACAGGTGTTACGGGGACACGAAGCACCTTCGTAAGCTGTATCAGAAGGGATTGGGGTCTGTGAAGGACTGGCCGGAGAGTATAGTCAACGCCTGGCTCGACTTCGAGCGTGACGAAGGGACGCTGGAGCAGCTGGAACTGTGCGAGGCAAAGACTAAAGAAAAATTGGAGAAAGTCATGGAAGAAAGACAGAAGGCCCAACCGCGGACGGAAGTCGCGACCGTGCCGGCGAAGAAAGCGGCTAAACGGAAGCCGGAGGATGCTGGGAGGTGGAAAAACCTGCGAGAGTCACCGAACAAGCAAGGGAAGTTCGAGCTCGCTGCCAAGCCGAAGTTGAAAGAGAGTCGCTTGAACCTGGAACCAAAAGTAGCACCGCCACCCGGCTACGAGTCTAAGCCCAAAATCGCACCGCCCCCAGGGTTTAAACAAAAAGACGACGAGAAAATGGATCAAGATAATTCCCACGCCGTTGATGAACGGATAACGGTGTTCATCAGCAACTTGGATTACACGGCCACCGAAGAGGAAGTCAGAACCGCACTGGAGCCCGCGGGAGCAATTACTCTTTTCAAAATGGTGAAGGACTTCAAAGGCCGCAGCAAAGGGTTCTGCTACGTACAGCTGAGCAGTGCGGTCAGTATTTTCAACGAGTTTAACGCTTAATCGATCTTCTAATCCTCGTTACATGCTTTCACAGGATGCTGTTCAGCAGGCACTGAAGTTGGACAGAACACCGATAAACGGCCGGCCCATGTTTGTCTCGCGTTGCGATCCTGATAAGACGACCAGAGGTTCGGCTTTCAAGTACAGCTGCGGCCTCGAGAAGAACAAGCTTTTTGTAAAAGGTGTCGTCTTGTTTTCACCACTTTAAAATAGACTCATCTCCAATGATGTATACTTACTCCTTCTTTTTTTTATTACTTGCAGGTCTCCCGTTGACAATGACGAAGGAACAGATTGAAGAACTCTTCGGTGCTCATGGTATCGTGAAGGAAGTCCGATTGGTGACTTATCGCAACGGTCATTCGAAAGGCCTCGCCTACGTCGATTTCAAAAATGAAGCTGATGCTGGTAGGGCGTTGATAGCTACCGACGGAACAAAGATCGAAGACAAAGTCATCAGCGTCGCTGTGAGCCAGCCTCCCGAGCGGAAGAAAGGATCGTTCAACGATGATTTTGCCCAAATCAAATCTCTGGGAGGGACCAGTACGAGCCGAACTGGACTCAATGCTCCGAGAACGATGCTCTCCATGGTACCGCGCAGTGTGAAACCCGTGGCTAAAAACGGCAGTTCGGAAACATCGGGTAACGTCGGTACGAAGGAACCGTTGAGCAATGCAGACTTTAGAAATATGCTTCTTGCGAATAAAAAGTAATGTACGATAATACGTTGTTTTTGTTACTCTTCCGAGCACGAGTTTCGTGCGGAAGGTCACAGGCCTTTTTTTTTTTTGGGAACAATTTGAATGGGTTGAAGCCTATTGCCAATAATTCACAAGCTAGAAAATAAATAGTTTTACTAGACAAATGGTAATAAATATATACAGTGTCCAGCATAAAAAAAAATGGATTGAACGACACAAAGAACATTTATAACAAGCGACATTGAGATGATTTCTGCAGTGATTTTTGGACGGTACACATCGAACGAAAATTTCAGATAACGCAGAATCGTTCGCTCAACTTTTATAAGCTAGTAAGTACGCACGTACACGGAGAAAACCCGACACGAGTCGTCAATGTAAGCACATTGATCACCAATGAGACGTTCGAAAAAAAATCTTTCTCATTGGTGAGCAATGTGAGAACACTGGCTAACGGTGTCGCTTCATTGGTCGCCGTTGTGCTACGCATTAAGTGGAAATGAAAGTCACGTGACCTCGATATGATTTACACTTGGAATTTTCAAACGCTATTCCCTCAGCCAAAACACATTCGATTGATGTGAAATTGATATCAGTGACGTAGAAAAACTGAATGAAGGGCCTAAGAGTCTTGGATTTGCGAAAATCGCGACGTAATTACAGTTTTTTTTAACAATATTGTTCTGTAATCCAAGGAAGTGCCGCCTCTCTCCACACGGGGCAGCACCTCCTTGGGTTACAGAACAATATTGTTACACAAAATTCTGATTATGTCTTTCGATTTTCGCAAATCCAAGACTCTTGGGCCCTTCATTCAGTTTTTCTACGTCACTGATATCAATATCACATCAATCGAATGTGTTTTAGCTGCTCAAATAGGTTTTGAAAATTTCAAGTGTAAATGCAGCTTGCGTTTCACCTTAAGTTGACTCTCACGGGCAAGCGATGCGTGCACATTCATAGTCCAAGTGTGCGCACTCGGAGTTCGTGCCTCTCTCATTGGTGAGCAATGTCCAGCTCACTACTGAGTGATTCGAGAAATATTCGAGAAGGGCGCAAGATTCAGTTGGACATTGCTCACCAATGAGAGAGGCACGAACTCCGAGTGCGCACACTTGAACTATGAATGTGCACGCATCGCTTGCCCGTGAGAGTCAACTTAAGACCAATGAAGCGACACCGTTAGCCAGTGTTCTCACATTGCTCACCGATGAGAAAGATTTTTTTTCGAACGTCTCATTGGTGATCAACGTGCTTAGATTGACGACTCGTGTCGGGTTTTCTCGTGCAAGGTTTCATTGTCATAATGATAAAACGTATCGATAACTGAATTAAACATCGGACGGTACGTCCAAGACTGGACTCTGGTGTTTTTTGTGTCTCGGCGGAGCAACCGGTGCACTGTCATGAGGCAATAAGTTACCAGCCATCAACCACTTCTTGGCTCTTCCAGCGTGATAGTAATACGTGTATAGTAGTGCCAATGCGGCCAAAACAACCAGCAGAGTCGTAACGACGATGAGCAAACTGAAGAGCCAATAGGCTCCGGTTCTCTCCGACACGACAGACGGCTCCGTCGGTGACGGACTGGCGTGTATCGTCGTCGATGTACCGCTCTGCGTCGCACCCGGCTTTGGTGTTGTCGTTCGTGGTGGCAGTGGAGACACGTTGTCTCCGATTGAGATGTCGGCGCAAGCTCGAAATTCTTCTTGCGTACCGCAACCGACTTTTTCTGAAAATTCATTGTCAAGACACTTTATCAGATCTGTACCTGCAAAGTAGGCAAAGTCTAGATGGTCGCTGACTTATTTTCTCACTGCGTAACGTAAAATTATGTAATTAAGGTTGACCAATATAGACGGTCGTTTATGGCTGAACAATACGACACCCGAATTACACAACATTACGATTCAGTGATATAATTGATAGCACTTTCTACGTATTGATTACTTGCGACAAATAGGTCAAATTCCGTCCAGTTCAGAATTAATTAAGCTCCAAAGGCACCAACTGCTGTTTGCGTCGAACTTACCGGTTCCATCATCGCACTTGCCCCACTCATTTCCGGCTACGTATCTCCACTGAAAAAGGCACTGAGCACAAGTCATGCCATCGGGGAGCCTGTAGTTCATCTCAAAGATTCTGTTTCCAGGGCCGGGATAAAATCTCGCCGTTCCGTTTTCTCCGACGAGAATATTTCTCTCCAAGCATTCATTCGTCACTTCGACACCGCGATGAGTCACCGGACATATTCTAAATTCAAAAAAGCCTCGGTGGTTCGCCGTCAAGTCTATCGTAACTGGGATCACCGCACCGGTAGGATACGATCGTACTATGGTGTCGGTTGCGAACTGTCCTCCCGCTTCGTGGGACCGAGGCTGTAAACGTGACGAACGATGAGTGATATCGATAGTCCGATTGAGTGCCCCGATATTGTAACGGGTAACTCACTGTCTTGGTATCCCACGGGTCTCCGCAAACGCCACATTTTCCATTGTTGCGTTTCAGTCGCTGCAAGCCCCCGCACCACATTTGGGTATCGTCGTAATTTCGGGGTGTGTTAAATCCATACCTCCACATGGAAGCTCTGGACGGGGGTTCCTTCATCCGTCCATGTCCCAAGACATCGGAGAACAAGATAGTCCCGAATACGACGAGGCGAAAGACGACCCGGTACATCCTTTGCTTATTATATACCTGAAACATAGATTAAAATTGATTAATAGCCTGCGATCAATGACCGTGAGTGGATTGTTACGAAATATGTATGAGCTGTGCCGCATTACGTATTCGTCAGGCTCGCGCTATTATGCGCTCATTATCGATTCAAATCAATCGACGAGTATCTGCATGACGAGTTTACTTTAAGAGAAATTAATTGTTGTGATTATTGTGATCGAGTGAGAAGACGGTGTATTTTCAATTTCTGGAATTTCACCGCACCGGAACAAAAGTCGATTAGAAAGGAGGGATCCGCTCTGCTCGATTCAGAAATCACTAGTTCGATTAATTTTCGTCGCGAAATCCGTAAAAATTGACTTCGTTCCATTTCCGCCAAATCTATATCTATAAAGGAACAAGTGGCATCAACGTCCAGCCCAAACCCCTTGACCTAGAAACTTGAAATTTGGGCAACATGTTCCCTTCCCGTGAATCAACACGTATTCAAATGCTAGGTCTCAAATTTTAGTTACAACACATTTTTGACATAATAAGGCAGCGGAATTTTCGTTCTGTGTCCCACAAATCGACTCTGACTCGTATATACCGTGTGATTTCGTGGATGGTTCACCACGTCGACCCCTGAGTGTATGCAACTGAGACGACACTGATTGTCGGTGGCCAATCACGCATCCTGCTATCCAGCAACAATTAATGTCATCTTATTTGCATATACCCAGGAGTCCACATGGAGATCATCCACGAAATCTCACGGTATATGATTCTGTTGTAAATGTCGAACCTCGCCAAAAGAATTTTTTAAACTATAAGAATTACACAATCAACTTCAGGTGATTGTAAAAAGCAGCTGAAAATGATCAATTTTCAAACGCCACATGACGTCACACAGCACCTCGGTCGCCATGTTATTCCGTTGATTATGGTTGTTCGCAGCGCCGCCAGACGGTAGAACTGTGCAGTGTGACGTCTCACGCGACCGGGAAATTCAAACGCTGTATTGAAAAAAACTTGATTTACGTGGAAACCATGATCATTAAATTATCGGATATTTTACCGTAGAACAACGACACATGTTTCTTTATAATTTCTTGATAAGGAATCACACAGTGACCTCAAGCCCGATTTTTTATGTAGTAACGGTATAAAACACAGAATTTTAATGTCAGTACAGTGCATCATAACGAGTGAATAAAATATGAGAGGTAATTACACTAACGAAGCGAGTCATTCTGTGAGACGTGGCATGTAAAATCTCACTTGCTGAGTGTAATCTAAAAACCTCATGTACCTACGTGCTACAGTTATCCTAATTGTGGGAAAGAAGCTTCCTTTCACGGACGTTGGGCCAGTTATTCAGACGAGATATTTGAATTTGGAATTCAGAACGCGTGAACAACAGTCCTCCGAGAGTGTACCGTATCACGAAAACTTTCTTATACACGAAAATGATATTATTTTATACACACCTAGTTTTATTTCAAAGCGGGGTCTCGGTCTTAAACTGATCTTCGTTAATCATACATCGATACACCTTAGGCCAGTGAGAATCAAAACTGTAATGTTCCGGGACTTGAGCAGAGTGTTGAGCTAGCCCGACGCTCAGGAACGCTTGGCGACTACTGAACTCACGATCACTACGTAGGAGTAGGTCATTAGAACGAGGCGTTTGCCCGCGATCTTGATGCATAAGGCATACCCCGACCGTAACAAGATTTTCCTGTTTATGTTCCGGGTTGGTACCGCGAATGGTGATACCAAAAATCTCTGACAGTACAAGTGTACAAAGACGACGAGGAGATGTTGGAGGTTTTTCTATAAAATGTTCGTTATTTCTTTCTGTTCGTCGAGTAGGACTCCCGGTTCCCGTACTGTTCCGAAGCTTATTCAGAAAATGTGCGACCACCGCTTGCACGAATTGAGTCACTGCACTCAGAGGCAAACCGGTTTAACAGGAAAATGAAAAAAAACACTCCAGACACTGCAAATGCCAGTGCGATTTCAAAGCTAGCATATTAGGCCTGAAAGTCAAGACCACGATTATAATCTGTAAGATCCTCTTCGAATCCAGGTACATGTGTGACTCACCTCAGAGGCGATGATCTCGGCGCGGTTACGGCGTAATCGCAAAAGTCGAGAAGATCACTGCACTCTCACAGAATTTCTAGCAGTTTCTAATTTGAGATGATCCGCTCGGATTATCAATGACACGCCTGGTATGGTCGCGTTTTTAGTCAGCGAACGAACGACTGATAATCCAGTCGCTATGATAGACAGTCAAGACTCTGGAACGCTGCGTAATCCAGAAATATGATTCGACGATGACTGTGCTCACGGTCAACTAGATACACCTTTTAAAAAATTATACGGGCGTATAATTCGCAGTTTTTTCCTTTCTTACCATTTTTTTTCAACTCCTGTAGTGGTAAATAACGATTCACTGCGCTTCGTGCCGTCACTCAACCGCAAAACCTTTATTTTCTTTGTGAACAGACCAGAACCTCATCTATTCGACAGACTCAGATAGCCGAGTTCGTCGAATAAGCGAGGTTCTACTGTAAGAAACAATTCAAGTAATTTCTAAACACTTTGACTTTTAGTTTTGAACTATTCAGCCGATTTTGAAATCGACAACAATTCGAATTAGTAGTCGTCGCGAATGTCACGGACTGGATCCTGACTTTTCTCTGAATAACCCTTCGACGCGTTTTTATCGCACTTTCTCTCGTTCGGTTTGATAGTCACGTACGAGGCTTGTTTCTAGACGTCTTGCATTAAATTGTGCGTCTCGAACGATCCGCACAGTTCATTGCCTTGACTATATTTGCAATTCGCTCCGTTTAATGATCCCGATCCTATCGGTCCTTACGATTCTTCGACACGAAGGTCTCTTCGTAGACTGGAATTGTAAAAGGCAGGCTTGGCTTGAGCATTGCTTGGGTTCGACTGTGTGTCAAATCACTCACGCGTATATCTATATAGTCATATATTGCGGGTCTATAACCGCGTCCACGGACACGAAGGTTTCCGGCACTTTTCAGATGTATGAGTACAAAATAGTACATAGGAGACAGTGAGTGGTACCTTGGGCCCACGCCAGTCGCCAGTCTACCTACGTTGCTGTTATGTTATAACTGTAACACCGTAATGAGTTTGGGCAAAGAAGTGAACAACTTAACGTGTAAGATAATTTATCTTGGGAGATACTTCTCAGCGGAAGTATGGTATGGGAAGAAACGTTGAATTGGAAGGACACTGAGTCACTCATCGATGTGGTGACGAAGAAGAACTCTTACTTTCAGCTGTTTTTATACTATAAATTGATTTCGTAGTGCCTTGACGATGTTATTTTGCATTTTAACACAAAGAGAATGTCGATATAGCTTATTTGGAAAGGAGATGATACAATTAAGGTTCGTCCCATTTTCAACGCACCGACTGGCTTGAGACCGCAACTGAGCCTGTTGCACGAAGAATTCTGCAGCATGTGGAATGTGCTGTCAGTTAATTTCGATTCTATGGATCTCATTATTGTAATTCACTATCGATTTGACGATCAAAAGTCTGTGAGCGTGCGAGGTATTAGTCGTGTAGTGTGAATCAACTTCCGATGAGTCTGGTCAAACGCCGTCAGGCATTTCGACTAGTTATTGGTTGAGGAACCCGTTATCTACTTTGGACTGAAATTCGTTGAAAATACACGCAGCTTTTGAGCATCGCGGTAAAAATACCATTTGCAATGGGCCATAATTCATAAATTACGTGAAATTTGGTTGGTTCTCTCTTCACGCGTTCCCAATTTGTTGCTATTTGTCGGAATAAAGTGAGTCGAAGATATGGAGTTGAAAAATAATACGTTGATTATACCAACTACTTTCTCAACAATTTTTCCAGCCTGCGGTGGGAAATTAAACGATAGACTGGAACAAGAAACAAAGCCGGAAAACAGTCGCGGTGTTTGTGAAAAAATTCAATGGGATGAAGGTAAAGATGCGATTTCTGGGTCGGATCAATCAATCTCAAGGAGAAAGAAAGTCGAAATTGTCCAATCCTTGAGAGGACCGATTGGTTTCGATGTCAAGTGTAATTTGTTTCGAGATACGACGTGGTCGGAATATTTCCGCTCTGTGGCAGAAGACGTCAAGCCTGCACTGATATCGCGAACGTCATATTCATCACCAGACCCCACCCCGACCTCGTCATGAATAATTTTTATTGGATGTCAGAAACTACAGAAATCTATGAAAACCTAACCGAACTATGATTTTTGGGGTCGCTGATTCCAAATCTGGTCCAATTTGGAAAATTTGGAAAGGCGAAGGCGATACGGTCGAAGGATAATTAGAACGTGGGAAATTCGACCTCCGAATTTGGTATTTGAGGGTCTTCGGGGTCGCTACCTGTAATTATACAAAACAAGATTTTCTAGATCGCAGACCACGGATCAGCAACAGAAAACGTTCGTCAAAGTATCACGAAAAACATGGACGAAGACAATTTGTGAAAATTCAAGATTCCACGCCAATTTTGGAGCATTTTTCGCATTTTTGAATTTTTCTCACCGATCTGTGGTTTGAGAATAGGTGAAAACGGGCGGACGGGCCTTTGTCCATGTTTTTTGGGGTTTTTTTCTCTCTACTTCAACGAACATTTTACACAGTGTTACGAACTCGAATTCCGGTATTTTCGATGTTCCCGGTATCACATGAGACACCTCACCGGTCAAAGATTGTGCAAATTAGCTGCTCCGTGGCCTGGTTCTGTCACAATGGGTTCGCAGTTTGGGATTTGTAAAATCTCACCTTGTATCACAATCAGTGACCCCGCAAACCCCCAAATACCAAGTTTTGAGATCGAAATCCTAATTTTCCAATTTTTTCTTGAGGCTGTATTTCATCCGCCACAAATCGATGTTTTTCCACTGTGCGTGCAGTCGATTATCGCTTCAATTAGAACTCCGATCTTGATTGAACAATCATATTACGTAACGCCAGCGAGGTATTTCTTTCATGATCAGCCTCTCTAAAGCGAAGTGAATCGAATAATACCTCTAGAAAAATTAGCCAAATTTTAACTCAACTGCATCCTATATGTTTTCTCGATCGCAAAAAAGCATTCCTGATTTTTTTTAGATATTCCCCGCCAACAATTAGTTTTTTATGATTATTCCACGCCATCTAAAATTGAACTTTTTTTTAAATATCGAAAAATTCTCAAAACTATTATTTTTCATTCCGATCATTTCGGCATCCGATCAATGATGGACCGATCTTTCCCTATTTTTTCCAGCGTTTCAAACATTTTAAACAAAGCAAAAAGCCATGTTGCAACAATATGTAAAATCTGTTCTCAATTCTGAAATTTTTGGTAATTTTTTGAGAATTTTCGGTTCATCATTTGTCGGGTGCCAAAATGATCGGAATGAAAAATAAGATCTTTGAGAATATTTTAAGATTTTCAGAAAAGTTCAATTTGAGAGTGGTAGCTAATAACCAGGCTAATAATCGATCATAAAAGAAACTTACCGTTGGCGGGAAAAAATTGAAAAAATTCAAGAGTGCTTTTGTGAGACCAGCAAAGAATCATGTAGGAAATCGTATTGAGAGCAAAATTATTTAAGAAAAGCCGGGCGTGTCACCCACCCCCTTCGATTTGGCTGATTTTTTGTGAGCATATTACCTACCTGGAGAGTAGTCAAAAGCCAAAATATTATGTCCCGAAAAAATTTATTGGCCGAGTTACAGTTTTTTTTCACATTTTTGACTCGAATTTGGGTATTTTCGATTATGCAAAGGTTTTTTGTACTACGTGGCTAAAAATCGGTTTCTTTATGCAAAATTTCCCCAGGAACACGAATCTGGCCACAGATTTGACCTACGACAAAAACCTACAGTAATATTAGCCAAAAGCACCCAAAATTGACCAAAACCCGCACGGAAATTTATACATTTAAAATATATCAAGACAGAGTATATGTTTTATATACTGCATATATTTCATATATATTTAAAATTCTTCCATTTTTGCCGCTATTAGTCTATAAAATATATATACAGGGATGTATATTTTATGTATTCTATGTATGTACGATACATATATGTTATAATACATATTTCATGCATATTTTATCTCTGAAATTATCCCTGAAATATGTATCCAAAGATCTGATAGAGTTTCGAATCAATAGATATGTATATATGTTGAAAATGCATTTAGATAAGTAAACAAGATATAATATAATATAACAAAATATAAGTTCCATGCATTCATCAAATAGTAGGATGATTGTATTTGGCAGATATACCAGAAATATAGAGGTAGATATAATAAAAAAGTATCTCTTGAGTATAAAAAATACTTGCATCGATCTATCGCGAATTTTGTGATGATGTATTTCCAGATATTTTAGTTATGTATCCGGAATATATGACAAATCTGTTCCGCGTATATGTCAAATATAAGCAAACATACTTTAGATAAAGTATTTTGTGCATGTATGAAAGATATATTTAAACGAATAAACAATATGTGAACTCCATGTATTTATTTCATATGCGTAACGAAGTATCCACCTCGTATATCGAACATTTAAAAAGGATATAAATTTGGATGTATGTTGTATATATCCATAGCATATATCATCCACATATATCAATTGGATATATATGGCATGCAAATTCGATATATTGTGATACATAACGAATGTATGTTTCATATATAAGTTTTTGGGATACACATTGGCATATATACTGTGATGTATTTTTTTCCGTGCGGGAAAAGTCCCAAATCTTGGGGAAATGGTCCAAAAAAAATGTTTTCGACTTTCTGAGGCAGCAATCTTGTAGGAAAAGAGCTAACAAATCCAATGATCACACCCCCAGATTTCTAGGACGAACCGTTCAAGAGATACGCGTTGTCAAAGTTGGAGAATCTTGATTTTTCTGCAAATAATGGACCTTTTTAAGGGTTCTTATTATTTTATTTCATGAAAAAGTAAATTTAATTATTTTGACCAGAATCTGACGAATCTCATTTGATGAAAATAACCTATTGATACTCGATTTAGATAGTCGTGGTGAATGCCGCAAAATAGGCCTTTAGGTCGGACATTTGTCCAACGAGGTCAAAAAAAGTCCATTATTGCCAGAAAAACAAGATTCTCCAACTTTGACAACGCGTATCTCTTGAACGGTTCGTCCTAGAAATCTGGGAATGTGGTTATTGGATTCGTTGGCTCTTTTCCTACAAGATTGCTGCCTCAGAAAGTCGAAAACATTTTTTTTTACCGTTTCCCCAAGATTTGGGACTTTTTTGGTCAATTTTGGGTGTTTTTGGCTAATATTACTGTAGGTTTTTGTCGTAGGTCAAATCTGTGGCCAGATTCGTGTTCCTGGGTCAATTTTACATAAAGAAACCGATTTTCAGCCACGTAGTACAAAAAACCTTTGCATAATCGAAAATACCCAAATTCGAGTCAAAAATGTGAAAAACAACTGTAACTCGGCCAATAAATTTTTTCGGGACATAATATTTTGGCTTTTGACTACTCTCCAGGTAGGTAACATGCTCACAAAAAATCAGCCAAATCGAAGGGGGTGGGTGACAGGTCCGGCTTTTCTTAAATAATTTTGCTCAAAGCGAATTGAAAACGGTGAGGAAAAATCATTAGTCGAGTTCACACGAACTGCCCCAAAGTTTCGGTTTCGGTTTCGTTTTCGGCCGAAACTAGAGGAGGAGCCAAATATTCGGTTACGGTTTTGGTTTCGGCTGAAAATCGTGTTTCGGTCGGACAAGTTTTTATCTTTTTAAGCTAAGTATACCTTGATTTTTCTTGAACGAAACAAACCCGCAGAATTGACGTTTCGAATGAAGAAAAGAAAAGAAAATTGGTTTGCATTTGCGAATCTGCGAAAACACGTTTTACCCTTTCCAACCCCTCGAGGGTTGAATTGAAAAAAAAAAACGGTCCTTAGTGAAGGAAACATGTTGTTAAAATTTCAAGTTTCATTTTCTCGTCAACGTCTGTTGATTTGAGGATGGTATTTTTCAATTGGCTGTCAGTAAAAAAATGTACTTTTAACATTGACAATTCCAGATGAGTAGGGCGAAATTCTTCGAACTTCACAAGCTAATAATTATACTATATAAGTTTTCATAATCATAATCATCAAGTATACAGATCACTGAATAAATTTTTCGAGAAACTGATCTTTGGTATGTTGGTTCGTTGACATAAGGCAATAAGATCCCAAGCATCAACGACTTTTCGAACATCATAACAGTGCGTGCGAATAATGAAATTCAGCAATTGTTACGACCCGGGAAAAAATAATTTAGATCTAATTCGCATCTCCGGAGATCGAATTTAGATCTAAGTAGATCTAAGTAGATCTAAATTTTGGGAAATCGTAGATCTACCTAGATCTACCTAGATCTCCAAAGATTTTCGTAGATCTACGTAGCTTCGAATTGATATACTGTCATGTTCGAATGCCCATGCTTCTTAGATCTATGTATATCCACCCAGATATCTTTAGGTCTACTTTAGATCTAGGTAGATCTACTTTCGATCTAGGTAGATCTGAGATGAGTAGATGGAATAATTGCAGCAAAACGTTGTTGCTCATTGAAGCCAAGTAGATCTACTCGGATCTGAGTAGTTCTGGTACCGTATTTGGAAATATTTCAAGTCTGTCTGGACTGATTGGACCATAAGTATACCAGAAACGCACGTACTTTCAGAAGGCGCCTTAGCTCATCTAGTACGGTACAGGTTTGGTAATCCGAAGTTCCAGGGTTCGATTCCGATTTGTTCGATTTTCACAATTTTTTTTTTTTTCATTTTTTTTCCTTACTCGTATTCACGATTTCTTATTTTATGACGATAGTGAGTATTTTTTTCATTATAGTTATGCAATTAATCAATGTTTTTTCAATTCATTTCCGGAATTGACAATGACGTAAAAATTAGATCTACGTAGATCTCTTGAGATCTCATAAGATCTACGTAGATCTCATTAGATCTATTCCAAAATTTAGATCTACGTAGATCTAAAGCATTTAGATCTACATAGATCTACTCGATTTTTTCCTTTCCCGGGTTGTTACGACGACGAACAAACTGAAAAGCGAATATTCTCTACTTTTGGCGAACACACCAGCTGGATCAGCGTGTATCGTCGTCGAAGAACCACTTGATCTTGTAGTCTCCATCTCTTCCTCTAATTGTGTTGAGGCCTGTAAACTTTGTGTCGTGTTCACTCAAATTCTGAGTGTATTCATCTTCGTCGTCTTCGTCTTCTTTCACTTGATTTACATCCTCAAACTCCGTCTTGTACTCGTCTTCTTCTCTTCCGTCAATCAGATTTAGGTCCTCAAAGTCTGTGTTGAATTCATCTTGTTCTTGACCTCCAATCGAATTCAAGTCCCTCAATTCTGTGGTGCCTTTATCTAGGATGGAGCTGGTAGTGGGTGTCGAACGAACTTCATGGTCACTCGAAATCGAAATGTCAGCGCAAGCTCGATATTGTTCGTGAGGGCCACAGCCAATTTTCTCTGAAATTAAATTGGGAAGACAATCCATCAGACGATCTACTGCACACAAAAATTTTACAAAGTTTCACAAGACAAAAAAATTGGGCAAAAATTGCTTCTTCGAGCTGGATTGGAACTTCGAGCTTACCTGTTCCATCCTCGCATTTTCCCCAGTTATTTCCAGCCAGATATCGCCATTGAAGGACGCATTGATCACAAGTCAGACCGTTTGGCAGCTTATATCTCATTTCAAAGACTCTATTTCCGGGTCCAGGGTAATATTTCGCTGTTCCATTCTCTCCAACGAGGACATGTTCGTCTAAGCATTCATCCGTCACTTCGACACCAGGTTTCGTCACTGGACATAATCGAAATTCAAAATGTCCCTGGTGGTTCGACGTCAACTCGATCGTCACTGGGATCACAGAACCCGTGTGATATGACCGTACAATAATGCCATTCGCGTACTTTCCTCCTGCTTCATGTGGTCGAGGCTGTAATTGATAACGTGCTCGTAATATTTTCATTCATCATTTACAGCATAGCATGAATGAAGACATTGCTTTGAGTACCTTTGAGGGATCTTTCAAATATTAAAAACTGGGCGACTTACTGTCGTCACATCCCATGGATCTCCACAAACACCACATTTTCCGTTGTTTTGTTGTTGTCGCCCGAAACCTCCACAATACATTTGATGGTCATCGTAATTAGCTGGTGTCTTGAATCCGTACCTCCACATGGATGCTCTGGACGGTGGGTCAATCATCCTTCCATGTCCCAGGACATCGTAGAACGAAATAGTTTCGAATACAACAAGACCAAGAATCAACCCATACATTTTCCAACTCGTTGTCGTGGGTACCTAAGACAGATAGAGATACTGTAGGTGAAGACTACAAATTGGATGCATATGAAGACGACCCAAAATTGATTTCTGCGCCTTTATTTTATCTATAATAAAGATTGAGTCCAGATATTATGGCACCGGAAGTGAGTATACGCTGAAAGATGAAAGGCGGAAAATGCATGAAGAAAAATCGAGGAAATAACGTTGAAAGTTCTCCATGACGTGGACTATTTTTCCAAAGAATCTCCGATTCAACTATCTCTGTCAAGTGAGTTTATTTCAGTTGACCGGAAACACCGATTGCACAATTTGAGTCACTGCAGTAATATGGTCAATATGGTCAATATGGAATCAAAAAAGTTCTCTTTAATTTGCGAGTTCATTTTTCCGGAAGTTTTGTCTATTCGCTGTAGCTTCTTGGAAAGAATTGAATGATTGTCATCCTTAACGGTAAGTTACATTATGAAAAACAATTTTAGTATTTTTGTTCCGTCAGACCTAATTGTCTGATGACGGTGAACGAGTCACAATTAAGGCCAGTGATGCTGTATATTCACTAAATCAGTGATGCTGTATATTCACTAAATCACGTCACAAAATGAAGAGGATTAATGGAGATTATCCCGTAAACGATTGATCCTCCTATTTAGTCAAAAACGTCATTTTTTTCCCTTGGAAAGCAATTACCCTTTTTCTCATATCAGGAATTCTTCTGGAATACAAGAAAAAAAAATAGCTCGTAATAGCAAATTGTGTCTATCTGATTATAGGTATCTAATTTTTGAGGGACAAGTGGAATGAAAATATCAGCATAAAAAATTGGAGTTCTATGGGACATTCTGTGCAAACTCATTATAGCAAGAAATAGTTTATTGTGCAGGAAAATTCACCTACCACTTTCGTCTCCTATAATAAATCGAACAGAACAAGAAAATTTCACAGAGGTCGTACAAAACTTTGCGAGATTTCCAGAATAAAGGATAATTCTATATACATCTACAACTTTGGCGGAGTGGT